>BQMF02000370.1:0-451017 GCA_027922465.2 Turritopsis dohrnii | reverse complement strand
GCCATACCAAACGCTGTCAGAATGCTAACGATTGTGATACCTTGTTCACGGAATAGTGTTTCGTATCCTTTCACCTAATGTGGTATCTTTGTCGAGGACTTTAGCAATGGTTTCTTTGATGCTCGTAACTTGACTGTTTAGTTTGCCTTTGAGAATATCAATGTTCTCTTTCCTAGCTTTCAACTCTTCACGTAATCCATCCATTTGATCTTCAACCTCTTTTCGTTGTTCGTCCGTGTATGTTGCATCATTTTCCATTTCTTCCAACTTGTTTTTCTCCTTATCGATATGCTGTTCTATTCGAACCTTTTTCGCAGCCTCTTCCTGAAGACCTCCTCGTATGTTTCTCAGCGCTTTATCCAATCCTAACAGCTCACGCACAGGATATTCAAATAGATCACCGGTCTGAGTTGTTTCATGATCGACCGATTGTTGTCTAAGCGCTGAAATTAAATCTTCCGTACTGTTCATCACATCACCGGACATATCTTCCAACTCTACATCGGTTGCTGTTGTGATTTTAGATGCCGAAGGAAGCTCTTCTGATATTTTGTTAAGTACAGCTGCCTGTCTGGCTGAAAATTTGCTCTTAGGTATATCATACCCTAAACTACGTAACCTGTTCTTACCCAATATGTCAACTATAGTACCGGTAGTCCTTAGTCTTCCATTGTTTGTCAATGGTTTGTTACTGTCTTTGTAGTATAATTCACCATCTCTAATTTCAAACTGATCGGTATATAACACCTCAGGTTTTGGCTGGAATTTTTCGGATAATCTATCATACAGCCCTTCAACTAGTTCTTTCAAAACTCTAGTATGCAGACTGTGACCACCGAATGATGTTTCATGATCACCTGATGTATCTATCTGTACACCCGTACGATCACCGGTCGGTATTAGAGGAAATGTCTCATCCGTTGTCTCATCTGTCGTCATCCCATGTTCTCCAAAGGGGTCAATGTCAATGTCTGCCATTTTATTTATTTAGAGGATAATTTATTATTATATTATGTTATAACATCCCTCTAAATATGAGTTTTAAAATTTATCCAAAACTACCCACTGCTCCTGAGGATTTGAATGAGCAGGAAAAGTTTAACGCAAGTGTAATAAATTCAGAATTTGAAGAGTTGATAAAACTTAAGAACAAGTTTAGCATCAAGCTCAAGAGATACAACAAGGCGATAGAACGATCGATGCTACTAAATGCTAGCTCAAGCGCTATAACCATTGGCTCTGGCATCGGTTCAATTGCAACAGGGGCTACTATTATCGGAATACCTATTTCTGCAGGATTAGGTGGTGTAGCCTTAGCCGGCTCTATCTGTACCGGACTTACCACAGCTGTCATCAAAAGATATCAAAAGAAAGTAGAAAAAGTGATAAAATTATATGATATTGTTACATCCTCAATTTCTGTCTTCGAAACTAACATAAGTCAGGCGTTGACTGATGGAAGGATCAATTACAAAGAATTCCAGGTTTTACAGGGAACATATTACAAAGCTTTAGAAGGACTCAGTTCTACAGATAGAAAGATGGAGACTGAAACCCAAAATCAATTTCAAAAAAGTTTGATGGTAGAACTTCAAAACCTGAAAAAATCCATAAACGAAAATGGTTACTAGGATGTGTGCTCGTCATTTGAAAAAGTGATAAATGAAACTGATATAAAGAAATATGATCACAAGTATATATAGACAATGGAATTCCCAACAGTTGCAACATTTGAACAAAACATGGAACAAATTACACCGATCACAAAGTGGAGAGAGCTAACTGAAAACGTGATTTATTATGTTAAATCTGTGGTTGAGATAGACACACCCGCATCTGAATTTGGGTCTGGAAAAGCTATGTATGCAGAGGTCCAAGACAGAACAGGAAATTTATATAAGACATGGTTGCCTGCAAGACTTTGCGTTGAGTTGAAGGATTATGGTTGGAATTCTAGAGAAGCCTTTGTCAGACCGAAGGGGCTCAAACAATCTGAAAAGAATCATGAAAGACAGTTCTTTGATTATGACATTATGTGGCACTAAACCTCGTTGCTAGACGACTCATCTTTACTTGTTTCTAGTAAAGATACTTTGTATTTACGGTTCACCAACCTTGCACATAATCAGGAGGTAGCTCTGTATCCTCAGGTATCAACATCAGCTCTTCTTTCACAAAAGCTCGTTCAGGTCCATCTTGAAGGTAATATAGTACGCGGTTACCTGGTTGATCTATTACCTCACTCAATCTATATGTCCTCTTTGACCATATGATATCTGTTGCTCTTTTTCGATGGTCATCGTGCTCTTCACCCGGTTGCAATAGATATCTATACAAACCATCTTGAGGTAGCTCTACTTCAGGTGGATAGCTCTCTCGTTTAGCGAGAGGCACCTCTTTCAATTTGATGGCATCTTTCGGTTTCATACCGATCATCTGAGTCTTCGTATCGTTTAATCTACTCACAAGTTTATACAAATATTTGACCCATGTGGATGATACCTTTTCCGAATCATTCAGTTCTTGAGCATCTTGTATTTTGAATAAATTTTCAGCAAGTATCTTGTTCAACGCCTCAACAAAAGCTGTATGGGTATGCTTATATTTTGTAGTTGCTCTTTTAATTTCAACATTATTCTTCTCCAACAGCTTTGATACATCCGCTTTGAATTCTGAACCGTTATCACATTGAAATACTTTTGGGTAGTTTAAGGGTCCAACTCTATAGATATCTCTTATCATATCGGCAACCTCTTTCGCTCTCTTAGTATTCAAAGGTCGAGCCACCTTATAGCGTGAAGCAACATCGATACCAGACAAAATGTACTTGTATTTATTACCATATAGCATATCGCTAGGCATATACAATATATCAAATTGATGAATCTCATTCGGTTTAGTTACCTCATAATGTGGACGTTCGATCCTTTTCGACGCCGGTAGATGTACTTGCCACAAAGCTTGTTTTGATAACCACTTCTTAATTTACCTTCAGGTTTGAAAGTCCGAATCCTCTTAGATTGCGAACAGCCTTTTGTCCTTTCCATAAGTTTTGAGGTTGATAATAAATCTGTTGAAGTTTAGTGTCTGACATTTTTTATTTATAAACAACGTTTTATTTTAGCTCATTTTGTTAAAATGACAACAAAGTGGCTTAAACGTTGTTTACTATCTTTATATAAAGCATAAACATGACTGACAAAACAGAATCAGATTACCAATCAATGACTCGTGACGCTTTACGAAACTTATGTGCATCACGAAAAATAAAATATGTTAAGCTAATGAATAAAGCTAAATGGTTACCGAGGTACTTGAGAAAAATGATAAGGATCCATCTTATACTTCTCGATCCTGATACGAAACAAAGCAGTTTAATAATACTGCTATTCAAACTGGATAAAAATAACACGAAGAAAAATATCTCAGATATCGAAAAGCTTATAATGCTAAGAGGAGAAGATGAGTTCGGAAACAAAAAAAATTGGCTCGTTCAACCTTGTAGAGGCTGTGTTTTTTTGTTACTTAAAATCGAGTAACAAATGTTAACTATATAGTCTGAAAAATTGGAAATTTCTAAACTACCTTAAAGGAAGCTAATCACATTTGTATATCACAACATGACTTCACAAAATACTGTTGTTCAATTAAAAGCTATCGCGAGAGAACGCGGTCTACATGGCTACTCAAAACTCAGAAAAGCTGAGTTGATTGAATTATTAGCAAACACACCTGTCCGACCTGTTCCACTACCAAGACCTACTAGGTTTAACCGACCTGTTCCACCACCAAGACCTGTTTCAATTATTCCTACCCAACAAGATATGGATTTGTTTGAACAGCAAGAAATGGCAAAAAATAGACCTCAGGTGAAAAGTAAGTTGGATGAGTTGAAGGAGTGGTTAGTAAATCACACACCTAAACCTATTCGTGAGAAAGTGAGTAGCGCTTTCAGAGAGATGAAGAAGAAGATTCTCAATCTCTATAAGAGAAAGAATGATGAAGATGAGGTTATCAATCAGCGAGAGGATGAAAAAGCGTTTGTTCCTGTTGAAACAGCGTTTGATAATGCATATAGGAGATATAGGATTAGTGGTGTGAGAGAAACGAACACCTCACGAGAGAGGGATAATGTCGATTCTTTTTTTGAAAAGGTTAAACCAATATTAATTGACTCGATATTGAAAGTACTTAATGATCTAAATTCAACAAAGATACAAACAACAACCTGGATTAGGTGGAGAAAAGAAGATCTATCCGATCCTGAAGCTATAATCTATGTTGATAAAGCGTTCAATTCTAAAATGACGGAAGTTTTTCAAGAAAGTGACTTGAATCAAACGCTTGATGAGATGTTTGCTCATATGAAGACGCAGATTGAAAACCCAAAGCTACCTAACTCTGGTTTTGTTATTGAAAGGATTTTGAATATTGATATTGACTTTCATAAGCTAAAATTAACGAGAGGCAGCTCTTACTTACCTTTACCTGAGAATTTCAGTGGGAAACGATCTGTTATCAATCCACATAACGAAGATGATGAAGAGTGCTTCAAATGGGCTGTTATCGCAGCTCTCAATCATGATAAGATCGATAATCATCCTGAACGAATCTCAAACCTCAAAAAGCATGATAACTATAATTGGGACGATTTATCGTTTCCAATGTCGCTAAATAAAATAGATTTGTTTGAGAGGAGGAACCCTGATATCGCTGTGCATGTTTTAACAAAAGACGATATAGATGGTATCTATGTGTGCCGTAAATCGAAGTATTTTAATCGTGAGGAGACAGCTATTTTGTTTTTACTATGTGAAGAAGAGAAAAGACATTATATCGCTGTAAAGAACTTGAGCGGTGTCTTGAGTAAGGCCAACTCGAAGCATGAACATAAAGAGCATTATTGTTTAAATTGTCTCTATGGTTTTTCAAGCGAGCGAGTTAGAGATGAACACTTTAAATATTGTATAAATAATGATGTGGCTATGATTGAAATGCCTGAAGAGGGTAGTAAAGTTAAATTTCATGATGGACAATATCAATTCAAGGTACCTTTTATGATGTATGCAGATTTCGAGTCTGTTCTCGTAAGGTGTGAAGATACGAATAAGAAAGAACAAAATGAATCTTTTATCGAAAAAGTAACCACTCACGTACCATCAGGTTTTTGTTGTTATTCTAAATTTGCGTATGGTAAAGTATCGAATCCTCTAAAACTGTATCGAGGTGAAGATTGTGTTGAGGTATTTGTTAATCATGTGGTAGAAGAGGTGAAAAGATTATATAACATGTTTCCTGAAAAAGAGATGGAACCTCTAACAAAACAAGAGTGGAAGAGTTTTTCAAATGTAGACAAGTGTCATATATGTATGAAAGAATTTGGTGGTGATGAAAACCTTAGGGTAAGAGATCATTGTCACTACACGGGGAAATATAGAGGAGCTGCTCATAAGAAATGTAACCTTAGATTCAAGATACCGCCATATATTCCTATAGCTTTCCACAATCTGAGCGGTTATGATGCTCATCTATTTATCAAAGAACTCGCGAGACAATATGGACATGAAACATTGAGAGCGATAGCTGAAAACAAAGAGAAGTATATTTCATTTAGTCTTACGTAAAGGTTGGTGAATACATTGACAAAGATGGAAAAACTAAAGACAAAAAGATACAGTTGAGATTCATCGATTCCGCTAGATTTATGATGAGTAGTTTGGATAATCTATCAAAGAACTTGAGTGATGAACAGTGCAAGAACCTTCGAAAATACTTCAAGGGTGATGATACTTTTAATCTGATGAGAAGAAAAGGAGTATACCCATATGAATATATGGATTCTTTCGAAAGATTTAATGAAGCGAAACTACCACCAAAAGAGGCCTTTTATAGTAAGTTAAATTTAGCTGAAATAAACAAGAAAGACTATGAACACGCTCAAAAGGTATGGAATATGATGAAAGAGAAAACGCTTGGAAAATATCATGACCTTTACTTATTAACTGATGTGTTATTACTAACAGATGTGTTTGAGACTTTTAGAGAGACTTGTCTAGAGAATTATCAATTAGATCCTGCACATTTTTACACTGCTCCTGGTTTATCATGGCAGGCGTGTTTGAAACAAACGGGGATAGAGTTAGAATTGTTGAGCGATCTAGATATGTTTATATTTATGGAGCAGGGAATTAGAGGAGGTCTTGTTCAAGCTGTTCAGAGATATGCTAAAGCAAATAATAAGTATATGGGAGATCGATATGATCCTGCTAAAGAGAGTAGTCATCTTCAATATTTGGATGCGAACAATCTTTATGGTTGTGCGATGACACAAAAGCTGCCGATAGGTAATTTCAAGTGGGATGATCCTAATAAATTTACATCTGAAAGGATTAGTGAGTTGGTTGAAGAAAATGGTGACAAGGGTTATATATTAGAGGTTGATGTTAAATATCCTATAGAACTTCATGACTCGCATAATGATCTTCCATTTATGGCTGAAAGGAAAAAGATTAATAAAGTAGAAAAACTTGTTCCATGTTTATCAGATAAGAAGAATTATATTACACATATTAGAGCTCTTGATCAGGCTTTGAAACATGGATTGATTCTAGAAAAGGTTCATAGAGTAGTAGAATTTGATCAAATCGCTTGGATGAAACCATACATTGATTTTAATACGCAACTAAGAACACGAGCCAAAAACGAGTTCGAGAAAGATTTTTTCAAGTTGATGAATTGTTCAGTTTTTGGAAAGACAATGGAAAATATTAGAAAACACAAAGATATAAAGTTGGTTACGCGTAAACAGCAATATGAAAAATTAGTTATGAAACCAAACTTCAAGTCGGCCACTTATTTTAGTGAATCGTTAATGGGAGTAGAGATGGGTAAGATAAAGGTTGTTTTAAATAAACCGATTTATATGGGACCAGCTATCTTAGATTTGAGTAAGATAGTAATGTACGAGTTTCATTATGACTATATGAAGCCGAAATATAGAGATAATCTTAAATTATTATATATGGATACGGATTCGTTAGTCTATCATATTAGAACTGATGACTTTTATAAGGATATTGCGGATGATGTAGAAAAGAGATTTGACACGAGTGGATATAGCGTTGAAGATGGAAGACCTTTACCAATTGGAAAGAATAAGAAAGTTCTTAAATTAATGAAGGATGAGTTGGGAGGAAAAATCATGACTGAATTTGTAGCGTTGAGACCAAAGACTTATTCGTATAAACAAATCGATGAAAAAGAAGGTAAGAGGTGTAAAGGTGTAAAGAAATGTGTTGTTAAAAAGACGATTGGGTTTGATGACTACAAAGAGTGTTTATTCAAAAATAAGAATGTCTACAGAGAACAAATGATTATTAGATCGATTAAACATGATGTATATACAATAAATCAAAATAAATTGGCTCTTAATGCGGATGATGATAAACGAATAATTTTAGATGATGGAATTACAACATTAGCCAGAGGACATTATAAACATATATAAGACAACAAATAGGTAAGAGGTAAGAGGTAAAAAAAAAACAAAAAAAAAACAAAAAACAAAATAAAAACAAGATAAACGAATTATACATGATACCTATTGACTTTGAAGATCTTTTTTTGACTGCATCGATGATCTGTGTGTGTGTGTGTGTGTGTGTGTGTGTGTGTGTGTGTGTGTGTGTGTGTGTGTGTCTGTGTGTGTCTGTGTCTGTGTCTGTTATATGTATTGTTAACTCATTTATGTTATAAAGTTTAAACTGCTACAAACTGCTTTTTTCTACAATCGGGGAATTTCCCATTTTATGATATTGTTTACAATTATGAGTAATTTGTGGTTATAATAATAACACGTTTCGTAACTCGTATCGCGTTATGAAAACAAAGATCTTATATGATAATATTAGCTATAGTAGGGAAATTCCCGAAATCATATGATTTCTGATGACGTCATAGTTTTGTCCTATAATCGGCACTTTCCTATCTCTTAGGTGACGTCACAACTGTAATAACGGTTAGCTGTAGAGTCATTTTATTTGTAAAGAAATAAAGTTTTGTTTTAGTTAAAGTTTTTTTTTGACGTTAATTCTCCTTTAAAATTAATTAAAACAACTTTTGTTGAAAAGAAAAAAACATAATCTAAAGCAGGGTTTACATCTTTCAACTGGTTGAAGGAACTTTAAATTGAAGAAACTTGTTGTTGAAACATGCATGTGTAAACAGCTTAACATTTTTTTTGTGGAATGCATTGAAACTCTCTATTTAAAAGTGACTAAGAGAAGTGAGGACGAAGCAGTTCTCGTTGCAATTACAGCTGCAATTATTGTAAACGATGACCCAAGAAAAAAGAGGAAAAAAAGAACCGTTTGGGCAAAGCTGTGACTTCTATGAAGGAGTGTCTTCGGAGTTTACGATTCTTTACTTAAAATAATGTCAAAGGATACTAAAGTTTCTTCGAATGACGTTAGAAAACTTTTTGCAGTTGCTTGAGTTGGTTAGTCCTGATATCGAGAAAACTCACACAACTTCTTTATCATGAACGAAGTTTCTTCATAAAAGATTTTTTTTCCTTTCAATTCATCAAATGAATTTGTCGAAAACAATAGAGACTTCCGTTTAACTTGGTTGAAAGCGGTTGAAAGCATGTTTCAACTTTAAAAGGTTGCCTCCACCATCATGATGTAGTTGAAATGTATAAACCCTCCTTAAAATACCCTGTCAGGTTTCGTCATGCAATGATAGCTCTTCAGGGAAGTTTTCAATAGTTGGACACATCATTTGAAAATATGAACAGCAGCTCTTTGAACTAAGTCACGTTATATTTCGAACAGTTAGTTAGTTTGACTTGCAAATGGAAGAATGACACTTTGTCAATTCTCCGTGTTGACTTCGATGGTGACAAAATCAACAGATACATTACTAACAACTAGAAACTTCTAATGGTTGACTAACATAACATTTGCTGCAGACGACTGTATTTTGACTTTATGAAAATATTGCTGGACGATGGATTTTTCTAAAGCTTCAACATCATAAATAAATAGAGCACAGAAAACACACATGACAACATAATCAACTATCAGTATCATTTTGAATAAATGGGAAAAAGATATCACATATACAAAAAATGTTGCATAGGTTGATAATGATGATGTTTTAAAAGCAGCAAAGTGCACAGAGTCTTCCATCTAAGGCACATCAACATAATCATAAGATCCTCAGTGAGTTGAGCATAAATTTAGGAAAGTATTGATATGTATCAAAAACTAAGAACGTACTTATTCACGGCTGTAGTTGTTTATTACAATGATCTGTGTAGTTTCACTAAGTACTATCCTTGACATAAGTCCCTCTATGAAACAGTTCACAGCAATAATATTATTTGAACAGATATGGCTGGGTCAAAACAATATTGATAATTCATTAAATTAATGTTCTAAAAAATCAAATATAAGTAAAATTGCTGAACACCTTTCTATACATCTCTATATCAGAGAATTAAATTCTTTAACTCCAAGCTTTAGACAAAAAAAACACAATAATTGCTAAATGAGAGGCCTATCCCACTACAAATTACATTGCGGAATGTTATTCTTAATTAGAATAAATTTGTGCCTAAGTTTACAATGATTAATTATAAGGATTAATCAAAACTCTCGCTTTACTTATCTACTAGTCTACTAGTTAAAATCATTTTAATCCCAGCGTTAACAGTATCTTCCACTCCACGCCCAGCTCCCTAGTGACAGTAAAACCTGCTGAATGTCAATCACATTTCACTACTATATACAGATTCTTCTGCTGTTAAGAACTCTCCTTTCAATTCAATGGGTATTTACCCAGAATTTTAAGTACTTATAATAGAATTGCTACCCACTTTTTGCAGACAGCACGAGGATAATTTCCCTCTAATCTGCTCCTATCACTACAACAAACCAACGTTTTTGTTTTATTAAGATTAACTTGCCAGTTTTTAGACTCCAATGCACTTTTCTATGGTGACCCTATCTTTTCAATTAAACTTTCAAGTATTCACTAGCAAGAGCTTAATCATCAGCTTAGTGCAATTCTTTTGGGAAACCTGACCTGATTAGCCTAAAGAAAGCTTACAGTAATGATCCCTGATACAATCATAGTTTGACAAGAAGTTCATATACGAACAGTGGCATCATTTGCGAAGCTATGTTGAAAACGTAGCACAACTTTTTTCGAGATTATTTTACGACATATTTACATGTATATTGTCTTCATGTTAATTTGTGTGTGTATTTGACTTTCGTGTCAAAGTAGTTTTATGCTGTATGTCTTGCACTTTAGCTCTAACATTTATTGGCAAAATAAAAGATTAATAAAGCATAACTTAGCTTAGCATAATTTAGCTTTTGCGCTTGATTATACATAATCATTTATAAACATTTGTCCCATTCCTGATTGTGACTTTGAGACTGACGATATTGATACCATCCTAGCAGCAGTCCAGTTGAATATCCATGCCCTGATCCATCAACGACAGGGGGAGTTGCACATCTACTGGCCCGCCAGACAGAAACTTCCCAAAATTGTTCGACCAACAGTATCGAGAGGTTCCACTGATCAAGAATGACATACATTTCTAAAGAGATAGGACCTGCTTACGTGTGGCACAGAAATTCCAAATGAGCAATTGACGATGCAACTGTGGCAGGACTGTGTAAACAATTTGGAAGTTAATTTGTTCAAATCGATGGACAATCTGGTGACTGTTAGTGGAGCTACTTTACTGAATGCTATCAAGAGACTTGCAGTAATATCCACGACCGAAAGTGTGCGAAATACTAAACTTTTGTCTATGCGTCAGGATCATGGGCATCCCATCCGTTCATTCGTGGCTAAGTTGAAAGGTAAGGCACAAGTCTGTTTATTCACAAAAAGGCTTGTACTTCAGAACAATGTCATCAACAAACAGACTATACAGACGACATTGGGAAATATGTGGTCGTTTCTGGGATCGCTGAGGAGATCAAGACGGACACTATGGGTCATGCTGACTTAGACACTAGATCTTTGAATGATACGGTCTCCTTAATTGAAATCAAGGAGATCGCAGTACGAGCCATTCCTCCAAAACCAGTTATAGAGACTTCAACATGGCCATACACAAACAGGGAATCAACCCAACATACCTTGGTAAAGATGTTGATCCGAAGCTTCAAATGAGGAGAAACTGCAAGACGCACAACAAAACCATCATGACTTTCAATATGCACCGGGGAAACTAAAAGATCTCACTCATTGTATCAGTAACTGGAAGAAAGTATATCCAACCGGGCAACACCAGCAACAACGGTACCATTTTTGATATTTTTGGTGCCATAAACGAACTATTGCGTCGATATGTCACCCTTGAGAACCACATATTTGACTTATGACTGGACGGCTAAAGAATTAGGTAAACAACCAATTTTTCCCAAGCTTTCAACAAGCAAACAGAACTCTTTGTTTTCAAATTAGCATGTCCTATAATCAAGTCATCAAGTTTCAGCTATCACAGACACTGGTGCTCAATCTTCAGTGATGGGGCTGAAAATCTTTCGTTCCAGCTCATCTAAGGACTTTCAACATCCTGGGTGCTGCTGACCTAGTTTATGTATCAGGCACAATTGAACTCTTCTATTTTAGCTGACATACCATGGCGCAACTAAAAATCATATCACCTGATTTCCCTACTATTGGTGCAGCTATATCTTCGTCTGATTCACCAATTCAATCACTATCAACTGGGGATGTACCCCATAGCGGTGTTCACCCTCCAAAGACTGTGAGCAGAAGCTTGAAAAGAGAGGCATCGCCTGTTCGTCCTGAAATGCAACCATTTGTAGTAAATGAGGAATTACAAGAAGATAAAACAGTGGCTACTCAACATCAACTTTCAATCAATGTCCCCACCAACCACTTCCGATTATGACTGGGTTTTACCACCATTGACCCAGAAGCACAACCGACCACCACCCATACCCCTGCACTTATTGCCTTCCATTGGAAGGTAAGTATAGGTACTCTGTACCTGTTCGTAAAGAAGACTGTCATTTACTGGTCTTTATAAATGAATTTCATCGATGCTGGTACTGCGTCGCTCCTCAGTGCTACTTGGCAAGCGGGGATGGTTACACACTACGATCGTATCATTGCTGAAGTTCCCAGAAAAAACAAATGTATCGATGACACTGCTCTTTGGGATGATGATCTTGAACAACATTGCTGATGTGCGATCAACTATCTAGAGCTTGTCGGACGTGAAGGCATTGTTCTCAATCCCAGGAAGTTCCAAAATGCCCAAACAGAAATCAATTTTGCTGGACTGACGTCAGACCTCTCCACAAATACTTGGATTCAAATGTATCATTTCCTCGATCTAAATCTATTGCTGCGATCAAGGATGGAAAGTCACTCTGGCCGGATCACGATTCTTGAGATCATCTGAACAGCGATACGCACCTATAGAATGGAAAGCATCACCAGTAGGGTGGACTCTCGAAGAAACGAAATCCTTCAGACTTGGCTGTGACAACTTGGTCACCATGACTGATCATAAGCCTTTTGTTAAAATCTTCAGTTATCGATCACCTGAGGATCCGTTCATACCTTCATATCCATTCGAAGCTAATGCATCAGACTTTTATAAACAAAGTGGAAGCAATTATCTTATCACTGTTGATAGATTAGGTAACTGGTCGGAAGTATTGAAAGTTATCCCAGAGGGCAAACACGCTGGAGCATCTGGACTTGTCAACGCCCTCAAAAGCTACTTCGCAGCATTTGGCGTCCCACAGAGGAACTCAGCAGCGATGGGAGACCCGAGTTTAAATCACTAGAGACGGCGAGCGTCTTTTGACAGATGGGGAGTCAAACATCGTCTCTCATCTTCGCTCATCCTTCCATAGAATGGACGCGTCGATGTTGCTGTAAAATCAATGATCAACTTAATAGTGAAGCAGCAACACCCTCTTGTCCTTCTCCTGTTCTATGGTTTTGTTAATAAATGTGCTGTGCCTTCCCTCCTGACTACAGCAGGAAACTTAGGCAAGCAACGTTGGAATCAGCTCCTTCTTGGATTGCACAGGTATTTCATTGTTGAAAATCTGAGTGATCAAATCACACAGAGAAAAATAACACTAAATACGTCGGTGGGAGACACTCTGGTCCATATATTCAACCCGTCATCGTCTTTCTTGTGACTATAATGATTTAACATTCGCACATGTTGCGTCAGCCAATCATAGCACCTGATCAATATACATTACGTCAGTATGAATATGGCGGATTTGAAGGTTTTTTCCCTCATAACATAGTCATCCCCGGATGACTGTGCTCATAAACCATATTCACCAAATCCGTGAAAGCAGTTATGTTTGTCTGATGGTTCAAAATTCAATAATCCGTATTTATATTCAAGATTTACTAATTCATATTCAAGACTTCTTTGTGTTATAGGTCATTTTGTCAGTTTAGGAAATGAAAGATTATGAAGCTTCAGAATATTTTATTTTCCAAATGGATTCTATTGATCAATAGAATGTTTTGTTTTACATCCTTAAAAAGTGGAAATAAAAAAGTATATAACAATGATATTATATATATATAGCTATATATTGCTAATTCTTATATATATATAATAAGAATTAGCAATAACTTATTCGAGTCAAGTTTCACCAGCCGATTCAGCCAAATTAAACAACCCTTTGAATTCAAGTGATTTTTGACTTGATATATATATATATATATATAAGATTTATCTTCCATCTTATTATATTTTTTCTTGTCTCTAAGCTTCGCTTAAATTTCTTGTTTTTCCTGTTTTCGTTTAACATGGCGAATATTATTGATATCAAAATGAATATTGAACGAATATGAATACGGATACGGATTTAAATTTTGCATCATTTCAACTCATAATCTGAGCTTAATGTGAGAATTTGAGTTCATCAAACTTTTCACAGGAAAGTCTTACAAAAATGTGAGAAAGAAATTGATAGATATAATTGAGGAGAATGTAATATGGTGGACAGTTTAAAACACTAAAATTTGGACATTATGGAGAACAAAAACAAAATTACAGCTGAGGAAGTGCCGAGAAAAGGTAAGTAGGTATATAATGGGTATTTTGAATTTGTTTTTAAAAATACTGTTTGTATGAATATCTCAAAAATGATTTATATAAAATTTTTTAATTCTGTAAAATGATTTGGATGAGATCACCCATGGTTGGATTGCTGACTGTAGATAGAAATTTTCTATTATAAATTCTGTGTAGATTATATACATCTGCTATATACCTTAAGTGTATTTAATTTCGTGGTGTATATATTATATAAATTTCGCAACTCGCGAATCTTTTTCGAAAAACCTTTTTTTTGTGTAAATATTACATTTTGCGATTTTTATCCTATGAGATTTTTTGCGTCTATTTAATTTCGCGATTTTTGACATTCCGAAATTTTCACGATTTTTGAAATTTCAGAACGTTTCGCGTGTATTAAATTTCACAATTTTGGATTTTTGAAAAATTTAATATAATACACGCGAAATTTTAGATACCGCAAAATTAAATACACTTAAGATATCTCTGCTTTAAGAGTGGTTCTCAAAATGCTCATATACCTCATTAAATACTTGCCAAGCCAATAATCTAACCTGTGTTGGTGAACCTTGGGTGATGACAGGCCAGTTTTAAACAGGAGCCACCCCACTGTAAAGGAGTATATACCCAGACTGGATATGGGCTGGTTGTTAATTTTGGGTTTCTTCTGTTTGGGAGATGTGTTTTCATGAATATTTTGAACTATCAAAAAGCAACTATGATAATGGGCATCGTTATTATAGGCAATTATTGCAGCAACGTATCTAGGGCAAATTTGATACAGTGAGCCACTATGAGCGCCGAAATTCCTAAAGCCAAAAACAAAAGACAAAATTTTGCCTTTTTAGCAACCTCGATAAGCTTTGCATTTCTAATTTGTCATAATAATTCTTTATTGAATGTTCTAAGGTCGGAAGCAGGCTAAAAACTCTCTTTATAATGGTCCTAAATAGTCTTATCTTATCACTACAGCTTTTTGATGTGCATGCTCGATAGACACTGTTTTTTTGTAAATGATTTGTAAAACTCCAGTGCCATAATGTTCAACGTTATTGGGTCATGTTATCAACAGAAACATTTCAAAATGGCTACTTGGATGATGGGTTCCCTGTTTTGACATGCCATGGATATGAACAGTGAGGACTTTTTGAAAGTGATAGAAAATCAGCAGTAGGCTATTTTAGCATGGGAGTGTGCACTAGTTGAAGCTCCCGGGGCTCTGCCCCTGCAATCCTGTAACCACTTGAGAGTGGTGCGTCCTTTTATATAAATGAAATGCACTTTTGAAAAAGTTTTGAATTCTGCCTTTTTGTTTAAGGCATATTGGTCAAAAACATCATTGATTGCTAATTCCAAGTTATGGTTCAGAGATCCCTTACTTCCTCTTTCTGCTCTTTTGGAGTTTAATTTGTGTTAGTTCTGTCTAGTCCGAAACCCATTTCTCGACAGGGTCAGCTAATAAAAAAACCACCCTTTACTAATGGCTTTATCCAAGGAAATTTTAAAACCAGCAACATTTGCATCCTCATCTAGATCCAATGCTGAAACATAGACCCACCACCCTCACTGCCTGTTTAAGCACATAATACTTCTTTTTTATCCATGGCCTTTGAATTAGATAACCCATTGAACAGCACTGTATATAACATGCAATTTTTTAGCATTATTCAAAGAACCACCGTCAACTTAGCCATCAACTTAGATATAATACCTCTTCCACAGCATTGCAAAAGATATCAAGTTCACATCAAATTCCCATCAGAATTCCCATCAGATTGGAAAGTAGCCAAAGTTTCCTCTCTCTACAAAAATAAGGCATCGAAAATGGACTGTTCTAACTACCGACCAATATCCTTGTTGTCAATTCCTAGCAAAGTAGTTGAACATCTAATTTGTACACAACTTGCCAACCATATTAACAAGCATAACCTACAAAATGAGCATCAATGGGGTTTCCAATCAAAAAGATCTACGGAGGACATTCTTCTCTACATGGCTGAAAAATGGAGGGAAGCAATTGATGAAGGAAAGACGGTTGGAGTGTTGTTTATCGATTTTAAGAAGACGTTTGACAGTGTGTCACACAAGGTTTTGCTGAAGAAACTAAATGGAATCGGTGTATAAGGTCAATTCAAGGATTATCTTGAAGACTACCTATCAGACAGGAAACAGTTCACAAATGTAAACGGTGTACAGTCGAGTAAAGCAGAGGTTGAGTTCGGTGTTCCTCAAGGCTCCCACTTTGGACCCCTTGGTTTTTCTATTAATGTTAATGATATACAGCATTGTGTGAGCTTTGATTTCGACATGTTTGCTGACGATTCAACTGCTGTTACTATTAAAAATTCTGTGGATGAAGTTGTGAACGATTTACAGAAGAATGCAACCAAGTTAAATAATTATGCCAAGGAAAACTCACTAACTTTACATCCAGATAAATATGAGGTGCTTATAATCACTAAAAATGAGTTTCATGGCCCAATTCAACAAATCCAGATTGCTGGTCAACAAATCAGAGTTGTTAATCATTCCAAATGCTTGGGCATAACTATTGATAAGAAGATTTCCTGGGAAAAGCACGTTCAAAATGTTTGTAATGGTTTTGGTGCCAAAATCAAAAAGCTGTATCAAATGAGGGACATGCCCAAATCTGCTTTGTCGACAATATATTTTCATGGAATACTACCATCTGTGTTATATGGAATCTTAATATGGGGTAACTGTTCATCTGCTCTGATATCTGATATTCTCATGCATTGAGAATACCCATATCCGTGCTACTTGTTTTATCAATCGCATAGGCAAGAACATCCCTTGCATACAAGTACTGTAAACCGGGGTTACTTGGCCCGCTTTTTAACTTTGAGATAGAATGTTTGCAACAGAATAAGTAAGAAATTGAAATGAATGATTTCGAACTATCAGTCATGGGGCTGTCTGTACAATGTATTCATGAGATAGTAATTACATCTGCTGAAAAAAATTTTTTGTTTTAATTCTGGGTGGGCAAAGTTGCCCCATACTTTAGGGTAACTTTGCCCACCTGATAAAATCTCATAGTTTAGCTTATAGCAGGCAAAGTTAACCCCAAATGGGGTTACTTTGCCCAGTCTTGACTTTTTTAAAAAACTTGAATTTGTAATAAATGCCGCAGCGTTTATTAGAGGAAATGCGGTATATTAAGCTCCCCAGTGTACCAGATGAGTTGAATTTGAGACTGTTGAATTTGAGTTGAATTTGAGATTGACAACTTGTGAATTTTGATGAACTCTGTGCCCTAACAGTTCATTCTTTGGTGGGCAAAGCAACCCTGGTTTACGGTACTCGAAATCGCTAATACCTATTCAACACTACTATAAAAGATCTATTGCTTGCTAAACTTTCAAAATTTATAACCGTTTAACTTCACCCCTGCTCTATAACCTCATCACAAAATCAAACTCAACCTGCTCGACTAGGAATGCTCAAAGACTCCAAATAACAAGTTTCAAATATGCTGATTACAAGGGTTCATTCGTACATAGAGCACCTATTGTTTGGAATAACATTCCTGTGGATATTCGCACAAAACCGACACCTGAGGCCTTCAAAAGAGCCTTGAAGAAATCGAAGTCAATCGACAAAATAAATTTTGTAACCACCGGTAGAGCATTGCTTCATGACCATTATGTGTACTATTAGAAACTGTTGAACCGTAGTTATCAATTTTCTTTAATTTAAATTCTCTATGCTGGTTTTCTGTAGTCATGGGCTTCTAAAGTCAAGTCTGATTCGTTCAGTGGCCCTAACATGCCAGTATTAATATAATTTTGCCTTTTACCTTACTCCCAGTTCGTAATCCAGCCCTATTTTTCAACATCCAACCGTTATAAACCCTTGTTAAATTTTAAGGCTAAATTTATTTATTTATTTATTTTATCTCATTATTGTAAACATGATTTATATATTTATTTACATAATTTTACCGTATATATAGCTATTTTTAGATTTTAATCTTATTTTATTTTATCTAGTAGGTCCACATCAGTCACTGACTAGTGTAATTATTTTTACACGACCTTCTATACCAAATAAATTGATAATTAATAATAATAATAACAATAATAATAACAATAATCAAGTCCTGACATAGACATTATAGTAACAAGATGTAGACATGTAAATGAATTAGATCTTCATAAAATTTACAGAATTTTATAATCAAAAAGTGAACAAACTGAAACTTTATTTAACCAATCGCAACCTCTGTGACTTTCACAAGTCTCTACATACTTTACAATTGTTTTTTGGCTGCTAACTGATAGAGTGATGGCTATTTGCTTTTCTTTAGGTCTTTTAGTAGTTTTATTATCTATCTTGTGTAGATTTAGAAGCTTTTTCAGATTTTTTGTCAGCTTTAGCCAACTAATTTATGTCATTGTTAGCCATGTTATTTACTTATGTTATTTAATGTGCATCATAAATTCTCTTTGTTTTGGGCTACTTCCAACATGAATATGTGTAATTTTTCTAAATCATGATAATATGCATTTTTTTCTGTTTTGATCTTTCCCTGAACAGCTAAAAAAGATTTCAAAGTGGATTTTCCCAGGACAGCTAGTGCTGCCAAACAACTTTCGCCCTGCTGATAGCCTTGTAACCTGGAATGTTTGTGGTTTGCTTTTCTCAATAAGTACACTTCCTGAAACTGTGTCACATTATGTTTATTATCATGACTTGACATGTAAAAACAACTTACTTCTTAGTCGAAAGAAAAGGATGGGATGTTCCATTGTCACAACCAATTCCAGAGAGTTTGAAATGTCCATTATGTTCACTGTTAACGAGAAACCCAATACAAACTATAAATGGTGCACGGGCATGCGAATCATGTTATTTTGGTGCACTAGTGAAGTGAGCTTTTTTAGAGTTATTTTCTATCTATACACAAAGGCGGGAATGATACTGCCATTATAATGATGTAGTAAATAATGTATTTTTTTCTTGTAGCTCCTCTGGAATATGTCCCATTGATAAAAAACCTATCAAAAAGGAAGAATGTTTCAGAGATAGATTTGCACAGAAAGAAGTTGGAAAGATAAAGTGTTTTTGCAGTTTTAAGGAAAATGGATGTCCTTGGGAAGGTATCATTGCAGAGGTTGAGGTAAATTTTAATTTCTTCACTTAAACCATATTGTAGCAGGTATCAGTATTTTTAAATTTTTTTTTATTTATTGTATATATATGCTAGATACATCAATCAGACTGCACCTATCAGCCATCTACCATTTTACATTCTGAAATAAAAATGAAAGAAGATCTGGCTAACTTACAAAGACAGGTTTTCGTTGAATGTTTTTCATGCATTTAAATAATGTGGAAGAATTCTGTGTTGATCCTTGAATTATTTTGTTTTAATTCTTGAATTTTTCAATTTTGTTGTTGATCAAATTTTTTCGAGTAAAACTAAATCATCTGCCTATCCAGCTGCTCTCTTGTCTGATTTAATCATTTCCTTTGAATGCCTACGTCGACTACATCTTTTAAAACAGAAAACCCAGGAAATCAGCTAATAACTGAATCTAATCTTGTTATTGATTGCCTTCAGATTAACGGGCTTAAAAGTGAAATCACTGATATACGACTTATGGACAACCATGATCCAAGGTTTGATAAACTGCAAAGAGAACTGCATGACATCGATCTTAAGCAAAGACTATACGAAAATACTTCCTACGATGGAAGAATTATATGGAAAATTAATAATTTGAACTTTCGAATGCAGCAGGCTGTAATTGGACATGCCAAAGCTATACACAGTGCACCTTGTTACACTGAGAAGTACGGATATAGATTCTGTGGCCGGTTGTATTTAAATGGTGATGGAATAGGAAAGTCCACGCATGTTTCAGTCTTTTTTGTATTGATGAAATCAGAGTACGATAACATTTTACAATGGCCATTCACGAAACGAGTTAAATTTCGATTGATCAATCAAGGTGATGCATCAAGGTCGAGAGTAGAGAGCTTCATACCAGACCAGTTTTCAAAGAGTTTTCAAAAACCTGTATGTGACATGAATGTAGCTTCAGGATGTCCCATGTTCATCAGTAAAGATGAGCTGTTATCAAATGGCTTTGTGAAGGATAATGTTATGTTTCTCGAAATTACAGTGGTAAGATTATTTTATTCTTTCCTCTTTTTGTGAAGTTTATAACAAAGAAAATAAGTTTGTTGATCCACTTAGATTATAATAACCATGGAAGGCTTTTGTGTGGTAGAAATTATTTGCAAGTGGCAGCAAATTATTTTTCTTCTTGGCATCGAGTAATAAATACGACACGGTAATCATGTAAACATGTTGATTGACGTGACTTATTCAGCGTATATTAAGACAATACAAAATATCAATTATCTTTTCTATACTTTTAATTTGAGTCGAATTCGCGAAATTAAATTCTCGCGAAAACTTTGAAGTTTTACTTTTAAATTCTCGCAAAAAAAAATTTGATTTTTTCAAATTCACGAAATTAAACTCTTACGAAAAACATGTTTTCTGATTTAGGATTTTTAAATTTCTCCCCAGTAAATCCATATTGTTTTATCATACGAAATTCCTTACAATGAGAAATTGCCAAACTAAAGCTGTGCGTAGCCAGTATACTTTGTATTTTTTATGTTACTTTGGCCCAGATTTGCTGTAAAGATCAGAATGTGAGATCAGAAAGAGAATGGAAAACTCGTATTTCATTAGCGGTTAAATCTATTTCAATTACTTTCTTTATGATTACTTTTGGTCGTGACTCTGATAATAAGCTTTGGATATCTTAGAATGCAACAGATTTTTTCTTATCAGCCTTTTTTTTTGGTTTTGAGCTGTAGACGGATCTGGTTGCGCGAATACAAATTTACAAATTCCAAAAATGTTCCTCTCCTAAACTGAAAATTTTGATTATTCTTCGAGATCGCGAAAAATGAATTCCTGCGAAAAAGAAGTAAACTATTCGCGAAATTAAATTCTCGCGAAAATTTTGATTTTTGTAAATTCGCGAAAATACATTCTTGCAAAAAATCCATTTTTTTCGATTCGCGAAATTAAATTCCCATGAAATAAGGTGTTTCTCGGGAGATTTTTAAGTCCCATTTTGTCTATAGAAAGGGTAATGTTGATTTAATCATTGATTTTGCCAACCTCATCAATCCCACTCGTTAGCTGAGTGGTGTGATTCAGAAGTGGTGTGTTATTTTCACTGACATTCACTTAGGTGAGTTAAATCGTATGGTAAGATTAACTCTTTTGTTTCAGGAAAATGTCGTGCAAAAGCAACCAGTGGAAGATGCTTGCGATACATTTTTATTGCATGACCAGAATTAAACCGTCTCGTATGGAGCAACTACTTAGGTGAATGCTGTTTGGATTATTTTCATTTATTTTAATATTTCTTTATGAGAATGTTGTAAATTATTCGATAGCTCCTATTTAAATAGGGTGTATTTGGAAAGTGCACACATGCCTTTGTATTGTCAGGAAATTGATTTTAACTTTATCGAAAAATCTAACAAATGGGGTACTTTATTGTCAGAAATTTTCACGGGAAGAAAATTACGCAGTTTCGCGAAATCCGCTTTACCTACACAACGACGAAAATTAATTCCGCCAAAATGAAAGTTTTGTGTGTTTTTTCCAACCGCGAAAATTGTTCACGTGAAAATTTCTGACAATAAAGTAAACTGAAATGAGTCGGTTTACGCTGATCAATCCAACCATGCATAGTGTTTTATATTCTCAAGTTATGTCTCTTTTGTTTAATTGCGTTTTAACTTATAAAGGCCGATTTCCATTCAGCAAAATATCCGCGCGGACGTAGGTAATCCACGCTGAGTTACGTAGAACGCATACGCTAATTCATAAGCGTAGATATGTCCGCTCAGCGAACAAAAATAAAGTTAAAAATTTTCAACTTTTTTGAAGCCCGCCGACGTCCGCTGATAATTTCAGCCAATCGTGTCTTTTGATTTCCATTTGCAACTGTTTTGCCGCTCGGAAAATTCTACGTCCGCGCGGGCATAAGCGTTGAATGGAAATTGGCCTTAAGAGGACATTTTTTTCTACAATCACTTTACAAAAAACTCGTAAAGCTCATGAATGAAAGTAACGTTAAGCTTGTCGATCTTAGCATCACACTTATTGGCCAGGTGTTAAGGCTTAAAGCTTAACGCTCTGTTGAACCGAAGGAATTCTCGATTTTCAGCCGGCAAACATGTTTCCAATTTGCAATTCTTATATCATTGGAAAGCTGGCAAACTTTTTTATCCAAATTATTTTCACAATCCAGTTATTTCAGTTTGAAATTCAATTTGAATTTTGCAAAGCAGTTTTTAAGACTCGTACTTTTCATACATTTCATTTTATTAGCCATTTTGTTCATATCAACTTTTTTCTGCTGTAAACTCACCAGGTCTTTTGCTCCTGAGAACCCCGATAGATCTTTTCGGAAGATACGTCATAGCAGATCTTGCCTCGCTTTCAAACCATATAATGACATTTGTGTCGTTATGAAATGGTACCCGAGGGTAAACTGTTACACGAACTTTTTTATCATTCTTAATTACTTAAGTAATTTAAAACAATAGAAACAAGACTAGATCTGCCGTGACGTAATTTCCAAAAAGGTCTATTGATGAATTTTTCCTACAGTCTATTTTTTTTTCTTATTTTTTTTTTTTTTTTTTTACTTTAACTTCCTACTTGCATCATAAGGGACTTTAAGCAACTGCGACGGCAACATCGACGACGACGTGAGGAAAAACAACAAAATGAATAGTTACTACCAAATAAAAGTATGAATAACTTGTTTTTGTTAGAGAAACAATGCCATTGAAAAACTTATATCGACTGGAAAGTTATCAAGTTACTACAAAATCTACATAAGAGAAAAAGACTCATCTCTGTAATCTCGTCTTCGTTCTCAGCACAACTTCAAAACGTGATTTTTCACGTTGAGCACAGAACGTGCAAACGTGTTAATGATGTAATTATCTTCCCAATGGCCTCATTAGCAGTAGAAATTCTTTCTAAACAAATTCCACATAGAAAACAAAGCTTTTGTTTTAAACACGTCGCTGTCTTCGTTGCCGTTGTGATTGATTAAACTCCCTATAGTTAACGAGTCGGTTGGAACTGTGATAGAAAATAATTTCGCATTAGAACATAATGCTGCACTGTGGTTTCAATATAATGTCATATTCCATTCTCCAGCTTCATTATTATTATCAATTTCTAAATCTATGTTACTTTCTACACACATTGAAACCACGGTGTCGGCATTATTTTTTCTAATGCGACATTATCTTCTAGCACAGAACTCGAATCACCTCTGAGCACCTATCCGTTGGGATAACACTGATTCGTAGAACTTAGTGTCAGGCAGGTTTAATAGAGCTGAGCTCCCTTCACCTGCTACGAACTAGTGTGATCACGTGGGGTTGGTAGCTTAGTGGTTAGAGCAATCGCCCACCAAGCTAGAGGTCGTGGGTTCGAGTCTAACTCGATCCGATAACTTTATGCTGCAATTGGAAAGGTTCATTGTGCATATGTGGATGATAGTTTAAAAATATATAGACTTTGAAACATTGTCTTGGAAACCTTTCCATTTAAGTCGAGAGGTTGGAGATTGGAATTAATTTGTTATATTGTGAGGTACTGGTACCATTTTTCCATGCCAGTCCTTTGAAAACGTCGGCAATTAAAAGCTGCTCTTTCACCCATCTAATTCCCTTAATAATTGCCATACTTGAAAATGGGCAAAAGGTTGGAAAAGCATTACCACCATTTTAATTTTGCCCATTTAAGGAAATCCTAATAGCTTTTCAACAAATTCCTTGAATTCTCAGCTTTTCAAAACATTAACAGTTGTGTATCGTGATTAATTGTTGATGAAATGGATCAAAGAATCGTAAACCGTTTAAGGGTCCATATACTTCATTGTGCATCATTTCTGGCTTAGTGTTTTGTTCCGTTGTTTTATTTAATGGTTTACTCGGGAAATGATCTCAATATTGCTTCCTGATGACACAGAATTCAAACGGTCCTCCACAGAATTATTATTCAGACGCTTTCTGTTGTCAAGCCCTTTAGTGAAATTGCTTTCTCGGAATTTGACGGACTTGCAACTAGTAGTTAACTTATCGCCAATCACTTTTAGGAGCACATCGGAGTGAAGTATTTGAAATACGACATGACTGGGCTCGAACACGGGTCACAGCGGTCGCACTCAAAGAAGGTACTAACCCCTACACCATCGCTGCATGATTCATTGTCCCTGATTTACAGGTGATTCGCTTTTCGTCAATTACGACTTCGCAATCTTGACCAATGCATTGAACATGTCTGCCAATAACAGCCAGCATTGAACCCAGTTTGTTTTTGCATCTTTGTAGTAGTACATCATTCAAAATGATAATAACATATTGTTGTTAACGGCTAAATGTATGTTTCTTTTACCGTAGCATTTATAAATATTGTGGTATTTTCTTGTATTTTTCTTTGTATTTTTTTGAACTTCTTTGTTTTCCGATCTTCGAACGTATTTCCATTTAAGTTTCTCTTCGCCAATTGTTTCCAACGTAGTTCTCAATAATTACGATCGTCTGTTAAACTGCTTATTGGAATAATGACAAAATATTTCTCAGCAATAACATCGTCATTGGATTCTACATGACCTGTTAAAATTTTGATGTGGTTTAAATGTTCCACCATATTTCCTTTTCCCAAACGAGCGAAGTGCAATTTTATCTGATAAAAAGAGGCTTCTTTAGTAGTCGTAGCGGATTTCCCATTTATTTGAATGCTTTCCAAAACGGATAAAAAGACAGGAGCGGGAGAAACATTTTTTCTCTTCTTGAACTTTCTTTGATTTCCATCGTCGATTACTTCAGTGCTGCATTATGTTATTATGTCCTTTCCAATTAAGTACATCTTCACGTTTAATTTTGCACGGGCAGTAGCTAATTGTCTGTTAGCTTTTCAAAGTTCTTCAGCGACAACAATTTTTATAATGGAATAAAGAGTCACTGGCAAATATTGTTAACTCAGCATAGTGAGAAAATTTGTTGAAAAATCACTGCGAAGGGGTGTATTTCTATAGAAATATACACAATACTTCAGTACTAATGCTCTCCATTGCAGTGATTTTTGATGATTTTGCCCACTGGGAGGGATGCTTAATTATCCGCTCACCAGCACTTCAATCCAGTTTATTGGAGTTTGATTCCTTTCTTTTCTATTGCAAAAGCGTAGCTAGAGCTCAATCAACATCATTTAAAGTAGAGAAGGAAGGCGTGCAAGTAGGATTGAAAAGAAACATCGTAATGTTGAACTACGTCACTTTTGACCCTGAATACGTCTATGTGTCAAGTTGCAAAACGTGGCTCAAAGCCGTGTTTGTTCAACTAAGAATCAAATAAAGAAGTAAACACAATGTGACACATTTTCTGTCAAAATATCTCCCATCAATTTTTAGAGGAAAACATTACAGATAATAAACTGTTATATGTAGAGCTGGGGGTTGCACTATGCTGATGTCAGTAGAAATAGAGCAATTGAGAAATGATCTGAGAACGAGCAGCTGTTTATTATTAACACAAAGTATTCAAAGAAAATAAAAAAATGATTGGCTCCCTCGTGGAGATTATCTCAAAAGAAGACTGCTGACGTACTTTTCCTCAACCTATGATAATTCATCATAAACATAACCACAAATCGTCACTCATAAACTCATAAATGACAATTTCACACAATGTAACTATTTCTTGGAGTAGGGGGTGAGGGATATGTTTAATGGTTTTCGAATGCAGTTCTCAAGTAAGAATTGTTAAGCTCACCTTTTATTCACTGTGTTGAAACCGTAGCATCTTAAACGGAAATCATTAACTCGGGAATTCAACTAAAGACGGTTTTTCCCCAAAAGTTAAGATGGTTAAAGTGTTCAGTGGGGAACAGAAACCGTATCATACTTAGCCCCTAAAATATGGACTTTAGTGCCACTAGAAATACAGGAATCCTCTAGCATCAATGAATTTAAGCAGAAAATCAAAACTTGGGTACCGACAAACTGTCCTTGCAGGTTATGCAAAACATACATCCAAAACATGGGATACGTCTAGCTTCAGAAACCTTTCCATGCGGTCTAATATCTGCCTGCTGTTTTTATTAATATCTATTGTTGTATATATTTCAAGTATTTTGTAATTTTAATCATTATTATTCCTTAACGTAACCATCCAATTAGAGATATACTTAAGATTCTAATTTCTCACTAAGCGGTAACCTTATCCAAGAGACCTTGGGATGGGCCGAGTTTACAAATTCAATTTTCGTTTTGGAAAGTTGTGCTATTTTAACCGACTGTTGACTTCAATTAGCATTATTGGTCAGCGCCGCAAGGTAGCTGATCTTTCATTTCCCCGTGTCTGTCAGTCCGTGTGTGTGTGTGTAATGTTGCAGTTCTATACGCCCCAGTTATACGCCCGTAGTTACTAATTTCAAATTTTCTTTGTTCAAAATCCGAAAGTTTAAAGCACAACATTGATTTTTGGAAAATATATCACTTGTGTGTGACAAATAAATATATTACAATAAAAAAAGAGTTCTTTTCATTCGAATGAATAAGTAAATTATTTGTTGAATGCGCCCTCCCTCCACCCTTTATTTTAACGTAGTGCATTTTGGGAGCGAAACGCTGATCAAACTTATTAACAAGAACCAAAATGTATACATTTATGGTTCCTCTAACAGTCGAATTAGTTTTACAGATGCAAATATATAACAACAGTATAAACTTATACTGAAGTGTATTGAATCAAGACATTAGCAACCACGTATCCTAATTGGATGGGATAAAAATTTAGGAGGAAGAAAAAGTCAGGCAAGTTGCAAATTAATAGATTACCCTATATCTCTCTTGTCACTCGAATTATGTTTTCTCTTTCTTCTAAACATTATGTATTAAAGATAACATGTTAGCTTACATACCTTAAGGGAATACTAGGTGATTTTTACTGAGTTTTCACATTTCATTGTTTTATCATAAAATGTCTTAACAAGCATACCCATATTAATTAAATTTTTTCTGACACATAATGAAATAAAAATGCAGAATGTGCTAAATTTATTGTGTATAGAAAATCTTTCTACCAGTATTGAAATCTCAAACCGTTCAGTATGGTTCTCATGTAAAAACACACTCATAGAGAGAGCTAGAACTAGTAAATCTATTGTTTCGATTTTTAGTTCACTACGGCTTTCATGTAAACGCACTCTAAGCTAATTAAAAGTTTCATCTTTTTGTTCATAATGTATATATTATTGATAAGCTTCAACTGGTGAATTCTCAATTTGCTCCCAATTTGTGCCAATTTTTTAAAGAGTGCTCAAAGAAGTGGAAAGTGTTTATTTCGAATTTTTCAGTCACTTTTTCTAATTTAGCCATAAATAGGCATATGCCTTCAATTTTTAGACCTGTTTGACCTAATCATTTGGTTGTAATAGACCTGAATAGTGTTGAGGCATACAATTGTGGAAGTTGTCAATCTATATAACTTCTTTCAAGTGATTTTGGTTCACTTCTACCAAATATTATATTTTAAATTTATTTTGCAAATTGTTGGACCTATTCTCTGTATAAGCATTTCAAACAAGAAAAGAATGGATAAATTCAATGGATAAGCTTGAGGCGGGGCATTTTAGCTTTAGCTACTAACTAGTCTAGGTAGACAAACGTTCGCCGTAACATACCAACAAGAGCATTAGCTTTTTTCACCTTTTCGTTAATGTGTTTTTCAAATGAAAGATGCTCATCGAAATTTATGCCTAGGTCATTCACATCTGATTTTTGCATGAGGACAGTGCCATCCATTACATACTGTGTTGCACCAGGATACTTCAACTTTGACTTTATTTTCATGTGCTCACATTTTTCCGGATGGAATTTCAATAAGAAGGTATCTGTCCAAAGCAGTAATTTGTTTAGATCGCTTTGTAGGTTAGCAGCATCAGCCATGGTTTCAATTTCTCTGAATATTTTCAAGTCATCGGCATACAGAAAAAGTTCTGACTCATCAACAGTTTCAGCTATAGTGTTTATGAAGATAACAAAAAGCAATGGACCTAGGACCGATCCTTGGGGCACTCCTGACGTTACGGGAAATACATCGGATTTGTTTTGATTTACACAAACTTGTTGATATCGATCGGACAGAAAATCTCTGATCCAAGAGAGAACTGCACCTTGTAGTCCGTAGTGACGCAAGACTTCAATTAGTCGACAATGGGGAACAGTATCAAACGCTTTTTTAAAATCACAATATATGATATCAATCACACCTCCATTTTCAAGAATTTCTGTCCATTTATCTATAATTTGGAGCAGTTGCAGAGTAGTTGATCTTCTACCAAGAAAACCGAATTGGCGATTTGACAAAAGTTTATTGACTTTGAGATATGATAGCAAAGAATTACGCATTATCGATTCGAAAATTTTTGATGCAATGCTAGTCAGGCTAATTGGTCTGTAATTTCCAGCAGAATTTTTGTCACCTTTTTTCTTATAGATGGCTTTGATGTTAGCTCTCTTCCAAGCAGATGGGACTTTCCCCATGGTGTAAGATTGTTCGAATATGATGTGAAGTGGTTCAGCAATCACGGTCGCTAGTTCTTTTAATACACGTGGATGCAGGCCGTCCGGACCAGGACTTTTGCTGGGATTCAATTTCTCTAATTTTTTCAAAACCATTCCTTGCGTCATCTCCAGTTGAAAGTCACTTTCAATTATTGGTTTCTTCAGGCCGTCAAGTGCAACAGGTACCGTTGGTTCATCTATATAGACGCTGGAAAAGAATTCACACAGAACATTTGCTTTGTCTTGGTCAGTTTCTGCCATTTTTTCGGAATTTTCATTCATAAGTAGGTCTGGAATTGACAATTTAATCTTAGTTTTTGCATTCACATATGCCCAAAAGGCTTTACTGTTTGTCTTTGTAGATCTAGCAATTTCTTTCTCATAATCTCTTTTCGCTTTGCGTGTCAACTTGCGTACTTGATTTCTACATTTACAGTAAGCGAGATACACGTCCGCATCCTCGCTATCAATAAACCTTTTCCATAGCCGGTATTTCTTTTTCTTTTTAGCCATCGTCTTTTTATTGAGGGGATACCTGAACACTCTTTTCCCAGTCTTTACTGTTCTTGTTGGTATACATATTACTTCGGCTTCCTTATACGTTGCCTCAAATTTGTTCCATAGCTTGTCAATATCATCTCCGCAGTCTTTAAAATGTTCTGCCAAATTAATGTCAAGAATTTTTTTCATTCTTTCAAAGTCGGCTTTGTTAAAATCACAAACAACTTTAGATGGAAGCTTTTCAGGTTGATGTTGGTAGTTCAATTTAAGCAGTTCGTGATCGGATTTGCCAAGAGGTGAAGCGTATTTGATTTCTTTCACATATTTATTTATTTATTTATTAAAATTTATTTAACGTCAATTAGAAATATACAAAAATAAAAAGAAGTTAAAAAAAATGTCGTCTCTCCGATGAAATGCAGTAATACATTTCAAAGGAGAGTACAACTAGCCCAATTCGGCTAATTAAAATTGACGGTCAAAAATTAAAAACAATGATAAAAAACTCATATTTTAAAAAACTTCATATTTTATCTCCTTTAAGTAAAATAGTACCTTTGTGCACACAGACGGCATTTACAGCTAAGATCGGGCAAGGTTCTTATTGAAGACGAGAAGGTACTAAGATTTTTCGCTTCCCTGACACTAGTGGGGAGTTCATTCCACAGGTTTGCTCCTATATATGATACTGTCTGTAATCCGTGACGTGTAGTTCGAACAGTTTTTCGAACCAAGTCACACTGACGCCTAGTTTTGTAGGGGATATCCTCCTTGAAATTGAAAACGTTCTTCATATAAGAAGGGTTGAGACCTGTTTTAGTCTTATACACTTCTTTCAGGAGAGCCTCACAATTTTTTCGATGAATGCATACATGTGGACTATCACAACAAATTTTCTCCATGTTATTTTGCATCCTCTGAAGCCTCTGAAGATTCCCCTTCCCAGCAAAAGACCAAATGAGAGGACAATAAGACAGTTCAGAAGATACAAAAGAATTTGCAGCAACCTTACGCTGAAAGGTTGAAAAATATGGTGAAATTCGCTTCAAGGCACCAATTTTGGCTCTGACTCTCTTGCACAGTGAATCAACATGCTTCCTGTAAGAGAGTTTGTTGTCAATAATGATGCCTAGAAGTTTCACCTCTTGTACTTCTTTCAAAATAAAGTTGTCCATATTTAAATAAAAATCAGAGTCATACTTTTTCTTAAAACCTTTAAGAACAATAAGTTTGCATTTGGAAGGATTCAATTGTAGTCCATTATCCTTATACCATGATGAAACGATGGACATGTTGTCATGCAAACATCTCATAACGGCAGAAGGATCCTTGCCATAAGTATACAACGTATTATCATCTGCATAATTGCAAATAAAAACATGAGGATCAGAAAGAAACATAAAAAGGTCGTTTATATATATATTAAATAACAGTGGCCCAAGTATAGATCCTTGGGGCACACCCATCAAAATATCTTTGGTTGTACTATAATTATTTCCTACACATACGTACTGAGACCTGCACTGTAGATAACTTTGGACATAACGTAGTGCAGGTTTAGAAAATCCGTAGGCATATAATTTCGCCAACAGATTGATCACCAGTCGTAAATACAAGGTCTAATAGTGAATTGTCGTCCGATCCTCGTCCTCTTGTTGGTTGATTCACATGTTGTGTCAGAAAACTATCTTTAACTGCATCAATAAAGTCATGGTCTTGGCTGCTGGTAGATGTTAGTGTCTCCCAATTAATATCCCTTCGATTAAAGTCACCGACAACAACTATGTGGTCGTATTTTTTCATACCAGGAATTGCTCGAAAAAACTGGTTAATCTGGTCGTTTTCTTCAGTGCTACTATATGGGCTACGGTACACAACAGCAAGCAGCATGATTTCGTTGTTTTGAAGACGAATTTCTGTCAGTAGCAATTCTTTCGGTCTTTGCTGTTTTATCAGAATGGATGATTTCTCTATTTTCTTGTACGATATCGATTTCCTGACGTAAAGTGCAATCCCTCTTGTCATATCTTAATGTATAGTGTTATTGAATTTCGGGCAGTTAAAATTTCCTTCTGGTCACCAAAAAAACCAATGATGTCAATGGCCTGGCATAAAACCCAGATAAAATCTTAATATAAGACACTGACCTGCCACCATTAAATTGAGAAATTCAGTAACTATTTTCCCTTCAGGCATAACATTAGAGTTAAAATTATGATTCTGTAATTGAAGTTTCTGAATTTTGTTAAATGGAATAAATTAGAATTAATTGGTGCGTTGTGCAGTTATACATAACCTTTTACACTTTCATTTTTAGTAATCAGCAACTGCTTGGCATTGGATCTTCACGTATCAACAAGAACCAAAATGTATGTATACATTTATGGTTCCTCTAACAGTCGACACTTGGTAGAAACGAAAGTTCACTAGCGTGATTAACCGAACACATAGTTTCTGTAAGAACGTAAAGCTGGAAGCTGGAACTTGTAAAACTGAAATTTGAAGCTTAAATAAAACCGAATAAAGTAACGAAGTTGTTGTAATTGTAATGGTCATATGATTTCTGTTGATGCGTATCGTATTGCCGTATGTAGTTGCTGTCATAGAAACTTTTTAACTAATGAGGAAAAGGATTGTTGTGGAAATGCAAAGTTTTCTTTTATAACGTTTGCCTTGAGATTTAGTTAAAGCGACTTCCATTAGAAAAAATACTCATTTAGTACGTTATTCGGCTCATTACATAGAACTTTGCGTTTTTGGTCTCGATGAGACATATATAGATAGGATGTTAAGTCAGAGGTAGTAATCTGTACGCAATGTCTGGACCCCTTTTTATTACGGGAGGTTTTTAATATATCTGTTTTGGGCGAATGGATTTACATTTTCAATTGGCATGTTCACCAACCGAATACGGGCGTACCCAGATACTAATGAAACTATTTTGGAATGCTGGTCATTTCGTTTGTAAAGTCATTATGATCTTTAGATTTTTGAGCATACAGTTCGCGCTGACCTTAAGGCCTAAGGCCTCTTGTTGCTATTTTATTTTCTAAGGAGTTTATTTTAAATTGATTGTATATATTCCACATTAAGGAAAGAATAAATAAATAAATAAATAAATAAATAAATAAATAAATAGTCTGACTGATGGGAGATGTCTGATCCGGGGTATTTAAAACGGGAGTTTTACTCTCATTTTGAAAGTGCTTCATCAGAATGACGTCTCTAAATGACGTCATAAATGCTTGCCCTGACCTGATCAATTCTCTTTAAAATACCTTTAAAACAGCTACTATTACGATTGGATAAGAGTAACCTTGGTAACCATGTAAAATATTCTACGTACTAACACGTTTCGCTCTGTTCGTATGAAATACATTTGTCTCGATAAGCGAGGCAATGACATAGTTTTTTAGCTTTCTCCTCATATGGAAGAGAGACGAGATCTTTCTCAGTAGAGCGTAAAAATGTTTCTCTATCCTGAGAGGGGATTTTTCTTCATATCAAAAGCCCCTTAATTCCCTCCATGCATCCATTGAATTATCTCATTTAATTCTCAACATCATTATAAAGCAATTTATTTCATTAGTTCATTACTACGCAATCTATTTTTAAAAAGTCTGTTAAAACACTTCATTAATACCTAGTTTTTAGATTTCTACCGTTTCATTTTAGGTATGATGGTGTTTCCACGTTTAATTAGTAAGTAAGGCGATTTTCATGGCATTCAAAAAGGCAGGCTGATATTTCATGTCAGCTGCGAAAATGAGCTGTATATGTTTCCACGACCTCCCAAAACATCAGTTTTCAAAAAACACGAAGCCTAACCTTACACAATAAAAAATTCTTTCCCCGTTTGTGTAAACTTTATCCTAAAGTTTATAAATGGGTATCTTTAATGCATGTGTTTTTTAAATAACATCATAATCGCACAATGGCTTTTGAATTATGATTTGTTTTCTGTATAAAGAAAAGTTTGAGTTGTTTTTAATGATCACGACAGAAAACCGCACAAACATCCATCTCCAAGAAAGCGAAAGTAGCAGACATACTAACATCATACAATTTTCAAGGTAACGAAATACTCATTTTTTATCAAATTTTGAAATCATTCCAGTTCTTATAAATAACGTTTCAAAAAACGTGATGGATTTTTAAAACAGACGTCTGAGAACTCGCAGTCATGGATTGCTTCACTTTGACCTCTTGAAACGTTGCTTAGACTTGTAATGCTTGTTATCTGTAAGCAAGTCAAACGAAGTAATATTTCCACTACGATAAAAAATGTTATGCTCCTATTGCATTTATTGACGCGTTATTTATTTATTAGTTTAGTGAGAACTTGTCTTTCTAAATCATACAGTTCATGGGACAGGGTTCAAACATGTGTCTGGGTTAGTGAGGGTAAGTTCAAAACTTTTACTTTTTTCACCGTTTTAAAGTAATGTTTGCGTCCTGTCACATGAACATACCGTATATCCTTTAATTAACGCCCCTTTTATTAACGCCCACCTAAGAGGCGCATTTATCGGAAAAACATTAACAAAAAATAACTAATCATTTCAAAATGTTTGAGTCTTTTTTCTGTTTTTTTTTTCTCCTATGTTGTTCCTCATACAATGAATGGAAACTTTCGGTAAACCTTTTGGTTTTGTGATGAACTTCCAGAGTCGTGTGCTATGGTCAACTCATCTATTGACCAATAGAATCTGAAATTGAAGAGTTCCACTGAAACTGTAGTACATTATTATATATAAAATTGTGTTCTTGTATTACAACTTAGACCCAGTTCTCATATGACTTACAACTCTCACAACTTAAATTTTGTAGCACTTTGCGAACATTAATGGAAATGCGAGTGTTAGCTGCTACAAACCCAGATATCCCATACACTTTTAATCTCCTCGACGAAGACTCAGATGAAGACGATTTTGTTGATGTTTTATAAATTTGTGGTTGCAGAAAAGAGCACAAAATTAAAATTTTTAAATAAACGCGCCCCACTTTTAAACGCCTTCGTCTAATTAATGCCCCTCTTAAACTCGAAAAATGAAATAAACGCGAGTCACAGTGCTAAAATTATATATAGTTTTCGTAATTTCTTTTAGATCAAGAGACCATGAGCTTAAGAAAATCTAACGCCTTCTGTATAACGCCTTCTTTATAACACCTTCTTTATTCGTTACTGGCTGAAACTGTGTTCCTATTCGCAAAGAGTTTCACCATAACTGTCTCCTTCCACAGAAGGACGTCATTCTGCAGAATCCAAGTACTTGGTTAAGCCTTCAGTAACTAAAAAGGTTGAAGGCTATCACCTGACTAAACTACCATGAAATGCAGAACGCTTTTAATGCTACTATTTCTGATTCTGGCAACAGTACCAATCAGGTCGTTATCAACTCCAGAGCCACTCGATCCAAACGGGTAAGCAAATAATAGTTTTAAAGCGACCCTTGTGTTTATTTATTATATATTTACTTTCCATATATGGCTGACCATCCGTCATTTTGCTTTGTAACTTTATAAGTCTAAGTTTTTCGAAAAGATTCGTAAGCGCGCATGAGGTTTAGCTAACACACTCAACAAGCTGTATTGTTTCTTTTGGGGCCGTTTATATGAGAATCGACGTCAAATAAAGAGAAGGGGCGCACTTTTCGTGATACACACGTTTCTTTCTTGCAATTGCATTTTAAGTAATGATTCAACTTATCTGTTCAATGTTTTATTAGATCCATGTTTTCTATTTAAGTCGTAAGTCCTCTTTCCAACTATTTGATGAATGATAATTATGCATTAAGAATTTTATTTTCAAGTAAATTACACAGATTACTAATGGGAGAATCGAAATGCTATCAATTTCTATTTCAAATGTTTCTTTGATCAATGACGAAACTATTCCCCGGAATATTGTTCCAATTAGTACCCATAAAAATGCGCCCAGTTATGTTTTTTCTAACTCGAAGTCCTTCAGAACAGTTGGGTGCTTATTAGAATATGGGCGACATTCACATGACTATGGTATTTACACGATGGTTTGTTTTTGTTTAGGGAAAACGTTTGTTCAAGGAAAATTCAAGTCAACATTGAATATTACCAATATGTTACTTATCAAACTGTGGAATATTATAAGACTTGCTGTGGTTTTACTTGGCCAAAATGTTGGAAGTCTTGCATCAAACCAAGGTTAGTTTTACAAAATTTTGAAATTAAAGGATCCAAATTAGTGATTTCCAGCAATAACAAGCTACAAAAGGTAATGCAGAAACGTTTGCAAGTCATTTTAGACCAAAATGGAATTTTAATGTAATTGTAAGCGTTTTGTGATTTACTTCAGGATGGTCACTCGAAAAAAGATAGCCAGGAAAATTCGTACCAAAAATGAAACGATATATGAATGCTGTGATGGACACATACAACAAGGGAATAGTTGTTGGAAACGTAAGTATATGATGAGTTAACATCTACATAATTACTTATTTTGCATCTGCAGGAAACGTGAAGTTGCTTGCTGGTCATAATCTTGGAAATCTATTAAAATGTTATCTTTAATTCTACAGTAAATACAGCATAACTATAACAACATTTGGAAGGTATAGATTGTACACAATATCCAGAGAACGTAGCTCAATCCAACGTTGTGGAAATTTAGGCTATTTAAAGTAGAAAGAAAACGTGAAAAATCACTTAATCGGCACTGAAGTCTGAAATACCATTGGACTGTTTTTCATATGATAATATTTTGTACGATTCCTTTTGATTATAGCTGTTTGCGATCCAGACTGTGTTCATGGAGATTGTTTAGCACCTGATCACTGTCATTGTGATACTGGTTACTATGGCGCAATTTGTAGTAAAGGTTAGTAGGTGTTTTATTACTCCTTTAAATTTCATCTACCATCTTTACGCTCCGATAAATTTCTCATAAGTTATTTTTCATAGCTTCTTCATGGTAATTTTTATCAACCAGCACGTTGCTTCTACTTATTTCGTGAATTGAGGGATTTGAGGGATATACTTAATATGTTCGTCTGACAAATCGTTACCATCAGACTTTTATGGTTTAAACTTTGTGAAATGTGCCTGGGTTAGTGTGAATAAGGTTATATAAGTATTTTCACCGTATTGATGTTACCGTCGCGATTTATCAGATGAACATAAATCAAACACTAATACACTAATATTCGTTGCCAATTTTTTTTTCTTTTTCATAATTTCCACTTCTTTACATCAAATGTGCAGACCCGTCTTCTCAATGAACTTCAAAACTAGCTCTGCATTGAAATATCATAATATATGCAATTATAACATTTTTGGTTTGCCATGAAAATCCCCTGGAGAGTCACATATTTTTTTAATAATATTTCTCCGAGAACTAAAACCATGACAGACTACACACTTGAACAAGAGCTATTTTAAGTTTTCCCTTTTTGTGATTGACATTAACATTTTTGTGAAATGGCTTCCAATAGATATTGATGAATGTAAAGTTAACAACGGTGGGTGCAAACACATCTGTTTGAATACCAATGGAAGTTTCATCTGCACCTGTCCAAGTGGATACAAACTGGACAACCTAACAAAAGACTGCATAGGTATGAACTTTAGACATCTAGTCAATCTTTACTACAGAAGCGCTTCATCATCTATGTCCAAACTCTCTAACTTTGAATGTCTCTATATCAGGACCTCAATATGGAAATAAGCCTTAATCACAGGGACTTTCGCTTTCTTTAATATTGCTGCAAAAAATATCATTTGAATTATGAGAAGTCTTTGAGTACCAAGAGATTTCATGTCTTTTCTCCTGAGTTTTATATAACTTTTTTCTTCAAACACGTCTATGCATGTGTTGTGAACGTTTGTAGCTGAGCAGATTTCACCTACTTGTTGTTGGCGGGTTTTTTTGTATCGATACTGATGCTCCTGGTTTCATTCAGGTTTTCATAATACTCCTTTACATTTAATGTTTATATTTCTTATTAAGATTTCAATGAATGTATTGAAGTAGATCATCTGTGCAGTTGTCAGAATGAACTCGAAAGTACTACCTGTCGAGCTTCATGCAAGAATACAATTGGTTCTTATGAATGTCTTTGTTCTTCTGGCTTTGATTTGATCAACAATCAAACGTGTAGCAGTAGGTTTTATCAATTATACTAGCAATAGTTGTTAATCTTATTTTATTATTATAACGTTGTGGGATGAATTTCAAATACGATATTCGCCTCCTTTGATTCGAAAGCATCGTAAACTATGCGAAATATTCATTTCTCTGTATCTATTAATGAATATTGAAATAACCATTTGGAGTTGATTAGGTCATCCTGAATCAACTGATTTTTAGATGTCAACGAATGCAAAATAAACGGTGGAAATTGTTCTGATTTTTGCTACGACACGATCGGAAGTCATAAGTGCGGATGCCAGAATGGATATATACTGGGTATTGACAAAAGAAATTGCATCGGTAAGTGGAATGCTTCCTGTATACCATCTGCAAGTGACGTCATGTTAGGTGTCATTTCGAATATCAGCTGTGCTATAATGATTGCTAAAAGTAATCGCAATTTGTTTTGCATATTTCATCAAATTATATAACAGACTGGTGGCAAAAGGCCAAGGTTAAACACCTGATTGAGTCATGCCAGTGATCATAGAAAAATAAGACAGGATTGATATTTACTTTGGATTGTATATTTAAACAGTTAAAGCATTCATGCACCTCCTGTTGCCCAATAAACAGTTTCAAATGATAAAGAAAATCCTTCACGAATTCTGTTTTATGCTATTCACAGTTTCAATGATTTCATTGCTTTATAACTTAAAATGGACCTCTTTTATACCCAACTCCCATTCCGATAATTTAAAGCAGTTTCAATGTTATAAGCGAGACTATACACGATAACTCGGCCACAATGCTACGTTTAAGCAAAGATTTGGTAAATGTCTATTGATCAAGACCTTCCTTCGTGGAGCCTGCATTAACACTATCAGAAATGCGCAGGAATATCCAGGATAGGAGTCAGTCTATAAAAAAGCAAATTGGTAAGATTGGGAACAAGTAGAGTAATGCTATACTGCAAAAGAAACATTATTGAGAACCTGCAAATAACATTTTAATGGTTTAGATTGGGACGAATGTGTTGATTCGAATGGAGGATGTCAACAGGTCTGTATCAATGCAGTTGGGTCGTTCAAATGTAATTGCTATGCTGGATACACATTAGATGGAAACAATCGCACATGTTCAGGTACATCACCTTACCCTTTATCAGAGGTATCTACCATGTATTGTCGATGGTCTAATATTGTTAGGCCAGTTTTATATAAACATCTTATCATGGTACCTTCCTTGATGAAACGATCTGAAACCACTTTTAAAAGTCTACATTTAGCTTTTTAAATTTTTAGATATCAATGAATGTGAAACTGTACATCATGGCTGTCAATACTGCCAAAACACCCCTGGATCCTATCATTGCATTTGTCCTAAAGGCTACATACTAGCAAATAATAACAAGACCTGCATTGGTAAAAGTCACAAATGATTTTAGCTATTGATCGAAACATGTTGCCAAAAATGGCAATTCAAATTCACTAATGAAATTATCAGTCACAACTCAATACTGAACGTCGTTGTGTTGGCAGTACCAAAACATTGAAACTTGATTTTTGCAAATATTTTTAAGATAACTTATAGGATATAGGTTGTAAGATTCCAGTTCTTATGAGACTAAATAAAAAACGTAATCCAATCTCCCTTTAGATGAAAATGAATGCGATAAAGTTTTGACAGTTAACGGAAAGTTTGTCTACAAAGCTGGCTGCCAGCAGCTGTGTAAAAATACGATTGGATCTTTCGAGTGCTTCTGTAACGAAGGATACCGGTTATTAAGTGATGACAAGACGTGTTTAGGTATGAAAGAGTTAGACAATGTTTGCGTAGACCACATAAGTACTATATGTATTGCTTAACCTTGTTTTCTTAACTTGCATTTTATGTTGGATGTCTTTTGCTCAATAAAAATTGTTAAGGACATTATTTGCATATTTTTGAAACTCGTAGGAAAAAACCAAAGTTAACATAATTTCTGTATTTGTTTTTGTCATCTGTTGTCAACAACAGTCATTTTTTTTTTTTTTTTTTTATTATTATTATTATTTTCATTTTTTCAACCATCTACGATCTGGAAACCTCTCTAGCATCTCCATTTATGTCCTTTCTAATAGAAGAATTAGGATAATTTTTATTCTCCACTTTGGACATATGACAGAACACATGCAATGGCAATTAATTATTTGTCATTTGCCATCTATTGCCATCATGTGTTTCATGCAGGGAATGATACATTCACGCCTTAAGTTGAAAATGTCGTGCATATTAGGCGAAATCTACTTACTTCGATGGAGCAGTTATGAACTATTTTAATTTTCAGCAAGACATAGAGGTTTCCCTTTAACAGTAATACGTGGAAAGCGCAAACTAAATATTCTCATTTTTTTTAAAAAAACAGAAGTTTATAATTGACTCTATACTACCTTAACAGTGATGTAAGCTATACCATATCCGTTTTAGATATTAACGAGTGCTCGTTACATACATCTTTATGCGACCATTTGTGTATAAATGTGCCTGGATCGTACCAATGTCGCTGTAGAAATGGCTATCACCTAGCAGATGATAAAGTCTCTTGTATAGGTCTGTAAATGGAATACAATATTTATTTCAACTTACTGTAGCATACGAGAACTTGCAACCAGATATGAAAGTAGTATTTTCATATTTACAAGAGAGAAAACTTTAACTCGCTTTTCAAATTATTTAAAAAGAAAGAATCCATGATCTTATTGTATCATTTGGAGTTGGTGTAATTGATCTGATAACTTTGATTTTAGCTCTTCCATGTGAAGACCTTCCATCCATTCAGAACGGTTCAGCAACATGCTTAACTGGAAGAACCGACGATAAATGCAAGTTCAGCTGCAATGAAGGTTTCCAATTGGTTGGATCGAAAGAACGATACTGTCAGTATAATCACCGATGGAGCGGAAAACAAGCGTATTGCAAAAGTAAGATTCTAAATGATGGAAGGGTACTTTAGTAGTGTTTTTATAAATAAGAGCTAAGAAAAAGAGATCTCTCTGTAGAAAAAATACTTTAATTAACAATGACAAATCAATTGATGTATGTTGCTATATCTAACAGCTATATCTATCCAATCTGCTGAAAGGAATGCTCGCTTGCTTATCAACAGGACACTAGTCCACTTAGACATTTATTCCTGATTGAATTAAAACAACTTTTTTCTGGATTTTAGGACGAAAATGTCCGACATTGGAGCTTCCGCCTTTTGGTAAATCCAATCTACCACATTTTCGATACTATGAAGCTGCAACAGTAGTGAACTGCATAGATGGATACGCACTCGTCGGAGACGGATTACAAAGATGCTCTTTAACAAAAAATGGGGATATGTATTGGACAAACAATGGCACAACGTGTAAAAGTAAGGCTACTAATACTAGTTCAAAATGTTAAAATCATCAGATACTTTAAAGCGAATATGCCAATTTTAAAAGTTTTGGGTTTCGTTTTACATTAGTTCATCTGAAAAGCCTATAATGCAGTTGAAAAACTTATAAAATTTTTGAATGTGTACGTTAGCATTATAAAAGGCAAATGGTAACGATTGGTCAAACGAATTATATGTTTTTCAATGTTTTCCACCATTTTTAGAACATTGTTGACTAAATTTCAATCTCCAAAAATGTCAAAATGTTTTGTGTGCAGTGCATATACCACAAGCGGAGATTCATGGAATTTGATTGACGAGGTTCAGCAACATTAGAAATCTCCTCGAAGTTGATTGCACGAGAACACAAGGCCTTTCCCGATTTCTCTTTAAACATCTTATTGCAAGTATGGCCTCGTCTAAGAGATTTTTAATTGGTCATAATAATTCTCAATGCGGAATGGAAACGAAAAGTAATATGTCATTTAGGTAAGGCAAAGTATACACAGAAACGAGGAGAAATTTGATAAGTAGCCAAGAGCGTTTGAACAAAACTTCGGGGTCAATTATCTTGTAGTATCTTGTAATCGAAATTGGAATTCTGTAGAAAAGTCTATAAAAAGTAGTTGCTGCGTTTCTCTGTTTCCAAGAAAATTTCTCTAACCATTTGTCATTTTGTTTTGATTAATATTTTAGAAAAGACGCTGTGTTTCCCTAACCCATGCAAGCACTATGGAAAATGTTCTATTACCTCTGGAAATTTCAAATGCAACTGCATGAATACAGGCTACAAAGGTCTAATGTGCGAAAAAGGCATCATTACAATAGGACAAATTCCAATTTTAAAAGCAAATACTTGGCAAAGTAAAGTATCCATTAGCGCAAGACCTGATGAAGAGTTGACTGTTCAGTTTCGTTGTGATGTTGACTTGCAAGTATTTCCTACTGTCATGACTTTCAATGCGACCAGACAATCAATTGACGTGAGCTTGATCGGTTACGTTGCTGGTTTTTACGAAATTTCATTTAAATTATCAGGAAAGAACGCAAATGATTTTGAATTGCCAGCAAACCAGATTGTATACATTAACAGTAAGGATGCGTTGTATTCAAGCCAACCACTAACAACTGATGGAAACATATTGCAAGGATGCTTTACCGCAAAAAAAGGGGATATCATTGCATATTCTAACATTCCATGGGACACTAACTCCTCAACGAGTGGTATCATTCAAATTGCTGATTCACGAATGAAAAGTCAAGTACTTTTACCAATATGTACGACTGGAGGAATACTAAAAAACAACTGGGTTGATAGATATTCTCTTGATCGTCAAAAACCTTCCCTTGATGCACATGGATATCCTAAATCACATGATTGTTTTGCTGACAATGATTCGTCGAAGTATGTAGGGGCGTTGATAAATTCCAATGCATTTTTATATACGCTGCAGACGATATTCAATGACATATCTCCTTTTTGGATAAAAGTGATGGCACCAGTTGAAGTAAATGTTTTTCTCGAAGAGGATTTGGCAGGTTATGTATCTAAAGGGGAGGAACTGTTGCAGAACAGACCCGAATGTACGAAGGGCATGAATTTAGATCCACAAAGCATCTACTACCTTTATGAAACCACTGCAGATTTAACCATATACCTCATCAATACCAATATGTTTTTGCCAAATAAAGTAAAGAAGTGCTTTATTAAAACATTCAAAACGGATGAAGTTCGTTTAGCACTTATTCCATTAATAAACGGTGATGGCAATTCAAATTTTGTTTCAAAAGCGCTCACAAGCTTTCTGAATTTTAATGGCACAATCGATCGAGCTGACTTTACAGTTAATAAACTTAAAAGCATCCACTTGCGTGGATATGGCTATAAAGATATTTTAGCTGTCAACACTGGAGCACGTGTTTGTCTCAGATTGACCGGTGTAATGAAATGGAAAATCAGAAAGTCAATGCAAAATTCTCTACTCACTGTTAGCAACTGTGATGTTGAAATAAAAATCAGTTTTAGGGTTCATAACTCCATGCAACATATTCTCCTGAATGGGCGTTCAGACGCGGTCGGACTTAATGATGAACTTATTGGAAAGGATTCTAAAGAAACGGCGTTAGAAGCTGTTGTAGATAAAAGCTTCAGCATTCATTCCGGCCAGAAGTTAAAAGAACTATTCTTTCTTCACAATTTACAAGCAGTTACCATCAAAATTGCATATGTAGAACACTACAAAGATGTGGCTATCACTAACCGTACCTTAAAACAAACGCAACAGCAGTACTCTGAAGATTTCATGCAACAAATATTGGAATTGAAATCTTTGAATTTTGATGATGCATTCATGAGTGAAGGAAAAAAAGAACTGGAAAATTTATTACAGGAGATCTATTTTGAAATGAGTTTAGAAGAAGATTCAAATGCAACATTGAGAGAACAGGCGGAAAGGTCTTCCAGTATTCGAATGAAATATCTTAATGCATTGAAGCGATACAAAGTCATTTCAGATCGATCGCTAGGCCTTGATACAAGCGTCAGCAAAGATGTACAATGCAAATATGATAACTTTCACAAGCTAGTGTCAGACGTTCTAAATTCTTTACCGTATTTTGGACAAGTGCCCACTACTTCTACCGAGTTACTTAAGTGTAGCATTCATGGTGTCGGTACAGTATGCCTCCACAAAAGCTGTTTCATTGATGCAAATATCGGTATTTTCATTCAACCAGCTCTTGGAAAAATCAGCAGACTGAATGGATCTTCAACAAGAGACATTGATATTGCTGGACTAATAAAAATCCACCAAGGGACTTTCTTTACGATTGATCTGACCTCTAACAATACCGCAGCGAATTTGTCAGGAGTGGTCAATATTTATGGATATCACCAATCCGTTGATATTCATTACTCAAATTTCCAGTTCAAAATGACATTCACTGTGAATTTATTCAATAATGACTTAGTTGTCTTTTTCCTCATCGTCTTACCTCAGCAGCCAGAAAACTTAAACCCAGTTCTACTTGAATTTTTTGGAAAATTGCAACAAAATAGTCAGTTGATTCAAGACATCAACAAACTGTTAGCTTCAAAAATAACATACATACAGGAAAACTTGCAAACACGTCGTATCCTTTTAAGAGAAGCTATAAGGAGAAGCGAAAGTTTAGCAATGTCTAGAGCAATACAATATCATTCGCATTTATCGTTGTCAACATTTTTAAAGATTAAATTGGATCTTCTTACCCAAAATATTTCATCTGCAGAGAAAAACTTTCATCAACAACAGGAGAAATTCAAAAACATCATCATCAAGTTTGAAGAAAATGCAAAGCTGAAATCGATGCATGCTCAAATTCTTGCTAAATGTAAACCATTGTTTTGTTTTCCAAAATGCTTGCCAAAGTTCAGCATCGGAACCTGTGAAACAGAAAGTTTCGCATCAAGAACAAAATTCAATTGCTCTACTGTAGAAAGCAACGCAACTGTATTCAAGACTACAACACGAAGATCGATCAGCAATTGCTTATCTCTAACACCCAAACAAACATGCAAGACGTTTTGCCCTGTTTATGGAAGCTTGCCCGAAACAGAGAAGGGCATATTCAAATCAGTAAAAGCATTCTCAGACTCGATATTTGAGAAGATGAGCATAAAAGATAATCAAAAGATTGATGTAATTGAAGACAAGATAGATGGGATAGACATGTTCGTTGGAAAGGATTTCAATTCAGTTGTTGGTGATAGCATTGCATCAGCTTTCAGATCGTGTCAAGAGATATGCCAAGAAACGTTAGTACCTTTCATTATGAGCAACAGTTTGCTGAAGCATACAGTCACGAAATCAGAAATTAGAACTGTTAAATCTGTGTGCGATAGTGCTATGACAAACGTAAGCATTGGCCACACTTTGAAAACTTGCCACAGGAGTACGAATTGTTTCACATTCAATGAGCAAAACTGTACAAGGCTGAATGATGAATGCGCAAAAGTTATTCAAAGTATCTCCGAGATGAGCTTAACCACGGACTACAAGGAGTCGTATGAAAAGTTTGCCAAATCAAACAGTCTATTAGAACTACTCGTAATGCAGAAGCAGATTTTAATGGGAAGAATTAAGAACGTAGAAGTTCTCGTCACATTAAGCAAAAAGTTATCAATTGAAGCGAATGAATCTAGTCTTTTAAACATGGAAAACGAAATTAAATTCAACAAGTCATTCAATAATGAGATCAAACTTGTTAGTGTTTTTATGGCAAACAATAGTTCCTTTAGAGTAAGAGATATTAGCTTCAATTTCCAATTGGTTGAAGGAATGCAGTATCCAACAGAATTGATGCTAAAGCTTGATCACAACTTTCACGATGCTAATTCAGTTTATACCCCTTTTTATTTATCTACTTATGAGAAAGGGGTGGAAGATGCAGTCGAGAATCTTGTTAAGGTTTACCTTGATACAATTGGTGGAAAATTCAGGAAAAACAAGGGATTATTTTCAGTCCAGTCTAAATGTTTAGCTTTGCAAAAAGCTGAAACCTACATCCTTCAATTGGCTCAGTCGTTGAGCAATTTGCAACATCAGTACAACATTGCACTAAGTCAGAATGAAAACATATCATATGAAACGAGATCTTTCCTAGATGCGCTCCAGTCGCAATCCAAGGTAGGACTTAGCGATAAGGACCATTCGAAGATTGACCGTTTGATTGCTGACATATCGCTCGAATTAAAGGAAGGCTTCAATGAATCGAGCAAATTGCCTTCATGGGATGAAATCCGGCAAGAATTCTTTGTGAATTATCGTTCACGAGGGAAAGGATCAGAATTGGCTGACTGTGTGACTCTACTTGACTGTGTCCAACAACATTTATCAACAATGAGCAAATTACTCACTCAAAAGAAAGATCCCGTTAACGATGGCATTGAGAATTATGTTTCATTGTGGAACAGTACGATCTCTACACTGTATTACGACCAGCCAGATTTCAAGCGATCCAAGATTCTTATATCGTCGCTTCTAGATTCAATACTTAGTGTTCCCACGTCGGCCGAGTTATTCTGTGGGGTAGCACCTGTTTTGAAAATGGATTTAAAAGAGGAACTTCATGTTGCTGAAGGAACGACATTTGAGTTGCAAATAGAAATATTGGATTCAGTTCACCCATTTAAAATCATTTGGAAGAAAGAAAATTTCGTCATTTCTGGTGCAGGTAGTGCAATATTAAAATTAAATGCATCGTTAGAGTCAACTGGTTATTATAGTTGCGAAGTGGAAAATAAGTTTGGCAAGACACGTTGCGGAATTGTGAATGTTACTGTGTTCACTAAACCCAAATTTCTTAAGCAACCAACAGATACAAACGTTTATCTCAAATCCCCAGAATTCACTTTCTTGTTATGCAATACCACTTCAATTCCTGAAGCTAGTATTCAATGGTTCTATCAAAGTTTCGAAACTGATCAGGTTGTGCAACTTCAACAATCAGAATTCGTGTTAACACTCGACAATCTAGCCATCCAAGAGTCTGGATTTTATTTTTGTGTCGCACAAAATGGTCTTCAGAACATCACAAGTGGAAAAGCTGTAATCAATGTATTGGATTCTACTGTAGCTGTGAGCAGGGTCAAGATATCTTGTACAGTTTCCTCTACTCGTGAAACGCCAAGTCTCTTAGAACCGAATGAGAAAATTGCTGTTACTGAAAATCTGGCGTCTGCATTGAACACCTCCATTGCATTTTTGACAAATGTGCAGTATCAAAAGTTTTCATCGTCCGAAGCAAAACTTTCATTTGAGCTGCATGGTCAAAATGTCACGGATCGATTAAAAAGTCATAATAATGGTAATAAAACATGGGTCGAAATGTCCGATGAGTTCATCAAAAAAAGAGAAAATCTCTTTTTAAGATCAATTCTCTTCTACTATAACAACAATAAAGCATATTCCATTCTTGACATGTCGCAAACCCAATTGGATGTCCAAGCAGATAGTATAACAGTTTTGGAAATGCCTGTTTTGTGTGGTGAAGCTCAAGTTGTCCTTGATAACGGATACATCTGTGGTAAATTGCAATTTTACCATATAATCGATTTAGCAATACATCAAAGATATTTGAGCACTAAATGTTGTCTTCTATATTCTGTCGTTACAGGTGATTGTCCACCAGGTACCAGATTCGACAATATCTCTGGGAGATGCATAGAATGTGAGAAGGACACATACAATCCACTCCCCCGACAGCTAGCATGCCGGCAGTGTCCACTAAACACAAAGACCAAACTTCCAAAATCTGTTTCACTATATCAGTGTCTGTTCGATGGTAAGTATGCAGTACTTTGGTGTGAGACGATAACAGTGCCCCAGTGGCATTTCTATCAATCGACCTAACAAAACTATTATTATACTATTAATTCAGTTTCATTTATGAACTATTGTCCTATTATCACTGTAGATTTAGACATTAAGGGAAATACGACAATAGTTTTCTAGTATTTCATACTTACACATAAAAATCCAATAATGGCCGTTTGGAAAACACAATTTACACGTTCTTATAAATTTTAGTGTTTGGTATTACATTGATCAAATGATATTAGAAGATATAAAAAACGATTGAAATGGCCAAAATATTTTCACGTTAAGTTTGGACAGTTAGAAAGAAAGAAGATGAAGGAGAATTGTAATGTGTTTATTACTAAAGTAAAAATCCATTGAAATCCAATTTCTCAAATATTCAAATTAATACTTGGTTGAAACAATAAAAGCGCTTTGATAAAATTTGACATTTATTTTCTGGTGCATACTAACAAACGTCAGATCAAAGGCGACAAGTTGCATAAAGGACTTTCAAGCAACAAAAATGTTCAAATAATGCAACACAGGATTCAGTGATAAGGAATTTAATTGAAGCATTATAATCGTTTTGATATCAGGTAACGTTCCAAATATAACACCGCAACCGCAAAAATCACCTGATGATAGCACTAAAACTTTGGCATATGAAATCTCTATTCCTCTCCTAATAGCAGTCTTAATAGGTAAGTCGTTTTATCTATTTCACTTATAATTATGAACATTTTATGAAAATAGTACCTTCTCACTTTTTTTTACCACGATGGGAATTCTGGAACAAGAAGGTCTCCTAATTATGACTGGGATGATCTAAAACACCTTTACCAGATAAATAGTAGGGCGAGAATTCCGAAAATTAAAGTTGAATATTTGATAGGGAAAAAAATTAAAACAAACAGCCACGTGATTGACAGACTTCACATTTACATCAGTAGTCTCACAATGGTTATAAGTAGAAACTTGGGTAATTGAATAACTGCAGATCAATATTTGCCTGAAATTTGCAAATTCGGTAAAATTTAAGACATCTCTGGGATATTTGAATACATACTAGCAACAATTAGAATTGCCGTTTAACGTTTTTGACAGATGCGAATCACTACAACATGTCACTCCGGAAAAAATATATAGCCACCATTACAACGTTTCGCTTCGCTTCTTCGATCCGATAGCGACCAGTCCCCACTATATGACGTAATAGAAACACGGTGACAACTTACATTTCAGGCTTGACTGTTGCTGTTTGGTTCGTCCGTAAATACGTATATCAAACAAAGCCACATAAAGAGCCAAAAGAAAATGCTGAACGACCATTACTTACGGAAAATGCCGAGCAGTACGGTGCAACGATGGTAACAGTGATGTAGCCTATGGAAAGATGTAATATGTCTATAAGTTTATTTTGATTTTATTGTTTTGACATATATATGTATGTAGTCTAAATCATCAATGAGTAAATTGTAAAATCACTGAAGTTTAAACATATCAAATTACTTATAGTTCATCTGACAGTTTCATCAAAACATTCATGGTGTAAACCTTGTAAAATTTGTTTGGGTTATTGAGATAATAAACAAAATTTTCCTCTTTCTTTCAAACTGTGTTATAACAGTTTTTTACCGAAATATTTTGGTTCTGAAATTGCTAGATCAATGCACTCTTTCATCAAAACATTCATGGTGTAAACCTTGTAAAATTTGTTTGGGTTATTGAGTTAATAAACAAAACTTTCCTCGTTCTTTCAAACTGTGTTATAAGAGTTTTCACTTGAAACTGTTAGATCAATGCACTCTGATTGAAAGGCCTGCAATTTAGTCATTTACAATACTGTTGCTTATCAATATTATGGCTGTATAAATGCAAGTCTTTTGATTTAAATTAGACGAGGTTTAAGCGTGGCCACTTAATCTGCCTTTTAAAGCCGCTACTATGTCCTTTCCCATTCCATTCCATTCACACGATAACCAGTGGGCAAAATTGTCAAAAGCCACTACGGTGAAGATCATTTATTAGCGGGATTCGGAAAAATCATGTTCCGTTTACACGAAAGTATTTTTCTATAGATTTGTAGGGAATTGTATACAACTTAAAGTCTGTTCATAAATTATATGCACTGATTTCAGCTTTTATATAAAAACCAGGCTCAAGGGAATTTATGTAATTTGTTAAATCTGGTTTCCACATGGTAACTGAAATTAGTGCACATATTTTTTGAACAGACTATAGTAGAGTTGTTCGTGAATTTTTCCGTACAAAGTCATTAGGAACTTCTCATCAATACTTGAAATAAGTAATGTAATAAGTAAAGTAATGATGTTTCTTTTGATACAACAAAAGTTTTTAAATCTCTGAAGTATCGTTTTAGTAGAATAGTTTTAAAAAAATTCTCACAAGTAATTGATTTTTTCGTGTAACAGGCTCGTCGAGTTTACGAATCTCCCTAATATGTTTTATCAAAATGCACTTCGTCTCGGTGAGTTCAACAAGTCTGTCCATTGGGTGGAGCATATCATTAAATGACTTAATTTCGAATTTTAGTAGGTCATAGTTGCTAACTCAAGTCCAATTCCGGGTGTTGCAACAGTAGTGGAAAATTCGTGTAATATTTCGGAAATCAAATCACATACAAAGATTTTCTTTCTTGCATTTTCTTTTCTTTTTTTCTTTTCTTTTTTTTCTCCATGTGATTTTTTATATGTCGTTCTTTAAATTTTATAGAATACAAAAAATTCTTCATATACATTTACAAAATAGAAGCGAGTACCTTTTATTTTGAGATTGTGCTTAGTTCTAGGATGTGTAGAATCTTCCTTATATCATACTCACAAGAAAAAATCTAGTCTAGTTTTCGGGCTGTTTCTTCGGAACAAATCGGGTCGCTTGAAAAACTAGAACCCATGCTTTTTTACGGTGCATAAACATTTTTGTTATCCACTGGAAACTTCAAATTTACTGAAGTAAACTCACCATGCTAAGCCGAAACTGCTCTGTATTTGACTGTTCCATCTAGCCATAAATATACAAAGGGGGTCGCTTTATTTCGTGCTCCTCGTGGCGACTAAGAGTGTAGTGTTATTGCAACCACGTACAGAGTTGTTGACAATTTCTCGAAGGGAACAAATTCAGAAAAGGAATATGAAAGAAACAATCAAATAAGTAAGTGCATAAGCAAGAAGAAAAGTTTTTTTTATATGCGTAACTACAAAAATTGGTCTTTTCTTTTGTTTTGTTTTATTGGTGTTTTTGTCGTAGTAAACATTGTCTTTGACTACCTTCTCGCAAACAGTTAAACCTTGTATTTTAACACGTCATTTTGCGAAGCGGTTGTTTTTATTTCATGAAAGAAAATGTATTTGCCTGTATATACAGCATCAGCAGATCTTCAATTACATTCGTCTTACTTGACAGCTCGTACAAAGCTACAAGACGTTCATGTGTGAAAAACATTAATTATGACTCGATTTGCTTGTATTTACAGTTTCTTACTGCGAATGCACGAAATCCAGGCTTACTTACGCAGCCACGTGATGGCACTTTCAAAGTTACTGTACAAAGAACTGGACCATGCTTTTACCTAATTATGGGTCATTAAGCTCACATAAGCATTTTTAGTGCGCATGCACGATTTTGAGTTATATTATATTAGTATCCCGTGTAAAAACTTTTTACTGTTGCATTTCCCAAAACGACGCATCGCTCACACTCGTGTCGAACATTTATAGAAATAAAAAGTTATCATAATCGGCGCTAGTATCCCGGGTAAAAACTTTTTACCGAACTTAACTTCGAAAACATTAGGTCAAATCCACCATTCCCGTGTACGTACCCCGTGACGAAAAAATAAATCATAGAATCGCAACTCAAAAACATCCCAGGCGGCGTCGCTCGCCACCCATGTTCAGTATGCGTTGTGTTGCAGAATTTAACTCGTGTAAAAGTTTCTACAGGCATTAATTTTTTAATTCATTTCTTACATTCAGAAGATTAAAAACAGAAACAAATAGCAACATGGCTCAGAATAATATATTTATACGCAGAAGAGAAGTAACTTTAATGTAAAAAAAATGGCAATATATAACACAGAACTGTTTACCCAGAGATACGAAACCAAACATTACAAAATGTTAATTCAAAACAAATTGATATATACCTTCCAACTTTTTCTTTTGTTCCAAAGTTACTACTCGACTGCAACCATTAATGAATTTTTGAAATGATATATAGTCTGTTCTTCCCAAAACCATCAACGTCATGAGTTTCATTTCTTTATGCTTTTTTTATTATTACCTAAAAACTAATACTTAAATTGTAATACCGAAAACCTAATCATGCTATAACAATATTGAAGTAAAAAATAAAACAAAAAGAAAGAAAATTCAAGTACGCATTTATCCTAAAGATAACAATTAAAAACAAAATTTGGTCTATAAAGTCAACCGATACTGTGAGTCAATACGGATTCACTCAACACTGGAGCTGAACAGAATAAAGACTTTTACCTGGCATACACAACCAAACATCAAATTAATAAAAATAATTGAAACAACAAAATGCCCTACTTTGACCAAAACCGAGAAGCCGTGTAGCCACGAAGCCACGAAGCCGGGAAGCCACGAAGCCGCGAAGCCGTGTATCCACGAAGCCGCGAAGCTGTGTAGCCACGAAGCCACGAAGCTGCTAAGGGTGGTATTGTAAACTTTACAATACCAACCACAAAATTCAAAAAAAAAATAATAACGGCTTCGCGGCAGTGCACTTGTGCACTTATTCTCCAGTTCTTTTAACATTGGTTCACGGCTTCGCGGCTTCGCAGTCAACAAATAGAAACCAATGCAATGGTATCTCTTGCACTGGTTTCCATCCGGGTCTGACGTTGCATTGCTTTTCATCCGAGTCTGACGTCATACTAAATTTTTAAAAGATAAATTTATGTTCGATTTTCAACATTTTGGCATCATTGCTGGTTTGGTACGCATTTACTTAGCGTTTACCGCAGATCCGTTAATTTTTCATTATTACCCTACTGGATTTCGCACAAAGACGTCGCTCACGCATTTTTTGCATTCGGAAAGAAGGTACTAGTCTTTCTATCTTTAATAATTGGTTGTTTTTTTCTTGAGTTACCTGCTGGTTAACATTTCACAAGCATGAATAAATACGCCTAATAAAAAAAAAATGAAAGGATGTTAAGAGAGCTAACTGGTGGTAACCAACCAGGCAATTGAAGATTTTCGCTCCATATATATGTTTTCTTATTTAATTTGTTGTTTATGTTTTAATAGACTATTGGCCATACCAACTGTGATACCTGTCTATTATTTATTCATAGCTTGCTTCTGTACTTGTGTTAGGTAAGTCATATATTTCCTGATTTTTGTTAATAGTTTACACTTAAACATTTTATCATTTAACTGAGTAATTTTATATTCGTTAACAGATATGAATCGAATTCTCAAAAATCAATCGGAAGAAACATGGTCAGGTCTACACAAACGTTTAGTTGAGCATGACATCGACCATTCCAAAGTGTTTTCTGAAGAGTTGGCGTCATTGATTGATTTACGATCAAAATCTATAGGGACTAATGCAGGCTATTATACGTTATGTGTTTTAACCACAGTTAGCTTCATGCTATCGAAAAAAAAATATTGATTGAACTGAGGAACGAACACACGATGCCGTTAAATATTTTTTCCATAATAGTCGGTCCACCAAGCACAGGCAAATCTTCGGCTTTCAAGGATGCAGTCAACAAACCTTTGGAAGGAATTGAGTGCAACTTAATCAGCAACACAACCAGTTCAGGGTTAACAAAAATGTTGTCAAAAGACAAACATGGCTACATTGCTAATCCTGAGATATTTGAATATCTCAATAAAATGCTGAAGAACGACGACGAAAATGTTATCGGAGATTCTCAGCTGCTATGTAAATTATTTTCCGGAGAAAAGTGCGAATCAAATTATGCAACCGAGAATCGAAGAGAAATAGAAGAGAATTGCTCTTTTAGCATATTAGGTATCGCCAATTTATCAATTCTGTTTGTTTTACCTTTTTACCTTGTCATGTCAAATAAATTGAATATATAATTTCATTCATTTCATAGGTGCAACACAAATGAACAGTATGGCAGCGCTAGTTGCAAAAATGGACAGTGGCAATGGGTTGTTGGATCGATTTTTAGTATTTGTGCCGAATGCATCAAGGGCACTTCCCACGGAACAAATTGAAGCTTCGAACACATTAAGGGGTTTGACGACGCAGTCAATCTGCCCGATATACAAAAGGCTCGATAGAATCCCAGTGAATTCTTTTAATTTATACTACTCTGATGATGCATTGCGGTACGTTGATTTCTTTTTATGATATAGTTTTCGAATGGGCTGTTAATTGACTTGATTATGATTCTTAATTTGAGAAACTTTTTTCACAGGTCTTTCAACGAAATGGAGACAAATTTTGTCGTTGAATTGAATAGTGCATTAGAAGAAGGACTTCCACCGCCAAAATCAAAAAAAGGAGACTTGGTACCACGGATATTTTCGTGTATACACGTTTTGGAAGCACTATTTTCAAACGTTGATATTGATATAATATCAGAAGAAATTAGCCTCCAAACATTCAAAAGCGCGGTGTATTTTGTAGAAACTCTAGAACAACAAAAAAATATTTTCATAACGGTAGAGTTTTGTTTTTCGCTTTTTGTTTAAAAATCTTAAGATCATATTGTTTTGTTTATGAAAACTTAATACTAAAAGTCAAAGCTTTGATTGCCCAAAGTTCTATCATTGGATTGCCATTTCTATCAAAGTTCTATCAAAGTTTTATCAAAGGATTAGCTTTATTATCACGAGTCTTTATAAAGGATGCCTTACATAAAAAGTAACTTTTTTTTATTTATTTATTTGTTTTCATTTTTTCTTCAGTTCGTAAAGGACATAATGTCCAGCAACATTCGACCTACATTGCATCAGCCAACAACCGAAGAGATTGCGAAGGGAATATTGTTAACACCTTCAAATGTAGTTTCATACAAAACCTTTAAAAGTTTCACGACCAGGAAGTTAAGGACCGTCGTAAAAGATGAATTTTTGAAAGGAATACAACGTCTTGCGGAAGAAGGCTTTGGCACAATCCATTCCGTTCGTGTTCCTGGGTCGTCAATGAAGACGATCATTTATGAAAAGGGTTATGCACCGCCTCCCTTTGTTGATACATGCGATTATAGAAGAAAGTTTGCAGCAACCATTCCAAAATTTATAACCCTTGGGATGAGAAACATTTTAGCTGAAAAGGGGGTTGAACTTAATGCTTGTTGAAATTAACTGCAACTATATTATAACTAGTAACCCGGGTAAAAATTTTTACCAAACTTAACTTCGAAAACAATAGGTCAAATCCACCATTCCCGTGTACATACCCGGTGACGAAAAAATAAATCATAGAATCGCAGCTCAAAAGTGTATCTATGTTGTAGAGCTCGAAAAACTGATCAAAAAAGTGTATGGGATCGTTTCGCTACGATCAACCATTAGAGAGATATCACCGATCAAAGATTTCTATGACGTCATAGCCGCACCACCCAAAAGTATTTGGGCCCAAATTTTGCGTCACCCCTTCACCCGTATCGCGGACCCAAAAAAACGTCAGTTATCCCTATTGGTTCTCGAGATATTTCCCCAAAAACGTCGCGTTCGATTGGGGATGCAATGCAATGATTCCCCGTGATCATAAAAAACTGACGTCAAATGATGCCACGTGCTTTTGGAATGATCGTGAAAAAAGTGTCTCTCGCATCTACGTGGTTTTACGCGCACATAAGAGGACGATGACCGTAAAAATTAAACAAATATATCACTCTCTAAAATAAAAGTGGTATGCACAACGCGGATTATTATAATAACACTAGTATCCCGGGTAAAAACTTTTTACCGAACTTAACTTCGAAAACATTAGGTCAAATCCACCATTCCCGTGTACGTACCCCGTGACGAAAAAATAAATCATAGAATCGCAACTCAAAAACATCCCAGGAGGCGTCGCTCGCCACCCATGTTCAGTATGCGTTGTGTCGCAGAATTTAACTCTTGCAAAAGTTTCTTTTCAGGCATTAATTTTTTAATTCATTTCTTACATTCAGAAAATTTAAAACAGAAACAAATAGCAACATGGCTCAGAATATATATTCATACGCAGAAGAGAAGTAACTTTAATGTAAAAATATGCAATATATAACACAGAACCGTTTACTAAGACATACAAAACCAAACATTGAATAACATTACAAAAATGATACCTTCCAACTTTTTCTTTTGTTCAAAAGTTACTTCTGGACTGCAACCATTAATGAATTTTTGAAATGATATAGTTAGTTCTTCCCAAAACCATCAACATCATGATTAAAACCATGAGTTTCATTTCTTTGTGCTTTTTTTATTATTGCCTAAAAGAATAATGTTTCAATTGTAATACCGAAAAAAAAAAGAAACAAAAAAAAAAAAAGGAAATTCAAGTACGTATTTATCCTAAAAAAAATAACTAAGAAGAAAAATTTACACAAAAGATAAAAAGTCACAAATAAAATCATAAATTCAAAGTTATATACCTAGGCATAGTACGTAAACGATTACCATAACACAAAATATGCATAAACGCGATAAAATATAAACTTAAGAAAAATACAGCCAACAACACTTATTTTTTGTAAGATAGTTTCATTGCACAGTCATTAAGTAAGTAAATCTTAAGTAACCCTCTCGACATTATAACCCATCATGTGCTTCATTTCTATTTTAACAGATCAAAACATTAAAAAAACATATACAAAAAACCTAATCATGCTATGACGAAATGTAAAGAAAAACAAAACAAAGTAAAAGAAACTTTGAAAATGTATTAACCTTAAAAATAATAATTAAAAACACAAACGTGATGACAGAATTAGTATAGATGAAAAATTTTTAACATATGAAAACATTCGTGGAGCCATTTTTTATTTCCAGTTCAAAGCTCCTCTCTGCTGGAAAATTCAAAACACAACAGTAAACATCCCTCTTATCCTTTATGTATCCACTAATACTAACAGTGTTTAACTAAATAGATACTATTTTAACTTTACCTTTCAATACCAATTCACATCATCATGATAGTAAACAATATTGATCATGTTCTGTAGCCATTATCAAACACTTCTAAACTCTTTTACTTTCTGTATTTCATACCTGTAAACAAATTAATAACACTCGATTAACTTTCCAGCATACTTTCCTATTGTAAAGATACACTTTCTCTTTGCTTTCTACTGAAATTCCAATACCATTTTTATACAGTGAAAGTCATAAAAATGCTTTCTTCGTAACTTCACTTCATAACTGTGGAGCCATTTTGAATTAAATAAAATAAGGAACAGCAACTTCGTTACCAAATCAAATCATTAACTGCTCGAGGGACATGCATCTTAATGATTTGATCGTTTTAACTCTGTTTTTACTCTCTTTTAACGCTGTATTTACTAAATTCGTTTGACTCATGTACTTACGTATATTACTTTATATCTTTTCCAAACAATTTCTCTCCGAAAAAAGAAGTATAACCATTTTCTTCACCAATGCAAATAAACAGCATCCTTTCTGCAGCCATTTTTAAACAACTTCAACTTCATCTACACTACTCTACTGCTGCACTCCCATAACTATTTGATAACTATAAAAAGAAATACGTAAACAGCTCGTAAAATAAAAATAGACTTTCTTCATCGAGTTCTTCGTTTCGTTTTCCTCTGAAAAAACCTATATATAAAAAGCAACATCTGTTTAAAAACTCACCTAAGCATGTGGTTATACCTGTTAACAAACATTTAAATACATTTAAATACATTTAAATACTAACTTGTTCTTCTATTAATCAAAAATAACAGTTTTATAATAATACCTTTTGTTCGTTCGATCTTTCTGCAGCTAATTTTTAAAAACTTCACTGCACTTCTTCTGTATATCTAAATATGATTTTTCATTGTAAACAAACAACTAACCCGTGTTCTTTTAGCAATAAACACGATAATAAAACGTTTTATAATAATAACAATACCTTCGTGCATACAAACCTGTGTTTCTTCGTCAGTTCTTTTGTCGATTTGCTGCCTAAAACAGTCAAATTTAAATTAAAATATTCGTATACAAAAAGAAACACGTCTTCTTCGCGAAGTTTCTTGCTCACGAAATGATCGTTGACAAATTTCGAACGATTAACATTGCATTGCTCGCACTCCTCCAAAGACGTTTTTCGGCTGATTTCCACTGCGCAAACCAAAAATAACAAAACGGAGGAGCATATACTAATCGCGGAAAATCAAAAAAAGTGTTCTCGCATCTACGTGGTTTTACGACAAAAAGGGAAAAAATAAGAAGGATTTGACCGTGAAAAAAAAAAAACAAATATGTCACTCTCTAAAATAAAAACCGGATGCACAATCGCGAATTAGTATAATAAGATATTACATATTTATTTATGTATTTGCATTGTAGTTATTCATTAAAATATTGGTTATGTGTTGTTATTGCAAACTGCGTCAGTGTCATGGTTACAGTAACGTTTACGATGAAGGATAGGATTAGTTGTTTTTTATAGAAAAAAAGAGCATTATCATTCACTGTATTACAGGAGTATCAGCTGATTATCTATGAATAATAAGAACAAATAGCCATTCTTATTTCTTAGTTAATCAAATAAAAAGATGAAGAGGTTAAGAGAAAGAGGTACACAAACATACGATGAGTTTGACGATCAAACAAAGAAAGAAATGTATGGAATGCTGTTGCCGCATAGAAACTTTTTCAGTTACTCAAGATTTCAAAAAGGTAATCTTATTTTTTATGACCTTCTAATAACTCTTTTTATTTTCTAGTTTTTACTTTTAACTATAACAACCAATTGATTCAATTTACCAATTTAATAACATTGTTTTTCAGAAAGCAAAAAAACAAACTTTCGGTGGTTGCTGAACAACGTCATTAATTCGAAGGAAGCGGCTATCAAATGGTGTCAAGATAACAAGTTGCTAGCTAAAGGGTTGGTTTGTGATATATGTAATCACCAAATGGAACTTAAAAAGAGTACTAGTAAGTGCAGGATTTTGCTAGTTACATGAAAATATCTTGAAATAAGTAGAAATAACAAAAACAGCTTATTATTAGATTACTCCTCTGATGGATACAAGTGGCGCTGTAGGAAAAATGGATCAACTCACGATAGATCTTTGAGAAAAGGATCGTGGTTTGAAAATTGTAACATGACACTGGAAGAAGTAATCGAAATGACATATTGGTGGAGTGCTGGTAAGTTTGGATGTGAAATAAATGCGCATCTTGCTAAGACAGATTTTTATACAATAAATTTTTATCCTTTGATATATATTTTGCTCATATATAGGTATGACTCAGCAACAGATTCAGCAAGAAATGAGGATGTCCAGTAAAACAAGTGTTGACTGGTTTAATTTTTACCGAGAACTTTGTGATCATGTCATGATGGACAAATCTCAGCCAATTGGTGGTCCTGGAAAACGTGTTCAGATTGACGAAAGCAAATTTGGCAAACGTAAATATCATCGGGGGCATCATGTTGAAGGACAGTGGGTGTTTGGGGGTATAGAAGAGGAAAGCCGTCGAAATTTTATGGTTGCTGTAGAAAAGAGGGATCGTAACACACTAATCCCAATCATTGAAAAGTATATCCTTCCTGGTACAACAATCATAAGTGACTGTTGGAAACCTTATGACATCTTGAGTGAAAAAGATTTCACTCACTTAAAAGTAAACCATTCTGTGGAATTTGTTAACGAAGAAGGAGACCATACCAATAAAATAGAGGGTCATTGGCAGCAGGCTAAAAGCAAATTCCCTGCGTTTGGGATAAGAAAATCAATGTTTAATTCCTACCTTGGTGAATTTATGTGGAGGTATTCAAATAAAGAAAATGATTTATTCAAGGAAATCATTAAAGATATATCATCAGTGTATCGATTTAAATGATTGATTCATTTTTAATGTTATTTCTCATACTTTCGTTTGTATTTCTATGCAATTGAATAATGTCCAATGTTTTTCGATGTGGTATTCTATCCTTTAAAACCCTTTTTGTTACAAAAATACCTTCTTCATAAGTGTTTTTGTGTCCCCTAAAATAGTAAGTAAGTAAGTAAGTAAGTAAGTAAGTAAGTAACGGGAGTTTTTAGTCCTTGGGCTTCCATCCGTAATGGCTGGTTCTTCCGCCCGCCGACTTGCAACTGTTAGTTGACTTACCGCCAGAGATACGTATAGCATTGCTCTAACTTGCCCGAAGGCCCGAAGGCCAGCTGGCTTTGTAAACACGAAGCCGTGAAGCCGTGAAGCCACGAAGCCGCGAAGCCACGAAGCCACGAAGCCGCGAAGCCGCGAAGCCACGAAGCCACGAAGCCGAGAAGCCGTGTAGCCACGAAGCCACGAAGCCGGGAAGCCACGAAGCCGCGAAGCCGTGTATCCACGAAGCCGCGAAGCTGTGTAGCCACGAAGCCACGAAGCTGCTAAGGGTGGTATTGTAAAGTTGCTCCATATACACCCAGAAGATATTAAAAGCAACAAATAAAAACATAATGCTAAACTTATATACCTAGCAAGTATGTATGTAGCAATTAACATAACACAAAATAATGAATGCCGTAAACAAATATAAACTGAAGAAAAATATACCCCAGCAATGCTTCTTTCTTAAATAACCTTCTCAACATACCATGAGTTTCATTTATACATTTATAATTTCGTTTATAAATAGCTACACTTTTTCTTTTCTGACCTAAAAGAAAAAGATTTCAGTAAAGAACAGCTACAATACTTACTACTACTGCAACCATATTTAAGCAAACCAAAACAAAAGGCATAAATGGCTGGCAGAAAGGCATGCAGACAAAGCATCAAACATCGTCAATAAATACAATTTGACAGCATAACACGTTCCCTACTTCCACAGCCATGAGAAAGGAAAACAGTCATAGCTGTGGGACCATTTTTAATTGATCTGTAAATAAATAAATCAAGTCAAATCTTCTTTGCTAACTATAAAAATAATAATAGCGCGCGTTACCAAAACAAATTACTCTCGTCTTCGTTTTTCATCCAGTAGCATATAAACTAAACCAAAGAACTCATATATAATAAGATATCTATTCAAAGCTATAGTATTTAATCTTTCAAAACTAAATTAAAACCATTCCTTACTGTGTAAATAAACATCATTTTGTTCTGCATTTCTTCACTACACTTTCTTCTGCATAGCGATATTTGATAACTAAAACGTAAACAAACATTTAAATACATTTAAATACAAATACATATACCTAACTTGTTCTTTTATTAATCAAAAATAAAAGCAATACCTTCGTGCATACAAACCTGTGTTTCTTCGTCAGTTCTTTCGTCGATTTGCTGCCTAAAACAATCAAATTTAAATTAAAATATTCGTATACAAAAAGAAACACGTCTTCTTCGCGAAGTTTCTTGCTCACGAAATGATCGTTGACAAATTTCGAACGAAGAAGATTGCATTGCTCGCACTCCTCCAAAGACCTTTTTCGGCTGATTTCCACTGCGCAAACCAAAAATAACAAAACGGAGGAGCATATACTAATCGCGGAAAATCAAAAAAAACGCTCTCACCTCTGCGTGGCTTTACGACGAAAAGGGAAAAAATAAGAGGGATTTGACCGTGAGAAAAAACCCAAATATGTCACTCTCTAAAATAAAAGTGGTATGCACAACGCGAATTAGTATAATAAGACTAGTATCCCGGGTAAAAACTTTTTACCGAACTTAACTTCGAAAACATTAGGTCAAATCCACCATTCCCGTGTACGTACCCCGTGACGAAAAAATAAATCACAGAATCGCAACTCAAAAGTGTACCCATGTTGTAGAGCTCGAAAAACTGATCAAAAAAATGTATGTGATCGTCTCGCTACGACCAACCGTTGCAGAGATATCGCTGATCAAAGTATTCGATGACGTAATATCCGCAGTACCAAATAAAATTTAGGCCCAAATGATGCGTCACCCCATTACCCGTATCGCTGACCCAAAAAAACGTCAGTTATCCCTATTGGTTCTCGAGATATTTCCCCAAAAACGTCGCGTTCGATTGGGGATGCAATGCAATGATTCCCCGTGATTATAAAAAACTGATGTCAAATGATGCCACGTGCTTTTGGAATGATCTTGAAAAAAGTGTCTCTCGCATCTACGTGGTTTTACGCGCACATAAGAGGACGATAAAATAAAATAAAAGTGGTATGCACAAATGCGAATTAGTATAATAAGACTAGTATCCCGGGTAAAAACTTTTTACCGAACATAACTTCGAAAACATTAGGTCAAATCCACCATTCCCGTGTACGTACCCCGTGACGAAAAAATAAATCATAGAATCGCAACTCAAAAACATCCCAGGCGGCGTCGCTCGCCACCCATGTTCAGCTTGCATTGTGTCGCAGAATTTAACTTGTGTAAAAGATTTTTTGATTTTTTAATTCATTTCTTACATTCAGAAAATTTAAAACAGAAACAAATAGCAACATGGCTCAGAATATATATTCATACGCAGAAGAGAAGTAACTTTAATGTAAAAAAACGCAATATATAACACAGAACCGTTTACCCAGACATACAAAACCAAACATTGAATAATATTACAAAAATGATACCTTCCAACTTTTTCTTTTGTTCAAAAGTTACTACTGGACTGCAACCATTAATGAATTTTTGAAATGATATATTTAGTTCTTCCCAAAACCATCAACTTCATGATTAAAACCATGAGTTTCATTTCTTTGTGCTTTTTTTATTATTGCCTAAAAGAATAATGTTTCAATTGTAATACCGAAAAAAAAAAGAAACAAAAAAAAAAAAAGGAAATTCAAGTACGTATTTATCCTAAAAAAAATAACTAAGAAGAAAAATTTACACAAAAGATAAAAAGTCACAAATAAAATCATAAATTCAAAGTTATATACCTAGGCATAGTACGTAAACGATTACCATAACACAAAATATGCATAAACGCGATAAAATATAAACTTAAGAAAAATACAGCCAACAACACTTATTTTTTGTAAGATAGTTTCATTGCACAGTCATTAAGTAAGTAAATCTTAAGTAACCCTCTCGACATTATAACCCATCATGTGCTTCATTTCTATTTTAACAGATCAAAACATTAAAAAAACATATACAAAAAACCTAATCATGCTATGACGAAATGTAAAGAAAAACAAAACAAAGTAAAAGAAACTTTGAAAATGTATTAACCTTAAAAATAATAATTAAAAACACAAACGTGATGACAGAATTAGTATAGATGAAAAATTTTTAACATATGAAAACATTCGTGGAGCCATTTTTTATTTCCAGTTCAAAGCTCCTCTCTGCTGGAAAATTCAAAACACAACAGTAAACATCCCTCTTATCCTTTATGTATCCACTAATACTAACAGTGTTTAACTAAATAGATACTATTTTAACTTTACCTTTCAATACCAATTCACATCATCATGATAGTAAACAATATTGATCATGTTCTGTAGCCATTATCAAACACTTCTAAACTCTTTTACTTTCTGTATTTCATACCTGTAAACAAATTAATAACACTCGATTAACTTTCCAGCATACTTTCCTATTGTAAAGATACACTTTCTCTTTGCTTTCTACTGAAATTCCAATACCATTTTTATACAGTGAAAGTCATAAAAATGCTTTCTTCGTAACTTCACTTCATAACTGTGGAGCCATTTTGAATTAAATAAAATAAGGAACAGCAACTTCGTTACCAAATCAAATCATTAACTGCTCGAGGGACATGCATCTTAATGATTTGATCGTTTTAACTCTGTTTTTACTCTCTTTTAACGCTGTATTTACTAAATTCGTTTGACTCATGTACTTACGTATATTACTTTATATCTTTTCCAAACAATTTCTCTCCGAAAAAAGAAGTATAACCATTTTCTTCACCAATGCAAATAAACAGCATCCTTTCTGCAGCCATTTTTAAACAACTTCAACTTCATCTACACTACTCTACTGCTGCACTCCCATAACTATTTGATAACTATAAAAAGAAATACGTAAACAGCTCGTAAAATAAAAATAGACTTTCTTCATCGAGTTCTTCGTTTCGTTTTCCTCTGAAAAAACCTATATATAAAAAGCAACATCTGTTTAAAAACTCACCTAAGCATGTGGTTATACCTGTTAACAAACATTTAAATACATTTAAATACATTTAAATACTAACTTGTTCTTCTATTAATCAAAAATAACAGTTTTATAATAATACCTTTTGTTCGTTCGATCTTTCTGCAGCTAATTTTTAAAAACTTCACTGCACTTCTTCTGTATATCTAAATATGATTTTTCATTGTAAACAAACAACTAACCCGTGTTCTTTTAGCAATAAACACGATAATAAAACGTTTTATAATAATAACAATACCTTCGTGCATACAAACCTGTGTTTCTTCGTCAGTTCTTTTGTCGATTTGCTGCCTAAAACAGTCAAATTTAAATTAAAATATTCGTATACAAAAAGAAACACGTCTTCTTCGCGAAGTTTCTTGCTCACGAAATGATCGTTGACAAATTTCGAACGATTAACATTGCATTGCTCGCACTCCTCCAAAGACGTTTTTCGGCTGATTTCCACTGCGCAAACCAAAAATAACAAAACGGAGGAGCATATACTAATCGCGGAAAATCAAAAAAAGTGTTCTCGCATCTACGTGGTTTTACGACAAAAAGGGAAAAAATAAGAAGGATTTGACCGTGAAAAAAAAAAAACAAATATGTCACTCTCTAAAATAAAAACCGGATGCACAATCGCGAATTAGTATAATAAGATATTACATATTTATTTATGTATTTGCATTGTAGTTATTCATTAAAATATTGGTTATGTGTTGTTATTGCAAACTGCGTCAGTGTCATGGTTACAGTAACGTTTACGATGAAGGATAGGATTAGTTGTTTTTTATAGAAAAAAAGAGCATTATCATTCACTGTATTACAGGAGTATCAGCTGATTATCTATGAATAATAAGAACAAATAGCCATTCTTATTTCTTAGTTAATCAAATAAAAAGATGAAGAGGTTAAGAGAAAGAGGTACACAAACATACGATGAGTTTGACGATCAAACAAAGAAAGAAATGTATGGAATGCTGTTGCCGCATAGAAACTTTTTCAGTTACTCAAGATTTCAAAAAGGTAATCTTATTTTTTATGACCTTCTAATAACTCTTTTTATTTTCTAGTTTTTACTTTTAACTATAACAACCAATTGATTCAATTTACCAATTTAATAACATTGTTTTTCAGAAAGCAAAAAAACAAACTTTCGGTGGTTGCTGAACAACGTCATTAATTCGAAGGAAGCGGCTATCAAATGGTGTCAAGATAACAAGTTGCTAGCTAAAGGGTTGGTTTGTGATATATGTAATCACCAAATGGAACTTAAAAAGAGTACTAGTAAGTGCAGGATTTTGCTAGTTACATGAAAATATCTTGAAATAAGTAGAAATAACAAAAACAGCTTATTATTAGATTACTCCTCTGATGGATACAAGTGGCGCTGTAGGAAAAATGGATCAACTCACGATAGATCTTTGAGAAAAGGATCGTGGTTTGAAAATTGTAACATGACACTGGAAGAAGTAATCGAAATGACATATTGGTGGAGTGCTGGTAAGTTTGGATGTGAAATAAATGCGCATCTTGCTAAGACAGATTTTTATACAATAAATTTTTATCCTTTGATATATATTTTGCTCATATATAGGTATGACTCAGCAACAGATTCAGCAAGAAATGAGGATGTCCAGTAAAACAAGTGTTGACTGGTTTAATTTTTACCGAGAACTTTGTGATCATGTCATGATGGACAAATCTCAGCCAATTGGTGGTCCTGGAAAACGTGTTCAGATTGACGAAAGCAAATTTGGCAAACGTAAATATCATCGGGGGCATCATGTTGAAGGACAGTGGGTGTTTGGGGGTATAGAAGAGGAAAGCCGTCGAAATTTTATGGTTGCTGTAGAAAAGAGGGATCGTAACACACTAATCCCAATCATTGAAAAGTATATCCTTCCTGGTACAACAATCATAAGTGACTGTTGGAAACCTTATGACATCTTGAGTGAAAAAGATTTCACTCACTTAAAAGTAAACCATTCTGTGGAATTTGTTAACGAAGAAGGAGACCATACCAATAAAATAGAGGGTCATTGGCAGCAGGCTAAAAGCAAATTCCCTGCGTTTGGGATAAGAAAATCAATGTTTAATTCCTACCTTGGTGAATTTATGTGGAGGTATTCAAATAAAGAAAATGATTTATTCAAGGAAATCATTAAAGATATATCATCAGTGTATCGATTTAAATGATTGATTCATTTTTAATGTTATTTCTCATACTTTCGTTTGTATTTCTATGCAATTGAATAATGTCCAATGTTTTTCGATGTGGTATTCTATCCTTTAAAACCCTTTTTGTTACAAAAATAACTTCTTCATAAGTGTTTTTGTGTCCCCTAAAATAGTAAGTAAGTAAGTAAGTAAGTAAGTAAGTAAGTAACGGGAGTTTTTAGTCCTTGGGCTTCCATCCGTAATGGCTGGTTCTTCCGCCCGCCGACTTGCAACTGTTAGTTGACTTACCGCCAGAGATACGTATAGCATTGCTCTAACTTGCCCGAAGGCCCGAAGGCCAGCTGGCTTTGTAAACACGAAGCCGTGAAGCCGTGAAGCCACGAAGCCGCGAAGCCACGAAGCCACGAAGCCGCGAAGCCGCGAAGCCGCGAAGCCACGAAGCCACGAAGCCGAGAAGCCGTGTAGCCACGAAGCCACGAAGCCGGGAAGCCACGAAGCCGTGTATCCACGAAGCCGCGAAGCTGTGTAGCCACGAAGCCACGAAGCTGCTAAGGGTGGTATTGTAAAGTTGCTCCATATACACCCAGAAGATATTAAAAGCAACAAATAAAAACATAATGCTAAACTTATATACCTAGCAAGTATGTATGTAGCAATTAACATAACACAAAATAATGAATGCCGTAAACAAATATAAACTGAAGAAAAATATACCCCAGCAATGCTTCTTTCTTAAATAACCTTCTCAACATACCATGAGTTTCATTTATACATTTATAATTTCGTTTATAAATAGCTACACTTTTTCTTTTCTGACCTAAAAGAAAAAGATTTCAGTAAAGAACAGCTACAATACTTACTACTACTGCAACCATATTTAAGCAAACCAAAACAAAAGGCATAAATGGCTGGCAGAAAGGCATGCAGACAAAGCATCAAACATCGTCAATAAATACAATTTGACAGCATAACACGTTCCCTACTTCCACAGCCATGAGAAAGGAAAACAGTCATAGCTGTGGGACCATTTTTAATTGATCTGTAAATAAATAAATCAAGTCAAATCTTCTTTGCTAACTATAAAAATAATAATAGCGCGCGTTACCAAAACAAATTACTCTCGTCTTCGTTTTTCATCCAGTAGCATATAAACTAAACCAAAGAACTCATATATAATAAGATATCTATTCAAAGCTATAGTATTTAATCTTTCAAAACTAAATTAAAACCATTCCTTACTGTGTAAATAAACATCATTTTGTTCTGCATTTCTTCACTACACTTTCTTCTGCATAGCGATATTTGATAACTAAAACGTAAACAAACATTTAAATACATTTAAATACAAATACATATACCTAACTTGTTCTTTTATTAATCAAAAATAAAAGCAATACCTTCGTGCATACAAACCTGTGTTTCTTCGTCAGTTCTTTCGTCGATTTGCTGCCTAAAACAATCAAATTTAAATTAAAATATTCGTATACAAAAAGAAACACGTCTTCTTCGCGAAGTTTCTTGCTCACGAAATGATCGTTGACAAATTTCGAACGAAGAAGATTGCATTGCTCGCACTCCTCCAAAGACCTTTTTCGGCTGATTTCCACTGCGCAAACCAAAAATAACAAAACGGAGGAGCATATACTAATCGCGGAAAATCAAAAAAAACGCTCTCACCTCTGCGTGGCTTTACGACGAAAAGGGAAAAAATAAGAGGGATTTGACCGTGAGAAAAAACCCAAATATGTCACTCTCTAAAATAAAAGTGGTATGCACAACGCGAATTAGTATAATAAGACTAGTATCCCGGGTAAAAACTTTTTACCGAACTTAACTTCGAAAACATTAGGTCAAATCCACCATTCCCGTGTACGTACCCCGTGACGAAAAAATAAATCACAGAATCGCAACTCAAAAGTGTACCCATGTTGTAGAGCTCGAAAAACTGATCAAAAAAATGTATGTGATCGTCTCGCTACGACCAACCGTTGCAGAGATATCGCTGATCAAAGTATTCGATGACGTAATATCCGCAGTACCAAATAAAATTTAGGCCCAAATGATGCGTCACCCCATTACCCGTATCGCTGACCCAAAAAAACGTCAGTTATCCCTATTGGTTCTCGAGATATTTCCCCAAAAACGTCGCGTTCGATTGGGGATGCAATGCAATGATTCCCCGTGATTATAAAAAACTGATGTCAAATGATGCCACGTGCTTTTGGAATGATCTTGAAAAAAGTGTCTCTCGCATCTACGTGGTTTTACGCGCACATAAGAGGACGATAAAATAAAATAAAAGTGGTATGCACAAATGCGAATTAGTATAATAAGACTAGTATCCCGGGTAAAAACTTTTTACCGAACATAACTTCGAAAACATTAGGTCAAATCCACCATTCCCGTGTACGTACCCCGTGACGAAAAAATAAATCATAGAATCGCAACTCAAAAACATCCCAGGCGGCGTCGCTCGCCACCCATGTTCAGCTTGCATTGTGTCGCAGAATTTAACTTGTGTAAAAGATTTTTTGATTTTTTAATTCATTTCTTACATTCAGAAAATTTAAAACAGAAACAAATAGCAACATGGCTCAGAATATATATTCATACGCAGAAGAGAAGTAACTTTAATGTAAAAAAACGCAATACATAACACAGAACCGTTTACCCAGACATACAAAACCAAACATTGAATAATATTACAAAAATGATACCTTCCAACTTTTTCTTTTGTTCAAAAGTTACTACTGGACTGCAACCATTAATGAATTTTTGAAATGATATATTTAGTTCTTCCCAAAACCATCAACTTCATGATTAAAACCATGAGTTTCATTTCTTTGTGCTTTTTTTATTATTGCCTAAAAGAATAATATTTCAATTGTAATACCGAAAATAATAATAAAAAAAAAGAAACAAAAAAAAAAGAAATTCAAGTACGCATTTATCCTAAAAACAATAACTAAGAACAAAAATTTACACAGAAGATAAAAAGTCACAAATAAAATCATACAGCCAAAGTTATATACCTAGGCATAGTACGTAAACGATTACCATAACACAAAATATGCATAAACGCGATAAAATATAAACTTAAGAAAAATACAGCCAACAACGCTTATTTTTTGTAGGATAGTTTCATTGCACAGTCATTAAATTACATAATCCATTCTTCTCTTAAGTAACCCTCTCAACATTATAACCCATCATGTGCTTCATTTCTACTTAACAGATGAAAACATTCAAAAAACATATACAAAAAACCTAATCATGCTATGACGAAATCTAAAGAAAAACAAAACAAAGTAAAAGAAACTTTGAAAATATATTAACCTTAAAAATAATAATTAAAAACACAAACGTAATGACAGCATTAGTGAAAAATTTTTAACATATGAAAACATTCGTGGAGCCATTTTTTATTTCCAGTTCAAAGCTCCTCCTCTGCGCTGGAAAATTCAAAACACAAAAGACAACATCCCTCTTATCCTTTATTTATCCACTAATACTAACTGTGTTTTAACTAAATAGATACTATTTTAACTTTACCTTTCAATACCAATTCACATCATCATGATAGTAAACAACAATATTGATCATGTTCTGTTGTAGCCATTATCAAACACTTCTAAACTCTTTTACTTTCTATATTTCATACCTGTAAACAAATTAATAACACTCGATTAACTTTCCAGCATACTTTCCTATTGTAAACATACACTTTCTATTTGTTCTCTACTGCAATTTCACTACCATTTTTATACAGTGAAAGACATAAAAATGCTATCTTCGTAACTTCATAACTCTGAAGCCATTTTGAAATAAATAAAATAAGGAACAGTTCGTTACCAAAACAAATCAGTAACTGCTCGTGTAGGACCTGCATCTTTATGATCTGATCGTTTTAACTCTGTTTTTATTCTCTTTTAACGCTGTATTTATTAAATCCGTTTGACTCATGTACTTACGTATATTACTTTATATCTTTTCCAAACAATTTTCCACCGAAAAAAAGTAAAACCATTTTCACCAATGTAAATAAACATCATCCTTTCTTCAACTTCATCTACACTACTTTTGTACTGCTGCACTCCCATAACTATTTGATAACTATAAAAAGAAATTCGTAAAATCAGCACGACTTTCTTCCACTCGTTCTTCGTTTGGTTTTCATCTGAAAAAACCTATATATATAAAAAAAACAAACATCTGTTCAAAAACTCACCTACGCATGTGTGCTACCTGCTAACTAATCACTTACACACATGCTGCTGCCTGTTCTTTTATTAATCGTTCGATCTTTCTGCAGCTTATCTTTTAAAAACTTCACTGCACTTCTTCTGTATATCTAAATATGATTTTTCATTGTAAACAAATAACTAACTCACTTGCTACCCGTGTTGTTTTATTAATAAGAGTAAAAGTTTAGCAAAACGTTTTATAATAATAACAATACCTTCGTGCATACAAACCTGTGTTTCTTCGTCAGTTCTTTCGTCGATTTGCTGCCTAAAACAATCAAATTTCAATTGAAATATTCGTATACAAAAAGAAACCCGTCTTCTTCGCGAAGTTTCTTGCTCACGAAATGATCGTTGACAAATTTCGAACGAAGAAGATTGCATTGCTCGCACTCCTCCAAAGACGTTTTTCGGCTGATTTCCACTGCGCAAACCAAAAATAACAAAACGGAGGAGCATATACTAATCGCGGAAAATCAAAAAAAGTGTTCTCGCTCTACGTGGTTTTACGACGAAAAGGGAAAAAATAAGAAGGATTTGACCGTGAAAAAAAAACAAATATGTCACTCTCTAAAATAAAAACCGGATGCACAATCGCGAATTAGTATAATAAGATGGCCACTTGACAGCCCTTACAAAGCTATTTCATGAAGGTGTTCATGTGTTTTGCCAATTTTTTTCTCAGTTTTCCCTTAAAGGCGTTTACTACATATTTGAAGTAGGTTTATTGCATTTAGCGAAATTACTACAGTTGTCGTTGTTTTTTACTACATTTGTCGGAGTTATTACTTTTGTCGGAGTTACTACATTTGTCGGTGTAGTAACAGCAATTACTACCAAATGGCTCACGCACCGTGACTCGGCTGCAATAGTTCGAAAACAGATTGTCTTTAGTGATGAACATTGGCCATCCTACAGCTATATTCATCTCACGCTGATCAACAGTGATCTGATGTGAAACTTTCCTCAATCAAACATTTCTCCAGAAGTTACTGAAAGTTCGAGGAAAGCACAGATTCTTTCCAACCATTCCAAGAATGTTCTGCTTAAGTGTGGTTATTAGCCAACTGTTTTATTCATCTTATAAAATAAGATCGCCTTACAAAAACAATAGCACTCTACATTAAGAAAGACATAAAACTGTCGAAAAATACCTTACCTTCACCATCCTTTGTTATTTAATCGTACAGATACTTTCATTTATCAGCTTCAGTGCAAAAACATTAAATTACATACTATCAAGCAAAAGATACTCGAGATTTTCCCCTGGTTGAAAATAAATTTCTTTGCCCGGCGAACTAAACTTTTCGAACATTTTTGGAGGGATTCGGTAAAGCGTTTAAATGATTCAAACCTAGCAAGGAATTTCACTTACTGAGATAATGCATGATGAAACTTTTCACATATAATTATGATATTAAAATCAAAAACAATGTAGGTGGGGAAATGATAGAAGATCTGAAGTTACTGCTCCAATTTTAATCAAGTAAAAAGTCATGCATATTTTGGGGGTTTTTTTCTGTAAAGGTGGATTTACACACGTCGAAATTTTTCGATCGAATAGATATTTTCGATCGAAAATTTTCGCGTCGAACTTTCATTTTTAATTTACACACTGACGAAAAAAGGCGCCATTTCTTATGTAAACAAACATGAAGTGCAAGGCTCTTTTGTATAGAAAATTAATATTAACGAGGTTGTTGCTCCTGATTAAGTATAAGAAGAAAATAAAAGCAGAACAAAAGAGAATGTGGGTACGTCTGATTTACCAAGAGTGTGAACAGAAGGGTGAATTCCATATGCTTGTACGTCAAATGTTATTACACGACTCTGAATATTCTTCACAATTCTCGTTACTAGCAATATATTCGGGAGACAGAAGTTCTTGTTGTTTGTCTTGCTGCTGAAAAACAGCGCAAAATATAGCATGCAGCACTTCTGGATCAACGTCCATGTTTGATTTGCACGTTTTGATGACACAGCAAAACAAGTTTAAAACAGCGATTTTGATTGGTTTAGCTTTTCTTCGAAAAAAATTCGTCACGAAAAAGTTGAAAAATTTCAACTTTTTCGAAGAGTATTTTTTTCGAAGAAGAAAAGTCAGATGGTTTTTCTCAGCCAATCAGCAAGCTTAAAAAATTTCGATCGAAAATTTCGATCGAAAATTTCGACGTGTGTAAATCCACCTTAACAACAATAACATAATCAAGATTACAAAAAAATAAAAATAATTTCATAATTTGGATAACAACAAACTTTTTGAGCTATTAAAGTTACTATCATTTAAAAAATAAAAATTGAAAACAAAAATTCTATAGATGTGAAGCGAAAGAAGATTGAATTTGCATATATAAACCTGTTTTATTTTTGTTTTATTTTTTTTTTAGAAACAAGACCCATTAAAAATCAATATCATCTAACGTTACATAAGAAATAAACATGGAAGATTATATAAAATATAACAGAAAATATAAAATAATAATAAATAAGGTGTTTTCTGTTCTTGTTTTCATTTTTTTTATATTTTAAGTTTATAAACAAACTTCTGCAAATTTAAATAGATTTTAAACATAAATAGAATATATTTTTTTAGTATTATCTTTGAATAAGGAATGAAGTGAGATTTTTGAATTTACTATGTTGGATACTTACTATGCACAAAACTGTAGTACATTTTTCTGCCTAGCAAATCCAAATTAGGCCGGTTCCTTACAAATTTTTGTCAATCAATTTGAAAGGACTTCATTAAGTTAAAGTTTTAACAAATATATACAAGTTAAATTAAACCAAACAAGTCAAAATTATTTTGGTCAATCACATATAGGTCAAGAAACACTGATCTTCAAGAATATAGCATTATCTTTCACAAAGCCATTTGAAAACATATCATCATTAACATTGGACATTCTGCAGCCACATTCATGTCACGTACAGGTTTCTGAAAACTCGCTGAAAATTGGTCTGGTATGAAACTTGGTTAAAATTGATTAATTGAAATTTAACTGTTCTCGTAAATGGCTATTGTAAAATGCTATCATAATCTGATTTCATCAGTATAAAAAAGATAGAGACATGTGTGTTCTTTCCCAATCCATGACCGTTCAAATGTAGCCTAGCACAGAATTTATATCCATTGTTCTCTAAGAAACAAGGTATACTGTGTAGCACTTTGACACGCCCACAAACGCCCACGCTCGCGCCACAAACGGGACGGCTTAATTTTGGTCATACAATATAGATGAAACCCAAACATCTTCCACGGGTTGCTTTTGCACGTCATTTTCCTAAAACAAAAGGATAAAAATTTTACATCAGCACTGACGATGATTTTTTAATCGAAAAGCTTTTGCTAATTTAATAAATAAATGTTGTTATTTATCTTATATATCTTGCTAATGGCAAATAATTTTTTACATGAAAGGACTTTCCGTTAGTGTTATCATACGGTTTACTTTCTATAGCAAATAAACGGGACTTAAAGATCTTCCGAGAACCATTTAAAAGTGTTGTAAGATAATTTATGAGATTCCAAATATACCATGTTAAAAAGCTTTGGATTGTGTTGATATATGCTGAATAAAGCCACGCCAATCAATATGCATACATTATTTCCGTGTCGAATTTGCTGCCACTCTCAAATATTTCCACAACACAAAAGCATTCATGGTTATTATATCTTAGTGGATCAACAGATTTTTATAAACTGATTTTCTTTGTACTAAACTTTACAAAAAGAGGAAAGAATAAACAATCTCACCACTTTAATTTCAAGAAACATAGCATTATCTTTCACAATGCCATTCGATAACAGATCATCTTTACTAATGAACATTGGACATCCTGCAGCGACATTCATGTCACGAACAGGTTTTTGGAAACTTGAAGGAAACTGGTCTGGTATGAGACTTTCTTCAATCGACCTTGATGCATCATCTTGATTGATCAATCGAAATTTAACTCGCCTCGTGAATGGCCATTGTAAAATGTTATCATAATCTGATTTCATCAGTACAAAAAAGATAGAGACATGTGTGTTCTTTCCCATTCCATCACTATTCAAGTGTAGCCTTCCACAGAACTTATATCCATTCATCTCAGTGAAACAAGGTGCAGTGTGTAGAGCTGTGACACGTCCAATTACAGCCTGCTGCATTCGAAAGTTCAAATTATCAATTTTCCAAACAATTTTTCCACTGTAGCTACTGTTTTCATATAGTTGTTGTTGGTGATCAAGCTCCGAAATTTTTTTGTCAAAAGCAGCAACAGTTATTTGCAGTGTTTCAATTTCTTTCGAGAAAAATGTAACTGCTTTAGTTAGGGATGTAAGATCTTTTTTCACTTTGTGAAGTGCTTCCTCTTGTAATATCCCTAAATCTAATGGCTTACTTGGGCAAGTTGGGACATGGCTCTAGAAGGCACAAAATGAAAAATAAATAAAAATATTATGTATGTACTATATTTACTATAAGAAATTTCAGCTACGAAATTAGAACTCACCTCAATCTCTGTGATTGTACCTTCCCAAGAACAACCATTTTCTTTGAAATAGCAAAAACATTTCATCTTTCCAGCTTCTTTGTCCTTGAATTTATCTTTGAAATATGGTTCCTTTGTTATTGGTTCTTTATCAATAGGGCATCTTCCAGAGGATCTACGAGAAAAATTACGTTCGAAATTATACAATATTATATCACTTAAGGTAGTATAATACTTTTTAAGATATCGTACAAAGACTGATTTACTAAATGTTTACTTTGTCATTGCATCATAATAACATGATTCGCATGCCACTTCACCGCGAGATGTTTGTATTGCGTTTCTTAATAACTTTGAACATAAGGCACATTTTAAATGATCTGGAATAGGTTGTGACAAGGGAACATCCCAGCTTCTTTTTTGTCCATTTTATCTAAAAAGTAATTGTATTTACATGTCTCACAAAGAAAAAGTTTAATAAAAAATGCTTTATCCTAAATAGTTGTTCAAGTTTATATTGTCCTCGTTCAATGACAAAAAACTAAGAATTTTTTAACATGAGATTTGAATAGAAACGAAATCAGGATTTTAGAATGGCATTGTTAAATTATGATCAAAATGACTTTGTTAAAAATCTTTTTGATTTAATCTATATATTGATAGCCGATTCTGTCTGTCTGTCTGTCTGTCTGTCTGTCTGTCACGCAAAATTACTTTATCTGCATACCGTATTCGCCCTTCTCTTATAAGCGCTAAGATATGTTATGTATGTTTATTGTAATGAAGGTCTGAAAATAACTCGCGTTGTGACCCGAGAGATGAAAAACAAAATAATAAAATAACAAATACATGTCAGATGGTTAAACAAAATTAACACTTTCACCTTCTGAATCAAATGCTAAGTTCTTATTCAAATATTCATTATAAGATGCCAAATGCTCCCTGACCACTAACCTAATCACTTTCCTGCTTTAACGAATTTCCGTACCTTCTTCCAGAGTTTCTTTTGCACCAACATCATCATTTTGTGGCAAACGTGAGTCTTGTTCTTGGGATGGTTTGAAAGGATTCTCGATGGTATCAAAAATTCTTCTTTCGTGATTAATTTGTTTCTCTTCAAACGACATCTTTGCAGCTTGGAATACTCGAGACAAGTGACAAGAGGGAACTGGTTTTGAACCAAATCCCACTTAAACACGTTCTTATTTCCTGTATTTCGATGCTTATATGGCATAGCACAGTAATTTATTTTAATTTATTCCTGAACCAGGCATATTCCTAATCAGGAATAATCAGGAAATTCTATGACGTCAGCGGACAAAATCTATTACTTATATAACGTTTCACGTTTCTTTGTTCCTTTGTGTGAGCAAATTTGAGAAGCACTGAAGTACAGTGTGTTTCAAAATGATTGCAATGGAAATTTTAAAGTTGTTTTTCTCAGTAAGTATATCGAATTTTGAAATAATTTTTACATCAATGGAAAGCCTTTTTTGAGATCTTTCGCCAAGTATATTTTTGTGAGAAATGAAAAAGTGGTTTTCGAGAAAACAAGGAAAATGTCTTGGAAAAATGTCATTAAATTTTTAATGGTCGATTAACACGTAGTTTAATTACATCGTGCTTATTGTTTCAAAGCACTGAATCCATTCAAATTTTTATTAATTTTATGTTTGCACCGAGACCCCCAAATTGATATTTTAAAACATAAAAGTTAAACGTTTTTCATGAACACACGGCTTAAACTTGTTCATTGTTTGCCAAATTGCTGTTATTGTTTGAAAAAATCTTTTCTTTTCATTCACGTCTTAATCGACCATTAAAAATTTAATGACATTTTTCCAAGACATTTTCCTTGTTTTCTCGAAAACCACTTTTTCATTTCTCACAAAAATATACTTGGCGAAAGATCTCAAAAAGGGCTTTCGATTGATGTAAAAATTATTTCAAAATTCGATATACTTACTGAGAAAAACAACTTTAAAATTTCCATTGCAATCATTTTGAAACACACTGTATAAACTTTATATCACTTGCACGTGTTCCTATTTCAGAAGGTCCTTTTGTGACATAAGGAACATTTTCTGAGGTTCCCTTGGGTCCTTTAGAGATTATTTAAAATGCGTGCGTTTTAATATGAATGAGAAGTCCTTGCAAGACCGATATTAACTATCCTAAACGGTCTACGTCGTTCTGTATTCTACTAAATTACAGTTTATGCGTAAGGACAACTTTGTTCCGTTATATGTAAGCCAAAATGTTCCTATTTGCGTTTTCATTATAAAGATCACGCAATCGTGTATAATACGGAACACGAGTGGAAAACCCTCAAGAATTTCTGCTGACCACTTTAATTCGGTCTGTCAGGTTCCGCAACTTAGCAATTAAAATCCAACTTTATGATTGGTCGATTGGTCACATGATACCTAATTAAGAAATTTGCATAAAACGGATCGTGTTGATCTTCTGATTCACTAATCAACAACACGTTCTTATTTGCTGTGGTTTTGAATTTGAATGTATGATTCAATTGCTGATATTCCGAAGCTTATATAGCATAGCCCAGAGTAATCAGTAATTTATTTTAATTTATTCCTGAACCCGGCATAATAATCTATTTTAATTTATTCCTGAACCCGGCATAATAATTTCTATGACGTCAGCAGACTAATCTATATTACTTATTGTGTGTATTATTATTATTGATGTTACTATTATTGACTTTACGACACCCGTGGTGGAGTAAAGTATTTAAAATACCCGTGGTTTCTCCTCCTCCTACTACTACTCCAAGTTATGAGCGTTTTCGTGCAGCGTTTACATGACATCGTTGCCGAATTCGCAAATTTGGTGAAATTCGTACTTCCACTTGACCAATTTTCATGAAAATTTGCACGGAGCACATTTGAAAGGTGCTGATTTCGAATTTGACAATGATTTTGCCAGGTTTGACTAGAATTGGCCAATTTAGGCCAAATTTGGACCAAATTTCGAAAGTTCTTCAATTTTCATGAAATTTTGCACAAATCACAATTGAAAGGTGCTGATTTCAAATTTGACAATGATTTTGCCAGGTTTGACTAAATTTGGGCAATTTAGGCCAAATTTGGACCATATTTCCAAAATTCTTCAATGCTCATGAAATTTTGCATGTATTACATTTGATAGGTGCTGATTTCAAGTTTGACAGTCATTTTGTCAGATTAGTGTAAAAATGGACAATTTGTGCTGATTTCGAATTTGACAGTCATTTTGTCAGATTTGACCAGAAATGGGTCATTCGGGCCGAATTTGGACTTAGAAAGTTCCGCAATATTCATAAAAATTTGTACAACGCACAATTAGAAGTTGTTGATTTTGAATTTGCCAGTCATTTTTGTTAGATTTGAACATAATTTGGCAATTCGGCAATGTTGTATTTTTGAGACTAGATATGCATCATCGTTGTGTTACGTCCTGAAGTCTTCAAGCCAAGCGGCTTCTTGTTATTATTTAACTGAGCTGTAATTATATTATGCTTTGATTGTAGTTAAAGATAGATATTAATGAATGTTTATATAGGATATAACCTAGCAGTAAAAGCTAGTACAATATATACAATAACATTTTCTGATTTCAATAGGGTCCTGTATGGGGCCAATGTAAAAGTGAACAAGATTTGCAAAAATGCGACTAAAATATTTCCCTAAAGTTGCGAAATGTTTGCCAATTATTGTGTTTACATTGATAACCATGAGGAAAATGTATGATTAAAGGGGAAGTCTACTTTTAAAATCGAAATTTAGTTTTTTGTACCATTTGGCAGATTTTCAAAAATGATGAAAATCAAGCTTGTTTTCCACCAGTGAAATATCTCTTATCGCGTAATTTTTTACGAGATCGCTCAGTGAGATGGAATTTAATTCATCAAGTAAGTTTTTGTGAGATAGAATTTCAGTAGTTATCGCGTAAATGTGGAAAACAGCCAGATCGCGATTTCCAATCCAAATTCTCATACCCAGTATTTTGAAAATCATTACCCAATTTTCATAAGATTGATTCTTTTCATACTGGATAAAAGGAACTTTTAAAAAAGCTTTCAAAAATATTCACCTTCTTCATATCCAAGTTCTGCTTCCAACGGTTTGCCACGCGATCTTTTTCTCGGTATGTTTGATCTCATTTGTCGTGAAGTCAACTGAATTTTTTCATAACTTTACTCAGACTTTCCTCTTTCGTGTGGTCGGAATTATTTGTTCGACCCATGTTTTATTTCTACTTCTTATTAACCAACTGCTCTTACACGCATTCAGACTTTCACAACAAAACGAAACACGTGTAAAAATTCTGCTCACATTTAAAATCAGGGAACAAACTAGGTTCTATTCAATTCGTTTAAAGTGACCTTCGGCATTTCTTTGAAATATGAATTTTGTGAGATAGGAGCTGCGATAAAATATCAACACTTTTAATTTTTTTTCGCAGCTCCTATGTCACAAAAATTGTGAGATGAAAAGCAAAACGTTATCGCGTAATTAATTTCCACCAACTTACTCATTGAACTATCGCGTAAAAAATTACGCGATAAGCACAAATCAGGGGCGTAGCCAGCATTTTTGTAAGGTCAGTCAAAAAAGATTAGTTTATGGGCGAGTTCGGAGCGCGAAGCGCTCCGCCTTTTAAGCTGGGGGTCTAGGGGGCGCTTTGAGCCCCCCAGTGGGGGTTTGGGGGCGAAGCCCCTGGAAAATTGCGTTATTTTTGCTATAGAAACGCCTGAAGCGGGCTAAAAATAGTTATGAAATCGGCTGCAAATTGAATAATTTTGATCAAGATCCACAATGAAATCAAGGCGGCAGCTATTCAGAAACTACATCACAGTAGTACTCGCCTCGCTTTCAAAGTATAAATTAATGACATTTGCGTCGTTGATAAAAAAAAAATACCCCACGGGAAAATATTTCACAAACCTTACGAATATTGAAGTATTTTATTCGAGCATTTTTTTATTGTTTGTTTATTTCAAAACAAAAACACAAAGAGACTTTACTAGAGGCTGTTTCGCTCAATATCAGAGCTCATCAGCATGTCTAGGAAATAATCCAGACATGGACAGCCGGAAAAGGAAAAAAAACAAAAAAAATAGAAAAACAAAAACTGGCTGCCTTCCCAAATGGGAAAATGAGAAAATGAAGAATGAAAAATAAAAAATACAGGATTTAATGTTGACACTTGGTTACCATCATGGTATCCTGCAACCAAGTTCTACCGTTTCTTGACAGTGTCAACATGTGTGAGAAATGGAATGACATAACGAAAGTCAAAAGAAATGCATAAATGCATAAGTGAGCAAATAATCAATTATGCTAAGGAGTACAAATTTAAATAAAATCTAATCTACGAGGCCCTAGAGAACAAAATCTATTAATGATGTCATTTTTGTCTATCTTTATTCCAAGATGGACATGAAGCAACGCTAAACCATTTAGTCTGTCCTCTGTCATAGTTGAGCGTGAATAGTTTTTTAATCGCCTCATGGCAGAAAAGGACCTCTCACATTCGCATGAGGTCATAGAATTCAAGAATTCTTAACGCAATTTCAATATTTGTAAAAACACCATCAGCATGAGGAAATGATTTTAAGGTAGCTTCAAGAGAGTCAGGGATTTATTTAGGGTCCTTTAAAAATTTAAAAACTGAAGCTTGTTTTCCACCAGTGAGATATGACTCATATCTCACTGCAGTTTTTAAATTTTCAAAAAATCACTTTTTGTTCACTAGATATCGCTGTTTAAAGTTTTTGCTCAAAACTTGATCTCCATAGAAACGTGACATCACAACGTGCAAGAATAAATTGCTGACATATAAACATATAAACAAAAGGCCCATAGGCCTTAAGGTCAGTGCGAACTGTATGCTCGGATGTCTAAAGATCATGATCACTTTGGAAAAGAAAAATGACTAGCTAGAATACAGTTTGATTAGTATCTGGTAAGCCCGTATTCGGTTGGTGAACATGCGAATCCCAAATGTAAATCCATTCGCTCAAAGCAAAGACATATTAAAAACCTCTCATGATAAAAAGGGCCCCTCTGTAATATTTTCACAAAGCAATAAATCGTCGAATGAATGATAACCGAAGAAGCCTGGCATATTGCATATAGATTATACCTCCGAGATTGAGACAAAAACGCAAATTTCTATGAGCCGAATAACGTATAACATGCGCATTTTTTTCTAATAGATTCATTGAACGGAAGTTGCCTTAACTAAATATCAAGGTAAACGTTATGAAAGAAAACCTTGCGTTTCCACAGCAATCAACTAAATCCTTTTCCTTTTTAGTCGGGGGATTTTCTGTGACACCATTTAAACAATATACGGTAATACGATACGCATCAACAGAAATCATATGGGCATTACAACGACAACAACTTTGATACGTTAATCGATTTTATTTAAGCTTCAAATTTGAGTTCTACAAGTTTGACTTTCCAGCTTTACGTTCTTACAGGCTTACGTGTTTGGTTTAACACGCAAGTGAACCTTTTTGTACCAAGTAAGTGGTCCACAGATGAGGTCAAATGAAGATCTACTGCCAGGCAGTTGCTGATTACTAAAAATAAAAGTGTAAAAAGTCATGTATAATTGCACAACGCACAAATTAATTCTAACTAATCCCATTTTACAAAATTCAGGCCTTATAAAAAATAGAATTACAACATCATAATTTTGAAGTTTTGAATTATACCTGAACGGAAAATAGTTACTGAATTTCTATTTCATGGTGGCAATAAAACTAAATTTATCACTGACTCCTATAAAGGTAAAATTCAGTTCAAAGAAGTTTTTCTTTTTCTCTGGTTAAAAAACAAACTGAAATAATTTGTATGTATTTTGTCTGATTTTTAAATATTTTTCATAATGGCACAAAAATGCAGAAAGTGACAACGACTAAATATGTGGTTTGGGCATATGCCAAATTAAGGGAAGGTTTGTATATAGGTTGGATTAACCCTGATTTAAATAGTAAAATATGTTACCTTATTCATATAAATTGTTTGCGGAAGAACTAATTTGGGGACAAAATTTTGTAAATTGAACCTCAAGAAAATCATGATTTGCAGAATTAATTTTTGTGAATTTGCAGAAAATGTCAGAATTTGTGGGACAAACTTGTGCGACTCACAAATTTAAAAATTTTAAAAAGTTTTTTTCATCCTTTACTCATCATCATTTTCATTATCTTGAATAACAAAAATATACCTATCTACATATAGAATCTGAAGAATCTCCTTCATTTTCTACCTGATAGAAAAAAAAGTTCTGAATGTATAATAGTGATAATAATGATGTAAATCAGGGTCTAATCTAGGCCAATATTTGATCCGTTGATCGGACGCTGCCCTCAGCATTTTTGTTTTTTAAAAATTTATTTCACTTTAAAAACTTCATAAATCACTCTCAGGTTTAACCCACCGAAGCGAAATAAAGCTCAGGTTGCCCTTTTCCTAAAAAGTGCCCCTTGGATGTTCATAATGTGCCTTTTCCCTTCTGCCGGACGCTGCCCTGCCTTTTTAGATTAGACCCTGGTAATAGAGATAGATTGAAAAGTAAAATATTGTCTTCTTGTTCCGTGGTTCATTATTTTCATATATTACATCATTTTGTAGTCTGCAGTACATTCCACTTCCCCTTTACGTGTTCAATTTGGAAATTTGCTTTAAGAATGAGAAAAAGCTTTATGAGGAAATGTTTTGCAATTTCATGACAAAATTGCAAATATAAACAGTAATTAATAGTGCTGCAAGAAATTCTCCAGCATTAATAAGTAGGTATAAGGTATATTGTATAATTGTTTTTGTTTTTGTTTTTATGTTTAACTTTTAGCATATTCAACCTTATATATAACATGAAATTTTTAGGCTATTACATAACTTCTTGTTTTTATATATAATTATGATTCAGCTTGTAATTTAATTTTACTAATAATTAATTCAATTTTACTAATAATGATGACAACAGAAATGTCAAAACTTGCAAAACTTGTGCCATTTCAAAAGGTCTTTTGGTAAATTTTTGTTCATTTAAAATTTCAAGCTACAAAATTGTGTAACAGTACAAGAACACAATGAAATAGAACATAGTCACAAGAAAAAGAATAGTCTGGAAATAGGGCCGATGCGGGCCGCAAATTCTTAATATGTCGAGTTCTGCGAAAAACTAGAGGCAATGCTTTTTTATGGTGCATGGAAATTAAACATCAGGCGGGAAAGTTTAAGTTTTCTTTAGTAAACTCAGCATGCCTGGAGCAAATTGGTTGTTCTAGCTTAAGGTCTACGCAAGGGATCACTATATTTCGTGGAGACGAAGACTATAGCATTAATTTACGAACTAAATGGATAGATATCGTAGAGAAACAGGGTTGTTGACAAATCATTAAGGGAGCAAATTCAAAAGAGGAATATAAGTATATGTGAGCTTCATTTTGAAGAGAAGCAATTAAGAAGAAGTAAATATCTGATTTCAGCAATTTTGATGATCTTTTATTGGCGCTATTTTCTTTTCGCACCCCCCCCCCCCCCCCCCCCCCCCCTATTTTTTTCACTGAAAACCATTCTACACAACACAAGGAACATTTATATGGTCAAAAAAGACCAAATAAAAGAAGATGGTTAAATTTTAAGCTTTCAAGAGAAAAGTTCCATTAAACGATTTCCCCCACAAATGTATCTGCCATATTTTTTTACTAGTTGGCCCTTCAGCACAGAGATTAAAATAACCCTAGTCCTAGCCCTAAACCTAACCCTGACCCTAAAATATCCTGGACGGAGAGTGCTGAAAAATCAAAACAGCGGAATAAGCGATCGGCAGTGTTTTTATAAATAATCTTTTCTTTCTGAGACATTCATTTCTTTGAGAAAATTAGGTATCAAAATTATCATCTTTTTCGTGAATTGTAAAGAAATGTGATCTTTTTTGACATTATGTTCCTTGTGTTGTGTAGAATGGTTTCCAGGGAAAAAATAGGGGGTGCGAAAAGGAAATAGCCTCCTTTTATTTTGGTTCAAATATAATTAATAAAGCAAAAAATTTTTACAAACAGATAAAAAAATATAATTCAGCTCTAGAGAAAATAGATGAGTTTCTTAGTGACGTAATGTTTATAAACACCAGTGTTCTTTGCTCGATAATTACGGTATATTGCAACATAGAATGTCATTAATCAAGTCATTTTCCTGTGAGTATGCGCACGCAGCCTCGCAGGAAATAAAAGTCTCTTTATACACTTCAAAATGTTGTCACTTTATTTGGTTCTCTGGAGTCCCCTTAAAGACAATCGACATTAGAAAGTTTCAATACACATTAGCACTTCCTATCTATTTTCATACATTGCATTTGATTTTTAGTATGTACAAGGTATAAAAGTGTAATTAACATTGGAAACTCGTCTATATGTAGCTATATTTTCCAAGCCTTTTCTTGTGACTATGAATAGAATTATTCAGTAAGAATCACCTTGTCTTCCCTTAAGGTATGTAAGCTAACATCTTAACTTTAAATATATATAATGTAAAACATTAATTTGAGTGGCATCAGATAAATAATCTATGCAACTTGCCTGACTTTTTCTTCCAGAATTTCTATCCCATCCAATTAGGATACGTGGCTGTTCATGTCTTGATTCAATTACACTTCCATATAAGTTGTTGTATTATCGCATGTAAAGCCTAATTTGATGGTTTAGAGGAACCAAAGTAATGTACTTCTTGTCTTGGTTCTTGTTGATACGTTTTAGCAGCGTTTCACTACCAGAATGCACTTCTGTTCAAATGAAGGGCGGGGAGAGGGCGCATTAAAACAAAATAACTTATTCATTTATTCGAATGAAGAGAACTCTTTTTGTATTGTAATATATTTACTTCGTCAAACACAAGTGACATATTTTCCAGAAATCAACATCGTGCTTTATACTTTCTGATTTCGAACTGAAAAATTTAAAGTTAGCAACAACGGGCGTCTAACTGGGGCGTAAAGACCTGCAACATTACACACACACGGACAGACGGACGGACTGACTGACTGACAGACACGGGGAAATGAAAGATCAGCTACCTTGCGGCGCTGACCAATAACTCAGGGAATTATAATGATGCAGCGTTTAATTGAAGTGATTTGTTACCTACTGGTGTTTGTCACTATATATACAAAATCCTAGCAGTGCATCACTAAACGTTTCTGAGCTATTTACATTCTCATATGTCAGCAATTTATCCTTGCACGTTGTGAAAGCGGTTTAGAACAACATCTGTTATTTATGCATGTTTTTCTATTGAAAACGTTATTGTTCTTTTAAACAATGATTTGCATTCCGCGTGTACTCGATCCAGTGTCTTTTCCGATGTTTTGCCGCGCGGTCTTTTCGTATTTCTATGGTATATTATGAAACCTATGATCAATTAATATTCTAAATTGGTAAATCGAGTTAATGTAAACAGATCTTTCGAACAAGAAAGCTTCGGAGTCAGATAAGGCTTTTTATTCTATGAAATTCAAACTGTAAATAATGGGTTTAGTTTTTACCTTATAAAAAAAATTATTTTCACATTGTAAATGGACAATGTCTGTTTTTTTTTTATAAAGTTTCTCTTCAAAACTCTGCCGTAGCATCCTCAGATCACAATTAAAAATACAAAAAACAAAACAAAAAAAGACAAAAATGGTCACCACACAAACTTTTATTCCAATCAACCTTGAAACTATCAACAATGAAAACTTATGCAAGGGACCAAAATCGGTCTGCACAAAAGTACCAATTTAAAAGAAGAAATAGGATATATTGAAAAGACGATGCAATTGAATAAATTCCCGAAAGGTATGGAAAAGAAAGCAGTCGACGAAACCCTAGCAAAAGGTAGACTGAAAAAGGATTAATGTAGAATATATGCAATACGAAAAAGATATTTCTTAAAAAATTGCAAGCATATCGGTAAAAAAATTCAACGTCAACTAAGAAAGTTGATAAAGTCACTGAAATATATGTTTTTCGAGAAATATAACAGCCAGCTTTAAAATGTCATGAAAAATCAGGAGTTGCTTACGTCACGTGTGGAGATTGTTGAAGTGAATACGTAGAAGAAACTAGTAGGAGTTTGGAAACCAGAATAAACGAGAACAGAAAAGAAGTAGGAGGAAGAGTGTGGAACAAACGTCTGGACTTTACAACGACAAGCAATGCACATAGCTACTTTTGGTGACGTAGATATTTCAAACAAAGAAAATAACTTCAAAAATTCAAAGAAGCAATAAATATAAAAAAGGAACATCAACATCAAGAAATTAAACCCAGTGATTAAATTTGTTTAAACGAACTGTGAAGGATTGCATTTACATAGAAACAACACACTATTTCATTGAAAATTCTCTTAGTCGCAGTGGCTTTTAGACGATTTTGCCCAACGGAAGCCATGTCAAGCGTTTAGGAAAAATATGATTAAAGTTTTTAATCGCAAATAATTATATCATTCTTTTGTTTTATAATTCTATTTTACTGCCATATAAGTAAAGAAATCTGAAGTCCTCAACCTTAGATGTTGTATAGAAGTTCTTGATAAATTGTGATCTGCAGTACGATGCCTCAGCAGGGTTCCGAAGAGTACATTTATCAAAAAAAACAACTGTGCCTCTTGCCTGAAAACCTAACCAAATGTACTAAAGATAATCCTTAACTTTTTCATCTTTGAGATTTCCCTTATCGCACAAAACTTTGTCGCATAGCGCAGTGAGTTCGAGTGAGCTGATATGTCAATAAAGTTTATTTCAAAAGTCATTGTTTACAAGGACAAAATGAAAATCTTCATTTGATATTAACGGTATCCGTTAATGGTTCAGTAATTCGAATACTGACCGCGAAATGAACAAACAGGAAAGTTTTTAGAAAAATGCTGTTAGGTAGTAATCAGATATCATACCCAGTCGGCAAAAACGTCAAAAAGTCACTGTGACGGAGAGAATTTCTATTGAAATTATGTGCATATTTATATAGAAATGCACTCCTTCGCAGAGATTTTTTAACAAATGTGCCGGCTGGGTACTTGCTTAATTAGACAAATTCGTAAAATCAACGAGCCTGTTACACGAAAAAATTTAATTACTTATGAGACTTTTTCAAAACTGTTCAACTCAACAGTTTTAAGATCTTTACTTAACATCGCGCTTATATTGAGTGTCGATGTGAAGTTTCTAATGACTTTGTAGGGGAAAATTCATGGACAGCTATCAGGTTGTATGTAAATCCCCACGAATGTATAGAGAAAAATAGTTTCGTGTAAACAAAACATGATTTTTCTGAATCCCGCTAATATGGTCTTAAGCAGACATCAAGTTAACTATAATTTCCAAACATAATTGTCAAAAAAAATTTGATTAAGCTATATTTGTTGTTGATATTGTTGCTATAGCTTCCCGTTTGTATTTGGTTGTTTTAAAGGGAAAAGGGAAAACTGAAAACCGCTATCATAATAGCCAATTAACTCTTATTTCATGATTATTCAATCGTTGTCGTGGACGATATATAAGAGGATGACACGTATACAAACGTCGCAACAGATATGTTCAATTTTTATCAAATGAACAACATATTAAACCATTTATATTTCCGCCAAAAAATGGTTTTTCCCTATGATCATAAAGAAATGACATATTTTCATTTTAAAACATGCGTTGATCCAGGTTAAACTTGTTATCGCTCAGAAGATTAAATCATAAAAATTCTTAACCAGTGAAGTCAACAGAAAAAGAAAATAGAAAATTGTAACAGATGACGTAACAGATGACGTAAAACTGTCAATTCAGCTTGTTTCACATAGTTTTTGCCGTAGCACCTTACGAACTTTTTTCGGAAGAATTTACGAAAAAAAATGTCTTTACGGAGATTTTCATTCACATGCACATAAAATTTGCTGCAATAAAAAAAATATATACTTTTCGAACGTTCGGAAATAGACCATTATTTTTCATCTATTCTCTATTGTACGCAAGACGTTCGATCTAATTTCTCGAACTTTTTTTTCTTCTTGAGGCTTACGGGAGGCTTACAAACATCCGTAGAACCTTACGGAAGCTTTGCCGTAAGACAAGAATGAATGAGCATTGTTTTAGTCGTAACAGCTTACATAATGTTACATCATGTGAAATAAGTTTTCCCCAAATTTCAATTTCCTCGAAAATTTGAAACAAAAAGTCTTCTAGTTATATAACGCAAAGGAAATTTTGTCTTCTAAAAAACAATGCTTCTTCCAGAAACAAGCTAAATAAAAGCCATCGAGATCTTTCGAATCATATCGCGGAAGATCGTGTAAATGAGATGGTTGAAAATTACTGTAACAAACAAGAACAAAGTGGAGGTATATATACACTTTTCAGCTGTGATTAAATTCTATAATATCTGTTTTATTGTATCTCGATGATGTTAAAGGTATTACAAATCTAAATTTTGACAAACTATTCCATTTCTGAGGCCAATATTCGTTCTGCACACAGTGAGCGGTATCTATACATCCCACAAAAACTGTTTTGCCATTAACAAATAGATCAACAAATTCCGTAAATTTCTCCAATTAACGAAAACTCTAAAAGGCGAACAGCTGTTACGAGCGGATAAATTTTTGTACACCAATGGTATCCGCTATTTGAGGAGAGAACTTTAATAGGAATTGAAAGTGTGTGACTCTTTAAAGGGCAGATTAGAAAAAGCTGTCCTGTTTTAGGTTTTAGTAGTTTTCCTCCTTAAGATACGTGCGCTTGGTCACAAGAAAAACGCTTTAAGGGCAGAAACGTTTGCAGGTAGAAACTTTCGCGTTTTTGACCCTTTTTGCGAAAGTTTTTACAGTAAAACGCGAAAGTTTTTTCACGCGAAAATTTCAACAAACTTGAGTGGTAGATTGGAGAAATCAATAACGAAACGGATTCTGAGTGGGAAGTTGAAGAAAATTCGCCGTTCCCGGAATTTAATTGATCCTAAATACTGAATACAACTACCACAATGCAATGAGAAGAAATCATCAAAAATGCCTCAATGGAATAATAAAAACGTTTCACAAACAAAACAGGTATTCTCCAAACGTTTTGGAACAGCACTTAACGTAATCACAAAGCATGTAATTCATAGAATTGCATTGTGGAAGTTGTATTCAGGATTAAGGAGATAATTACAATCCGGGAACGGCGAATTAGTTTAGGGGCTGATCATATGGAGTTTTTTTATCCCGGCAGGGCGGGTTGAAAATCATCCCGGGGCAGTTTTGAATTGCGATCATACGAAATTTTTGTCCCGTCTTGCCGGGATGAAAATCATCCCAGGATGAGTTTTTATGTTATTGTTTATATAAAAGTTTTTATTAATGCGCATGCGTGAAATATCATCCCGTCCCGGCAAGACGAGATAATTGTGATCATATGGTGATAGTTTCTATGGCATTGTTTATATAAAAATCGTAATTACTGCGCACGCTTGAAATATTACCTCCTCCCGGTAAGACGGGATAACTGTGATCATATGGAAAAAACCACCTCGCTTAAGCGGGATCCCGGCAAAAATAAACGAGACCCCACTTGACCAGGACAGGGTGATTTTTTTTGTTTTCCATGTGATCAGAAAAATAAATCTAGTGAGAATTACATAAAAATTTTAATTGTTACGTCAACTCCTAAGAGACAAACATTTAAATAATGAAAAAATGGTGATATTGTTTCGCGAAGATGAATCTTCTGACGCCGTAATTTAGGACCAACAATGGATAAAAGATGTTCGTACCGGTCTTGTGACATTCTCATAAAGTGAAAAAAAGTATTCATGGTCGAACAGTTCTAGTTCCTTGTCACTACCTGAAAAAATCCTGAACTCTTTCTTTCTTGTTTCAACTTTCTCACCCAGAATCTTTTCGCCTTTCTTTTCTTTGTTGCGTTCCTTTTCTTGTAAATATCGTCATACAGAATTGCTATTGAAATTGTCAAAGATTTTTGCTGTTTGCTGAGGACCACCATTAGTTTAGATCCATGATCTATTTTATTGGTTAAATCACTGTTTCAATGATTGTTTTAAGGTTGTCTTCACCACAAAATAGAAAAATGTGTTTTAAGGCCGTCGTTTTAAGCGTTAAAACGATCAGTGAAAACCAGGCTTTAGTATTTGTACAACGACAAGAGTCATGCAATTGTTGTTCGATAATTATGCCATAATAGAAACCAGGTCTTAAACTGTTTTCATGCGTCAGCAATGATGAGCAATGAATTAAAATTCTCCTATGACACATTTCACCATAGGGAAAATACTGAAAGTTTATTTTTTATATCAACATTAAGAACTGACACGTCATGACGTAGCTTATCTTGTTATTATATATAAGATTTCGACAACATTTCTGATTTTTATGAAGCATGAATTCAACGTTTCGTCATCACAGATGAGTAAAACTGAAGGTTAAATTGTATTGATGTCAGCAGTGGGAACCCTGTAATTCCGAGAGTGACTTAACTCATACATAAGCAACTTCTGGATAGAGATTTACTTTTTATGAACTTTTTATTTCATTTACATAAATATTCAAGCATGGGTCTGGAACAAGCAACTGCCTTATATCAAAGCGGCAAATAAACAAATTAAAGAAATCGCGTGCTTCCCCGTGGGAATTCCCTTGCTGAAAACTTCGCAGATGTTTATTATGTTTGTTAACATTATAATGATTAATCATTTCCAAAATATTCGTAGCTTCCCTACTTCTGTAAAATCCCTCAAAAAATACTATTTGATCAGAACAATAAGAAAAACAGAAACTTTCTTTTTATTGTAATAAAATTCTAAGAATATTTATTTTTTTTGAAAAGAAACTGCCAACGTTGTAAGTTTCGAAAACGTCAAAAACATTTGTATATACATAAGAATGATATGCTGAAAAGTTTCTTTTCTAAAGTAATTTCTGTGGTGTGCGGTGAGAGAACACATGAACCTGACAACCACAGGCGGTTGCATGCAGGAAATAACGAATGAGGGAAAATTGTAACAGTATTGTGACTATGAAACAGACAAGAGAACTCATCATAGAGAAGAAAAAAATTGCGAGGAAGAAATTTAAAACGTAAACTAAAATACGACAATCAGGTAAAAAATTGAAATGATTTTTTTTGTTTTGAATTCTTAGAGTGACTTAACTCATACACATAAACAATTTCTGGACAGAGATTTACTTTTTATAAATTTTTTATATCGTTTACATAAGCGAGACAAAGTTCTTCACCTACTCAATCGCGAAAACATAGTTAAGTTTGTTTTACGAAATACTAACTTCTTCCCAGACCCATTTCATATCGTTCTAATAAGAGCTTCCCACTGCTGACATCAACGTACAAAAAAACTCAGATCTGCTCATAATCGTTCATTACAAACAAACTTTGTGTAGTATTCTCAAACTTGAGTTAGAACAGACTTCTTTCTCTTCGTACAAACAGTTGTTCTAAAGCATAGCTATACCATTATCTAGGATTATGTAACAGTAAGTAGGATTGATAACTCGGTGGCAGTTCGTTAACGTGTTTATCTTCGGCCATCGATAGTTCGCACTCAAATCTTTGTTATTTTTGTTTGGGTCAACAAGAACGTTCATTCTTTAACGTTTCAATGACGTCGCAATACACTTTATTAGAGAAAAAGACCAGGGGAGTTTGGCTAATTATGGAGGCTGTTTACATTCCTCCCTCCTCCTCCGCTATATTAGTTTTTCCTGACTAATACGGTCACCGTAGCTACTAATTTCAAATATCAGTCTAAGTGTTGTCTTGAAATGTTTTTAAATTTGTTAGCGTTAAAAATGGCTAGTGAAATTGAAGTTTTGACCATACGAAAGCTGGTGGAAACCCCAAAATATCCGACAGGGTGAACAACGGCTATCAAAATAAAAGACCTATACAGTGGGATCACTGTAAACTGGACACCATTGGGACCTGACAAAAGTGTTCGCTTTATGAAGATGTCCGCTTTATAGAGATTCCATATGAAAATTAAGCAAAAATAAATCAAGAATGGGTCTGTTAAATGATTTACAGGTTTCATAGGGCAAAGAAAGGACATGTTAAATGCAATGAAAAACGTTTTTATTTGTAATATAACAAGATTCGCATAAATGCGACTATATATTTCCCCTAAGTTGCGAAAATTTTGTCAGTTATTGTGCGCATTGATAACCATAAGAAAAATGTATCATTATTAGAATGGTATAACTCATCAACCTTATAGAAATGTCTGATACTTTATGGAGACAATTTCATCTCGCCTTTATATGGAAGCGGGCTGGCTCACCTTTGTATTTTTTTGTTTATCAGATAGTATGCGCGTGCTATGAAATTAGCCCGCTCAGCCGGGCTAGCCCGGTTGTGGATGTTTATATGAAAAATTTTCATCCCACTGGAGCGAGATCTCGGCAAATTGAACCAAGATCTCGCTTAGGCGGGCTGGCTCGGTTTTCATATAAACACATTCGAATAAAAACATATATTTCTTAATGTAAGTGAGATCTCGGCTAAGCGAGCCAGCCCGTTTAACCGGGCCAGCTCGCTTCCATATAAACACCCCCTAGGTGTAGAAACTTTTGCGAACATTAACTTTCGCAAAAAGATAATTTTAGAAATTGAATGACGAATAATTATTTAAAATCCCACTAGAAATTTAAGCCAAAATTAATGAAACCAATTTTATATGACACATTTAATTACGTTGCAGTTTCAGTATTACAGGGCATTTACCTAGGGAAATATCTGGCATAACAAAATGTTTTCTTGACCGTGGAAATGTTATGTATATAGAATTAACCTCGAAACTTTATCGAAGTTCACCTTTAGTACATCGCGAAATGGAAACCATTTCTTAAAAGTTAAAACGACCTCACTTTAAAAAATACTTACAAAAAAAGCATCGTTAAAAATTTGTGATGTTTTTGCAAACATAAACTTTCGCGAATAGCGTTACATAAGATTTTTTGCGAAAATCAACTTTTGCGATTCAGTCTAACTGAAAGTTTTCGCGAATTTAACTTTCGCGAATCGGGCCAAGATTCACGAAATTTGCGAAAGTTTCTGTTCGCGAAAGTTTCTACACCTAAAGTACCAGAAAAAAACTTATGTTGAACCCATTATGAAATGGAGATGATCATGGTCAAATGATAAGGTTTCTCTTCCAATTTTTGCAGAGGAGTTAAAAAGTGACTGCGAAGTTACTATGGACATAGCTAAAAAGTATAAATGCGACTAATATTTCCCCTTAAACAACTGAATATCAACAACCACATCAATGTGTAAAGCAATTTTGTCATAATAAATGTATGATCTTTATTCTTGCTAACTCTTGACAAGTTTCCTATCCTTTAAGCCATAAAATCAAAGGAAACAATGTAATTCAAAATAACACTTGCTTTTTGTAATTCAGATAAAACTTAGAACATACAATCAAATTTGTTTACAGGTTTACAAAAGAAGAAAAGAAAATCGGACAAATCTTATGCTAATACTAATATATAGTAATAATGCTAATATATAAAACTAATATACTAATATATATAGTATTAGAAATACTTTGGGGTAGACATATTAGCAAATAACTATCAAAGCCAATCAAAAACTAATCTCTAGCAACAAAATATTATGTGTAAGGAAGAAGAGTATTTTCAAAATAAAGAATGACAATTTATAAAATTAAATTCAAGTATTCAGAAAAAACATCTCTTTTTGAAAAAAAAAATATGTTCACACGCCAGGCCTGGTTGTAAGAAAATTAGCAGCGTGTGGTCATCACAGGCCTAAATTGACTGTGTCAGTTATGACATGCGCTCGTGTGAATTGTTGACAGATGTGTGATGATGTGCGATCAATTTTTCCAATTAAGATCAACAATCTTTATTCTGTATGATAATCAAGTCAATTTTGAAATGTATCATATATGTAACAAACAATGTTTTCGAAGATTCAGAACATAAAATGTTAGCTCTAAAGATAAATTTGACGATTCAATGAATAGATAAATTAAATAAATAAAGATAATAACGAGGGAAAATAAAACCTGAAAATATATTAAAAAAATTGTGTTACTCTCCATCGTTTTGGTTGAGGTTCAAATCGTTTTTGAATTAAAATAAAGACATTTCCGTTCCATTAACTTGCTTTTTCGAAACTGCAAGCTTTGCAAACCTTTGTAACTTAAAAGAACGTTAAAAAAGTTAAAAACAAAGAGAAAATTACATAATACTACCGTGGCTGAAAAGGACATCGAAAAAACTCATTTCGTAACAGGCAGCATAACTCGCGGCAAAACAGGCGGCCGCCTGTTATAACTTGCAGCCGCCAGTTGTAAAGCGCGGCCCCTAGTTATAACTGGCGGCCCCTTGTTTCAGCACCAGTTAGGTAATTCTGGTCTGCAAAGTTATCTTCATTTTGACTGCCCGTCTATAATAACACGCGGCGGCCAGTTGTTAAGCGCGGTCCCTTGTTATAACTGGCGGCCGCCTGTTTTGCCGCGAGTTATGTCGCCTGTTACGTAATGAGTTTTTTCAGCACCAGTTAGGTAACTCTGGCCTGGAGAATTATCTTCATTTTGAGTGCCCGTCTATAGTGCCTGTTATAATGGGAGAAATAATATTTTTGTAAAGAAATTTCTGGTCCACACAATTCAAAATTGGTTTAAACAATTTTAGCAGTACGTGTGCAGCTGTGATTTGGCAGATATTTTTCTGGATCCAAGCTTTGGAAACATATGTCATCATAATTAAAGCAATTTGTAAATGTAATAAAATCAAGACCAAGACCTTCAACAACAACAGCAAGGGCACTCAAAGTCAAAATGAAGATAATTTTGCAGACCAGAATTACCTAACTGGTGCTGAAACAAGGGGCCGCCAGTTACAACTAGGGGCCGCGCTTTACAACTGGCGGCCGCCTGTTATGCCGCGAGTTATGCCGCCTGTTACGTAATGAGTTTTTTCGATGTCCTTTTCAGCCACGGTATAATACAATTAAATAATACATAATAAAATCACACACACAAAGCTCCTTCTTCATTCCTCGGCGGATTTCGCTGAGTAGACTTGTTTTCTACTACCATGCGAAAATCTGTGAGCACTGATTTTTAGTTCAAAACCACTAGCATATTCCAAACTGATCGGAGACCTCATTACTGAAATGGTAGCCAAGTTTCGTTCTATTTCATTATTGTTAAAATTTAATCAAAGCACATTAACAATTTCCGAAGCAGAACTTTCAGCATTTTGGGACAGATTTTTGTTGACTTTTAAATAACATTTGTTATTACACTTGTCATTATAAGCCAGGCGTGTGATTGCCACACACCCAAATAAATCTTAGCAAGTGTGGAGGCGTGCGCATGCAATCGCACCCCTCTTACGACTAGGCCTGCAGAAATTTATTATGTGATAAAACTTTGTAAATCTCAAATAAAAAATAAACAGATTTTGGTAGTGAAAATTATAAATCCATAACCAAATCAATTCATAGTATATAGATAATTCATAGAAAAGTTGAAGTTTGTGTTCTTTACAGGCTGTTATCTTGGAATGTGTTTTGACTATATTAATTTTTACAAAATAAAAAATTGTGTGTTTATAGTATCAAAACAGTATACGTGATTATGGATTTCATCCATAGTAAACGATATATATCTTTCCCCCATTAGGGTAAACTACTATCCAGGAAACACAGTTGTGTATTAAAATATTAAACGTAATTGGTTTTCTGAACTTTTTTTGACATACACAACATTTGGAGTTTTCGTTATGTACTCTCTGAATAATTAACATAACTAGCTGATTTGGTTGTTCTCCACATAAAAAAGGGTTTCCTTCATAATTGGCTGATGGTGTTTTCAGTTTAGTTGGGCTACATATCAGGATGTCAGGATGTAAAATAAAAATCTCCAACCTGGCTTTCAATACTGAACTTTTGCCTTTGCACTGAAATCACAGCTTCAATGGTTTACTGTTCGAAAGCATTTATAGTTACCAAATCATCGTACATTGTTGACATCACTTTTTTTCTTCTGTTTTTCACATGTCCATTCAAAAATTTTTACGAAACCTTTTAGGACAACACTAAAACAATTTATTTCCATCATTTAACATTCTATTTATTGAATCTTCTAAAAACAAGCTAGCAGAAACCAAAAATCTTCCACTGCCCAACTGCACTGACTGAAAAAAGATGGTGTACTAATACACTTAAGAGTAGGCTCTATTCCTATCTACCTTGGCTGGGCCAAAGTTCAATACTGAACTGCGGCTATAAAAGTTAACGAGCAGAAGAAGGAGAAGGAAATGCCCCTTTTAACAAATATTTCGCCCTATGATGGGGGAAAAAACTCAAATGCTACCATACTTGAAACCAAAAAGTAAAAGTCAATAACATCGATATTCCAATTGATGAAATCAGAGTGGGCAGAAAATTTTGTGGAAAAAGTTATTCGAAGTATCGACAACAAGAGAGTAAAACATTGCAAAAAGTAAATGTATTCCAAGAAAATATAAGTTATTTTACTTGAAAAATCTTTGTCTGCTTTAGAGAGATTTTGAATAGGCAAAAAGTTCATTTGGGACCTGAAAAAAGTGTCTTTTCCGCTTTATAGAGACATTTTCATAAGAGTTTGACTGTAATTCCATCCGTTCCTAGATAAACTGTCCGTCTTAAAAAAGTCGTTTCCGCTTTATAGAGATTCCACTGTACCATAAAAAATAAAAAATGATGTAAATGGTTTCATGGAAACAGGAACAAGGAATTCTTTAAAAACAACGCCCGTCTTTTCTCTAAAAACACACCATTGAAGATGCTCCCTATACCATGATACAGGTTAGCTAACTTGGGTTTGAAATATCTCATTGTGGAGTGTATTTACAAATTCCTGACTAGTTTCCGCCGAGACACAGGCAAGTTGAAAATAATGCTTGTAATATTTGAAAAATAAGAGTCAAAATTAATAACTGGAAGTGATATCGATAATTATACCTTTCAGATTAATAACTCGAATTTTGACGTCATAATGGATAACTTGACTTATATTTTGTAACTTCGGTTCTCATAATCTCAAATAGTTTTGATGAAAAAAATAAACACATAATCGTGTACCAACATCATGAAGGTGTTTCATATGATCGTATATCATATGTCATATAAAATATGATCATGTAAAATCACTTTGGGAGAATTGTTTCATTTCATAGCTCACACACTAATTCATCTTCTACATTTTATTTCATGGCCGTCATATAAACCTGTTACTGATCGCATTAAGAGGTTCGGACAGTGAGAACGTACAGAAGAAATCAAAAAATACATGCTACTCTTATTTCCGCAGGAATCTTAAAATAAAAATGGAGCAAGTCAGCAGCTGTTTTGTCAATCTGATGATTTGCACTGATCAGAAATAATCTTTAAAATCTTAGACGGTGACAATGAAACGCTATTCCAATGGCCAGCTGGCTAAGGTTATTGACTAATCACCTTTTTCAATGCAGTAATATATCATTTAAGAGCAGCTGGATATATTAATTATATACACTGCTAATAATGAGTAGCAACTGGATTTTAAATGAATCCAAAGTTCCTTATACAAGTATTTCACTGAAATCTAGAAGGTAGGGTTTGTTAATTATTTCCGTGAAGGTTTCCAGGCATTTTAAAAGTATTATTCAGAGTGTAGTGTAGTGGTTGGTTCTTTCGAATGCGACCGCTGTGAAACGTGTTCGAGTTTCCAATAGTTCCTTGTCGTCTCTCAATACACCAGTCCGATGGGCTGCGCATCGACAAATGAAGGGTCATCCACTGAATGCACACTGGCCTCCAGTCAAATTATCTGATTGGAAAAGTGTCAAGCCAACACTGTGCTGTGTGACAAGTAACAAATTGTAGAAGCACACTTACTTTGACACCATTTATCCAATTTCTTGACTGTGTATACTGATATATATATAAGTTCTACCTGACCGTTCTTCTTGCAGCAGTATGTGCATTATCATTTGCATTTATCATATGTCAATCGTTGGAGAACACCTACTTGTTTCTGACCACTCAGACGATTTGACGATTTTGTCCGTTTCACCTGGCGGAGGGAATGATTTTGAAGGAGAGTTTGTTTATTAACCGCGATGTTCTAAGGGGTCATTATATTCTACTACAGCTCCGGCTATGAATGCCCCTGTCACAGAATGAGCAAAGGCAGACCTAAGACCGGAAAAGTTTACCAATAAAAGGAAGAGTATATGTGCCAAAATGAAAAAAGAGCTGGCAATTCGTCATGGATATTAAATCAAATAAATGAAACATCACTTTTCGAGTGTATTGCAAATGAATAAGAAGGCATTGAGGCATTGAGCCTTCGCTGTTTGTTATTATTATTATCAACCCATTACAATAGCACCTCATAAGTAAGCCAAAGAAAACTATTCTTCAGATATATGTCACACTCAAAATTAAATTAATTTACATCTGGTATTTCCTTGAAGTAATAGTAATCATTTCCTAATTAACGTAACTGTTTATAAACGTATTTTTTTCTTCGATTTATAAATCTGGCCTTAGGTCAGTCCCCAATCTGTATACGGGTCTCGTTCATTAACCAGCCCACTATCAATTCATCGTTTCCTGCTAGTCGGGCTCATCAACTATACTGTGAGCCACCATTCATTGTTTCCTGCTTGTCTGGTTTATCAAATCTCTGAGTTCTAATACTGCGATATGGAAGCAAGATCAAGTTCACCTCCTTCCCAATCCCTCATTCATTTGGAACGTCGAAGAGGGGGTCAAAGGTGTGCTATCACAAGGAAGATTAGAGACATTACCAATCTAGTAGCGGAAAGAGGAAGCAGAACTAAGATTATATATGTCCGTGACATTGTGCACACAAACCTCCTGGATGCAACACAAATACATGAAGATCTAATGTTGCACTTAGTGAGGATTTCAATGATGATTGGATTAATCATGTGGCGTTAGCTGTTGACTCCTGTGTCGCTGAAACGGAACTTTACTTTCTGGAGAGTATTGATGATCCAGAGACAAATTCAGACCAATCAATCTCTATCAAGACCCTATCAAGACCAATCAATCCCTTTGATGGAATGACAGAATTGTGTGTGGATTTCGTATCAAAATTACATGGTATGGCTCATAAACGACTTTCCTAGACGTTTTTCAAAAACATACCTAATTGCTACAAAACCTTCGTGGGTTTGATAGCAATTATGAAGGTTACGTCCTATCATTGAAAAGATTAAAGTATATGTTTGGCAACCGTTCTCTAGTAGCTCAAGCAACCATTCGAAAGCTCGTTTCTGGAAATCAGTTCTCAAAAATTACATCATCGGCCTTGTTGAGTACTACTCAACCCTGTCACATTGCATGAATACATTAAATAAGATGCACTTTTACGGAGATATATATAGTACTGACGTCCTAAGACACGCACTCAAAAGACTTCCGCCATACCTTCAAAAAAATGGAGATAGAATACGGTCTTTGTTTGCGTAGAAAGGAGGAACCATCATTACAACATCTTGGATCTGGCCCGAATAGTGGCAGCAAGAGACACAAATCTACCAACTGATAGACACCTCAAAAACCAAGACCAGAAATCCAACTTCCATGTAAGCGAAAAATCTGCTGTTGGAGTTAAAAGAGCACAGGAAAACAGAGTTTGTCAAGTCTGTGAAGGAAACCATCAAACCTATGGATGTGTAAGAAGTACACTGAAATGTAAAGATCGAGTAAATTTTATTTATTCCAAAGGATGTTGCTTCAATTGTCTCCGCCCATCACATCAACAAAGGAAATGTCCTTCTAAATTGCCTTATCGAAGATTGCAAAAAGAGACAATATACTACCCTACACGATGCTTTGCAAACTGTAAAACCCCAAAATTCTCCAGCAAATTTTCAGAAGCCGAACCAAAATCAAGCTCCCAAAGTCAGTACAACCATCCATGGAAGAAGAAAGGTTTTTCTACGTCCCAGTCCAAATTGGCAATTCTACTGGTGATTTATGCATTATTAGACAATAGCAGGGAGTGCACCATCTTGAGGAACGATTTATGCCAATCTTTAAAGCTTCCAAGTACACTTGAAGAAATCGATGTTGGTACCTATAAAAGGCGGTGGTCGTGCCATCCGTTTGAGGATTGTCAATCTGGAAATATCCTTTATGGATTAAATTGAACGTTTCGAATGCTCCATTCAATTGACAACAAGGTCTTTAATGTTCCAGTCAAATACTCCCGGATCACCCAACCGAAGCGAAAAGATGGAAAGAGATAAAATATTTGAACATGGCCAAACGTCGATAAGGATAAATTAGGCATCCTATGGACACGACGTACCGACGGCTCTTATTACGAAAGAAAACAACAAAAGTGACGGTCCAGCAATGCCTTTACGAATCTGAACACCTTTTGGATGGACATTACTTGGCCCCTACATTATTTCTTTAAACCAGCACTGTTCAATGTAATAGAACGACTATCAAGAGACCTTAACCAGAAAGTGCCGTTTGAGAGCCTTAACAAATTAATTTATGTTTTTGTTAGCCATTTTGTTTACTGGAACCAGTTTGAAAAAGACTACCATGCGCATCATACTTTCTCTTTCTTCGATTCCACACGAAGAAGATATTTTGATGATACTTTCGGTTTGTATCAGTGTGTAGACAGATGGGTCAATTCACTAACAAGTGAAGTATATAATTCGTGCTTCGGGCAATTTCATTTGTTTACTTTTTTCGTAAATTATGGTCAAATCTAACAAAATGACTGGCAAATTCAAAATCCACGTCTTCCATCTGTGCTTTGTCCAAACTTTCATGCAAATCGAAGATTTCTCGAAAATTGGTCCGAATTTGGCCCAAATTGTCCAAATCTGACAAAATGACTGCCAGATTTGAAATCAGCACCTTTCAAATGTAATCCATGCAAAATTTTGTGAAATTTGAAGAACTTCCGAAATTTGGTCCAAATTTGGCCCAAATTGTCTAATTTTAGTGAAATCTCACAAAATGATTGTCAAATTCGAAAACTGCACCTTCCAAATGTGATCTGTGCAAATTTTTGTGCAATTTGAAGAACTTTCTAAATTTGGTGCAAATTTGGCCCAACAAAACATGTCCAATTTTAGTCAAGTCAAAAAATGACTGTCAAATTCGAAATCAGCACCTTTCAAATGTAATCCATGCAAAATTTCATGAAATTTCAAAAGCTGTCCAAATTTGGTCAAATTTGGCCCAAATTGTCCAAGTTTTGTCAAATCTGACAAAACGACTGTCAAATTCGAAATCAGCACCTTTTTTCAAATGTAATCCATGCAAAATTTCATGAAATTTGAAGAACTTTCCAAATTTGGTCCAAATTTGGCCCAAATTGTCCAATTTTAGTCAAATCTGACAAAATGACAGTCAAATTCGAAATCAGCACCTTTCAAATGTAATCCATGCAAAATTTTGTGAAATTTGAAGATTTTTCGAAATTTGGTAATGTGCTTAGTTCAAAATTACATGAAAATTGGAGGACTTTGCAATTACGGTCAAAATATAAAGTACTTAAATATTTCGTTTCTGAGAAGTATTGATTAAAAGATTTTATATTTTTAAATTTTTTTCAAAAGAAAGTTCAATTAACATACAGAAAAAAGTTTCTGAACTTTTTTATTTTCTTCCATGCGGCATGCTCAAGTTCGCCATTTTTTTTTCAATTTGATTTTTTTCAAAACGCGATCTTTGAGTCACGTGTGCATGTGACGTAACCATTTGGTTAATGAAATGGAAACACACTTGCAAGACAGTGCGCGACTAGAATTTATCAAGAAAAACTCTTAAAAAATAATTTCATGACTAGTCAAAATCATAGTCAGTATGACCCCCGGTTGGTATAAATAAAGAAGTAATAAAAATATGCAGCAAAATGCAAGTGAGAAAGGAGAAAAAAAGAGCGTGTAATGAATTAACCGTTTTGCAAAATGTGTTGTTGTGCAGTTGTAGGCTGTCATAATAATGGAAAGCGCGACAAATCAAAAACATTCTTCGCTCTGCCATCGGATCGAAAACTTCGCGACCAATGGATTCGAGCAATAAATCGGACCGAGCTTCCTAAGCGCGTATTTGTGCATTCGATGAGAAATGTTTTGAATCGAGTTGGGCAATGAAGACTCAACTTAGTGAAGTAAAAGTGAAACAGAAGTTGTTGCCTGGATCAATTCCTTCCATATTCCCTGCAAAGACGAAAGCAACGGAACGAACACTGTCTGTAAAAAGGAAAGCTGCGTCATTAAATAGAGAAGTAATTCATATTATTTTATTGCTACAGGTGACAGTATGCGGTATGTAAACTTACATGGTATTGTTTATTGTACTTTGTAGTTTGTCTCAAATGCTGTAAGTAATTACGATGAAATAAGCAGACCATCTACGTCACGTGACACTGACGATATCGATGGCTTCATTACCATGGAAGATTACGTCCCAGAAGTCAGTACAAAAGATTTCGGGACTCACTTTGATCAACCTAAGTCATTCGCAGACGTTTTTGCAGCTGAAATTAGCACCTAAAGCGCGACTACCACGTGAAGTAATCATTGAAAATTCAGAAAAATACAAGGCTGAAGCTTCAAAACTGATCTTTATGCTTCCCCAACAGACATCAGCTTCAGTAACATTGTCTTCTCTCACAAAGCCAGTGTACACGCCATTTTCTTCGGGAAATTCGTCCCTTATGGCTTTGATGACACAGGACGGGATGATTCTTCTTAAACCCTTGCCAATTCTTGAATGAATAAACCAAGTAAATTGGCGGTAAGCTGCATATCGGTAGGAGCTAAGAAAATCAAAATCGTTTTTTTTTGTTATAATGGTTTTACTGTCGCGCCACTCTAAAATCCATAATACACATTCTTTACCTGTTGGGAACTTGGCCCCTTTTCGGTAACAACACCAATCAGTTACCTGTGCTCCCACCCTACTGACATTTTCGTCCGTTGTATAATCTTCGCTGCTACTTGAACAGCTATCGTAATCTAACCCGTCTCAGACAAAACTGGTTCATATTGAAAACCCACTACTTTTCTATTATTCTCAGCCATATCGAAATGTTACTCATCCGTTGATCAATTAATTTTTCAGGTTGTGTTATAGAGTAACTTGTGTATGATTATTTCGAAATTATCGCGATTAAATTATGTAAAAGAGAAAAAATATTTGTTTTTCTTTTATAAAACCCTACTATTTTCTCGAAAAATACATAAATGTCCAGGGGTTGAAAGATTTTAAAATCGCGCGTTAAGTTTTTACTACGGGCTGGTCTTGTGAATCCAAATTGTTACGTCATCTGCATATTTAGCATATTTAACCGCTGTTCAATTTCTCAAGCGCGTGTTTTTTAGAATTCGAAAACTCGAGAAGAAACATGGCGAAGGTTGAACAAAAATAAACATATTCAAGATACAGTCAAAAACATTTATTAAATGAATATTATTTTATGGCATGACTTTTTAAGTAGAAGATGATTAAAGTAAAAGTTTACTACACTATTTTTAGACCGTACATTCCCTTTAAAAAATGTTGACGACCATGTTTATTTTCATTAAAACGCCTGAACAAGCCCACGCAAATTTCAAAATGAAAGCAATTGTGACGTCTGTTTGCTGACGTTATGGAAAAGATTTTCCCGATTATTCAGGAATAAATTAGAATAACTTACTAGTTATTCTGGAATTTATTTGAATTTCATTTGTTATGCAAAATATATATAAGACAAATGGCTGCGAATGAATCATAAATTAACTTATTCAACGAAAACGTAACAAGAAGGTTTCTTTAAAAGAAGAAATTATCGGTATGCATTTTTATAAAAAAACTTTAGTCTATATGTTAGTAATATGAAACTTTACTCTAGCGCCTTCTTTATGTGAAAAATATAGTTACAACAAACCACAAGACAAAACGTTGAGTGAAAAAAATTCTTTTAAAAAAATCAATTTAAAACAAATATTTCATGAAACCGATAAACTATGACTGAAATATTAGCTACCTTTACGTAAAGTAAGTGTTAACACCATGGCGGAAGATTCTTACGAAACGAAACATGAAAATTTTTATATAATATGTCGATGAAAGGGTTTTTCATTATTCAAAGGCCTCTGTTGAAATTATTTGAGCCATTTTTGAGTATTTTTATTGCGAATCATGTCAATATGATTTGTACCCTTTTTAGATAAAATGGTCAAAAGAGGAGGGTGGAATGTTCCATTATCACAACCTATTCCAGATCATTTGAAATGTACATTGTGTTCACTTTTAATGAGAAACCCAATACAAACTATACGTGGCGATCTGGCATGTGAATCATGTTATGTTGATGCACTAGAGAAGTGAGCATTTTTTGAATCCTTCTTTATATATATATACACACACAAAGTCGAAAAAGTATATAGGTAATAATGCCATTATAATAATATCTATGTTGATATATATAACATTTATATAAAGATATTGTTTATTTTTTTCTTTTAGCTCCCCTGGAATATGCCCAATTGATAATGGACCAATAACAAAGAAAGAATATTTCAGAGATAAATTCAAGAACAATGAAGTTGGAAAGATAAAGTGTTTTTGTAGTTCTAAAGAAAAAGGTTGTTCTTGGGAAGGTACCATTACAGAGATCGAAGTGAGTTCTAATTTCTTAACTCAAATTCTGTTGTAATAAATATAAATATACGATTTTTCTTTTTATTTACATTTATTTATTTATTTATTTTATGTCTTCTAGAATCATCTTTCTACTTGCCTATATCAGCCATCTACTTGCCCTGTGTGTAATGAAGTTTTACATATTGACAATTCAATCAACAATCATTTAAAAGAATGCAAAGAATTTGGTATGTCAGAAACAACAGTTTGCATGTATTCAAATTATGGATGTAAAAAACAAGTAAATATTTTCATATTTCTTTTTCCATTGACTTTATCCACAGTTGAGAAATTTATTTTGTAACTGATTAATTTCAATGTTTTATTAGATTAACAGCATTGAAGAACATATTGCCCATATAGAGAACGATTCTCTTGTTCATGCTATGATGCAAAAGAAACATTTTGAACTCATGCATTCAGAGTCTATGAAACTGGAAAAAGACTTAAATTCTTTGAAAAAATCATCTGAGGAAGCACTTCATAGGATGAACGAAACTGTGATAATCCTAAATGAAAAAGTTGCATTGTTGATGAATACCGTTCAGGAAACTCAGAATCAACTTCAAAACATGAATGAACTTTCTAACGTACAAGGCAAATTTTCGAGAGGAAATGAAGCAAATTCCAATAAAAATGGTGAAGTCGAGAAACTGCAAATAACTGTTGCTGCTATAGACAAAAAAATTTCTGAGCTGGATCTCAAACAACAACTATTTGAAAACAGTAGCTACAGTGGAAAAATTGTTTGGAAAATTGATAATTTGAACTTTCGAATACAGCAGGCTGTAATTGGACGTGTCACAGCTCTACACAGTGCACCTTGTTTCACTGAGAAGAATGGTTATAGATTCTGTGGCAGGTTATATTTAAATGGTGATGGATTGGGAAAGTGCACACATGTCTCAGTCTTTTTTGTATTGATGAAATCAGAGTACGACAACCTTTTACAGTGGCCATTCACGAGACGAGTTAAATTTCGATTGATCAATCAAGATGATGCATCAAGATCGATCGAAGAAAGTTTCATACCAGACCGGTTTTCATCGAGCTTTCAGAAACCTGTACGTGACATGAATGTCGCTGCAGGATGTCCGATGTTCATCAGTAAAGATGATATGTTTTCGAATGGTTTTGTGAAAGATAATGCTATATTCTTGGAAATCAGTGTTTCCTGACCTATGTGTGACCACACATAGGTGTGGTCAACTTTGACTTGTTCGGTTTAATCTAACTTGTATGTATCGTATTAAAACTTTAACCTAATGAAGTTCTTTTAAATTGATAGACAAAAGTTTGTAGGGAACTGGCCTAATTTGGATCTACAACGCAGAAAAATTTACTACATTTTTGTGCATGGTGAATATCCAACATAGTAAATTCAAAAATCTCACTTCATTCCTTACTCAAAGATAATACTAAAAATATATTTTATTTATGTTTAAAATCTATTTAAATTTGTAGAAGTTTATAAACATAATATAAAAAAAAAATGAAAACGAAAACAGAAAACACCTTATTTATAATGAAAATATGTTCATGATGATAGATAAATTGTTTTATATTTTGTGTTTTATAATCTTCTATGTTTATTTCTTATATAACGTTAGATGTTAGATTGATTTTTAATGGGTCTTGTTTCTCAAGAAATAAAACAGGTATATATATATATGGAAATTCAATCTTCTTTCGCTTTATATCGATCGAATTTTTATTTTTATTTTTTTATTCACTTTCAGTTCAATTTTTGTTGTTCATTTTTATAAATGTTTATTTAATTTGTGGTGAATGATGATCTATAAGACATTTCTTGTTCATAAAAATCATTTGAAACATTATATTTTGTATATCATTTGTAAAGGAATAAAAATTTTACTCAAAAAATCAAATTCATATTTGGTAATAATGTTTAACCTTATGAGAAATCATGTCTTTCCTTATGCCTTGATACGTCTTCTAATTTCTTGAATGTTTCTCTATCGATTTTGTTGCATTTTTTTTTTTCAGGCTATTGTTGCGTTCTTCTCCATCTTTGTTTTCCTCTTCATCGTTGGGTTTCGTTCAATTCACAGGATTTTTTTGTTTCATCTTCAGAAATTTTTTTAAAGCTTTGAAAGTATTTAACAACTGTAAGGTCAAACCATGTAAAAAATCTTAGTGTTCCTGAAATCTTGTTGTTATCCAAGTTATGAAATTATTTTTATGTTTTTTTAATTATGATATGTAACTGTTGTTATAGAAAAAAACCCAAAATATACACGACTTTTTACTTGTTTAAAACTGGAACAGTATAACTCAGGGACCCCGGAGCAGAGTGTCTAAGGGGCAGGGGGCTGTACTGATAGTTTGCAGTCGAAACTTTGTTATTTCTGGTTGGGTTAACGAAAACTTTCTTCTGTGTTGCCTCGTCCATTCAAGCAAAAATAAGAGATTTTTGACCAAAAAGTTTTGTGTTGGGAAATTGGCATTTCAACAGTCTCGCAGTCTGTTGCGTAATGTCAAAAAAAAACTTTAAAATGACTTCTATAGATGAACATTCGTCGTGGGAATGTCATCTTCAAACTCCATTTCACAATTCTCTAAGTTTGATCTAACAAAATCTTATCTTCGCATAACAAGATTGTTATTACTTAAGCCTTTGCAAGCTTGTTTACATAACTGTTTTAAAAAGATTTCATAATCATAGAAATACGATTTCGTATAATCATATTGCATGATGGGAATACTTATTTACGTATTTCTATGAGCATGCAGAAAGTTATAAAATATTTCTCATAGCAACGTTCACCTCGCCTTCATTTTGAAAAGTACCCATAGCCTAAAATCGTCAAAAAAAGTCACTTAAGCCCCGTTATGCGGGGATATAACTTCCGAAACATCACCGAATATGATACTGCAGCGGTGTAAGATATTGATATTGATTATGCTAAGTTCGAAAATGAAAAAGTAACGTCATACTTATCTCTTATATGATCTATTTCCACATTTTTGGTGCATATTATGCCTTTTGGCCAAATTGGAGAATTTTTGTTACTTTTTAGACCATGGACTTAATCCGGAATACTTTTTGAAAGAAAAAAACTGGCTCAACATTAAAAATCCAGTTTTAAACCCATGGTCTTGAAAACGGGGTAATATGGTATATATTTTCTGCGTGCATCAGGGAGTCCTTTAAGTTTGGGCGACACGGGAGGCTTTTTAAGGAGTATGCAATGCGACTTGTCCCTTTGCACGCACCTGAAAATGTTTCAAGTGTCGCCACCAATTAAGAATTTAAAAATTTAAACAGACTTCTCGTCAAAGAAGAAATTTTTTCCCCCGGTGCCGTTTGCATTTGCTTTCTTCATTCTTCACGCTTAACATGCAAGAAAGGAAAGGGGAAAAGTTTTTTTCTAAATTTTCGGCAGTGTATTTCTGAACAAGGTGGCGAGTTTTTGCTTGATGATGACTTCTTCTTTTTGTTTTTATTTTATAATATGGATTACTTGGATGCTCCCATTAAAAATCAATAAGCTTAACTTTTTCGTCCCTCTTCTGCTATTTCCGTTGCCTTACAAAGCGATTTCAAACCTTCATGCCGCATGCAAACAAAAAAATTTGTCCCTGCAACAAAAAAGTCCTCCTTTGTTTCATTACAAGAAAATTTTCACTATGCGACACGTGGAAAAACATCACTCCTGTTGCCCTAGCTTTAGATATTGATCAACTTCCGTCATGAATAAAATGTGTCTTGCAGCATGTGCAGTATAAGAATTTCGTGCAGAATTATCATTCTTCTGTTCTTACGAAAGTCCAAATGAACTTAAGCTTCCAAGAAATCAACGAATATTTTTCCAATGTCCGAATGTTTTCGTAATGGGGTTCTTTTGTGTAAGAGGGGAATACTTGAAAAATTGCTTACTTGCCTGTCCGAGATTCTACTTTACTTCAACTGACGTCAAACGTTGGGAAAACTCCCAGGGCCGGTCGACAGTTGACGTTGGTTTTCATGTTTTGAAGGTTAAAATGACGAACTACGTCATCAGGCTACACATTTTTTTTTTATAAGCAACCTCGATTTTGGGCTCAGGGCTGGAGTTGCTAAGCATTTTTAAGAATCCAGGGCTAAAGTTGCTTGTAAGGTTGCTTAAAAATGTTTCAAGCAATAAATCGAAGAAAAACACATTATTTGAGCTATTTTACGCAATGTTTAATTTTTCTTCATTACATGACACATACACTTCTTCATTATTCTCTAAAGGTATTTTATCAAACATTTGATTCTTCATATTATTATGACTATTTCTATCAAAGAGTAAGAAAAATGCTTACAATGCACAAATTGACTCATTCTACCCATCTATCACCGGTAATTTTAGTCTGTCTTGATGGACAAAAAGAAATTTTATAAAGGTTTACAAGGCTCCCTTTAAACTTATGTGATTTTGTTTATTGATTTTGTAGATTAAAAAAAGTTGTTATGAAGATTTCAGGGCTTAGGGTTGCTAAGCAAGTTGCTTATTTTTTTGGCCATCTTGAGGGCTGAGCCCTTAGCAACTCGGTTGCTTATAAAAAAAAATGTGTACATCACCCACCTAGGTAATTTACAGATGTATTGCAACGTCGCTCAAGTTATTTGTAAGTTACCTTGTTTCTTTTCTCTTCGATACTTGGCGAAGGATATACTACTGCTAAGTTAGTGTATACGTCACCAAATAAGCCTCAAAAATCACACCCCTTAAAAATGAAATAGGCAGTAAAGGAAGTTTAAGTTATGGTTCACGTAAACAAAAAGTACCTATTTCATTGTGTCGGTAAACACGCGTCACTGACGTACTTTTATGCACTGGCAACATAAATAAACATGAAATCTTACACGATTTAATCTTTATGACGTAAATGTTTTTATAAACCTCAGTATTGATATAGATAAATAGATGACGTCCATAGCTTTTATTAAAGCAGGGTTATTATTTCGATTGGATTGAATGCTTTGACGTTAATAATATATAGATGTTTTTGTGTGACTAGGAGTTATTGCAGGCACTTAAAAGGCTTCGTAATCATAATGTAATGATATCACATTTCAAGATATGACGTTTATACGAGAGTTACCCTCGTAGTAAAACTTTTGCAAGTTTTTCCCGAATCTGTGTTTAAACACCGCTATTGTTAAACCAACAATGTCAGGACAATCCCCACCCCCCTGGAAAATCCCCCTTTTCTGGGTGGTAATTTCATTAAGTTATCCGTGGGGCAATGCTCCGGGTGGATGGGGTGGGGGTGTCAATTTACTGTTAGGCAATCACCCGAGGAACAATCTTCTAGGGGGGAATTATTCTAGAACCTAAACCAACAAGTTAGGGTATCGTTTTAAGGATTTTACTTTCTTTGAATTATATCCCACTGAGAAATGGAAAGGAGGACATGGAAACCAGGCCAAACTTGATAACAGTCTGAATGGTTTATAGCATGTTGAAATCGCGCTGAAACCCATTTCGTAATAATTTTCACTTCTTTTTTTCAACAGAAGGGAAATTTCACCGCAAACAAACCGAAATAAAATTAAGACTGTTAGTGAAAGCACGTGCACGATTGCTGGACTTTAACTGTGGTTTGAATCATCATCACGTGAACACCAATTTTGTTTGCGATAGTACTTCACAATAACGACTTCACATCTTCTAAATTTGACAGCTGTACGTATTTAACATTCTTCCTTGAGTTTAATTGTCATTAACACTCAGATTATGATAACAAGATGTTGCAAGCTTTGATTGCTGGCATTATTCACTTTGTTGTTAGAAGTGTTGAAAGCGGTAACTTCTATTTCGTCAGCTGAAATGTTGAAAGACTCAACTTAAACATACGCTCTGTCACGTGAAAGAAAATAATGACATCTTATAATCAGCATATATTTAGGGAATGCACATACTAAAGCAAAATTACCCACATTCATAAATATTGAGTAATCGTAAACACCTTTGTCTGCAAATGCTTTACTGACAAAGTCAGCGAAATTTGAAAACAACAAATCAACTTTGGTGAAATTCTTTGGTGAAATTTCATCTCTTATCACATGATGATAAGTATAGAAGAAAATTCTTATTCAGTGATGCAATAGTTATGGTTCTAGGAACATCCAATGATCTCTTTCAGTATTACACATGAAATCATGAAATCTGATGCAACGATTTGTTCTGCAAAGAATTTCAAGCTAATTCAGCAGTTTGTATTTTTGTTTGAACAGGTGATAGCTAGTTGCAGTTGATATGGAATTACATTGCACTCTTCCCTTGAACATTCATGCATCAACTTTTGCCTCACTTTGTAGTGGAGCAATGGTGGGATTTACATTGTTCGAGGAACGAAGTACACGCTTTTTTTTATAAGAACAATTTTATAAGAACACGAACCTCAGATTTGGCCAAAAAATAAGAACAAAATAAGAACAACCTGAGGCTCAAATCAATGTTTCAAAAATTAAGAACAGCCTGAGCCTGAATTTTCTTATAAAATAAGAACAATGGTTCTCTTTTAATTTTAACTCTTTCAATGATAAACAGTTTAAAATTATTTTTGTTTTCACTTGTGATCGCGTCTTTTCTCACCTACAGTGTGTATCAAAATGTCTTATCCACCAACTTTCAAGGCGTATATCTCATTACATGTCTGATAAAATATTGTGAATTTTATATCACAAGAAAGAGCTTTTCATGCTCTATCCATAAATATAAAATGTTTGCCAAAATATTTGTTTTTCGAAAAGATATGAAAGAAAAACTCAACGATTTGGTTCATTAAATTCTTAAAAGTCAATTAACTCAATTTACAATAAATGCCATTTGTAAACACAATAAAAAAATTCAAAATCATCACACAGTAAAAAATTTTTATTTGAAATTTTTTAGATCAGTTTTTATGGGAAATTAATACGCAAAGGTATACTTAAAATTTTCTAAAGGTTTCATCAGCACAACAAAAGAAAATTACACCATTAAAAATTCATTAGCATGTCAGTTAATTGACTTTCAAGAATTTAATGAAGCAAATCGTTGAGTTTTTCTTCAATAGACGGATTTCATGTGACGTATCATGTTGTCGTTCCCAGTCCCATGCGCGGTTTTGGAGGCAAAAAAAACATAAACAAACACGGAAAATGTATTAGAAATATTGAATAGACCTCCAAATATACACATAAAACTTAGCCATCTTTGTTTTTGAAATTGTAAGAGCAACAAAGCCTTGTAAAATATTGTTTTCTTGCGCTCGATGACTCTGCTTCGAAAAAAAAATTGGCATTCATTAAATTTATAGTTGAGAGGGTATGCATCTACCGGTTTCAAACCATTAAAGTTCTCGGTGAAAACTCTCTCAAAAGCGTTTGGAAGAACGAGTCATCACGTGACCAAATGCTCATCATCCCAAACAAATTTAACAAGGTTTTAACCATAAAGATTAGCTGGTTTGGAACCGGTAGATGAAATGTATGTGATCAAGAAAAAATATCGTTTGATTGAAAATTTTTATTCTCCCAATCAGATTTAAGTATTGCTTAACAAACACGTGAAGCTTTGCAATCTTTTTTAATCATGTTTTGAAAGCGTGGTTACAAAAAATAAAAATCTTCCATTTCCAAACACGTGCATTCGTTTTCAACATAAAATGGTGTGGGAAACATACTCTGAATATTATAAAAACTTAGAAAATGGTGATAAAGCACAGCATGTTAAGAAATTGACTCTCAGCAATGGTGAACTACTTCAAGACCCATACAACATTTCACATGGTTGGGTTTCTGTTGCTCAATTACCAGACGTCACTTGGCCAGACACATACAATTACCTTATCAATACACCAGTGAACAAATTAAAGGAAAATGTCATTACAGGCTTATAATTTCTTTATATCTACAAGATTCAAGATATTTACATATATGATATGAAAAGTCCAAGCAAATTCTGCTGTGTTAAGACATCAGATTTTACAACTAATGAAAAATCAATGTTTGTAGCTAAAAGATTGAATTGGAAATTCCGGTGCAGAAAGCAATTTTTTTGATTCTTTGAAACATGTTTGTATCGAAACACATTTTCATTCTTGATATTGATTATAGCTTTCTTCAATCTGTGATTTTCTTTAATGCTGCGTCAAAGATCAATTCGATATTTTGAAAGCATGGCATTACTACTATTCAAATCATGTTTGGTTGATTGTAGTTCTTCATTTTTAGCTGCAATCTTCATTAAGGCTGTCCTTGTCTAAAAAAATACAATGTTTAAAAAACTTTAGCAAGACCAAAAAATTAGAATGAATGTACAAAAGAAAGCTTCACAAGCTTTTCACTTAAAAAATAAGATATCACTGCTGATCACTGTGTATAAATCAGATGTTCTTTTTCAAGTTAGCAAAAAAAATACTATGACAAAGACATTAGCAAAAATGGAACTTTTCCCCAAACACATTATTCATAATTAAATCTCTACTGACCTTCTACAATATAGATTTTCATCATTGTCATCAAAAGCAGAGGGGTAGTTAGGGTCAGTCAAAAAATCCTGGAGGAGTTCAACATTATGATATTTCTTTTCACTCTTAAGTGTCGATTAGGTTACTTGCACGCTTTCCTTTTCTATCCTAAATGACTTAACTCTCCTCCACAAATTTTGACTGACCTCTGGTTACGCCTCTGAAAAGTCTCCTCATCGTCATGATCTTTGGGTACTGGTTATGGCTAAAATGTTCTTTTGGTTATGTGTTCATACCTTTCAGTCTTTTGGTGGTCTGTATATCAGAACAGTTCTTGGAAAACACGAAGATGGATTAAACTTGTCATTAGACTTTTTGGCTATTAAAAAGAAAATATGAACACTTCATAGTTTGTTTCACACGATAATGGAAAATTGACATCTTTATTCATATGTCCATTGAACCTAAGCCAAATATATTTGTTGTGTTATGCAGTATTGACACTGTGTTGAGGTACAACAAACTAGAATAGTTGAGAAATAATTAAATTACAAAGCTGAATTTCCTTAAAAAGTTGAAAAAATAAGATTTAGATTATCTGATACGAATTGAGCACTGCACAATCTAGCATCTTCAATGTCTGCATCTGTTTAAGGCCACTCATTTCTCTTCAGTTTACCTTTCCTTTTGATCATCTCTTTTCTTTGGTGGAAAGCGACAGAAAATCAACTCAGAAGAGCTTGTTTTTCTGTCTGTACATCCATATGCACAGCACGAACTTCGAATAATGAATTATTTTCATACACATATGAAAAAAAGTTGGAAATTACAAGTATATAAGTGAGCATTTATAACCTTCGCATGTACTGTTTCGCTGCAAAAATGGTGGAGGCAATCAATTTGTTTTGCCTCCACTTTTTTGCGCATGCGCGTTGCGCTTCGAAAAATGTAAACACAGAAATCCGTCTATATCTTTTCGAAGAACAAATATTTTGGCAAACATTTTATATTAATAGATAGAGCATGAAAAGCTCTTTCTTGTGATATAAAATTCATAATATTTTATCAGGCATGCAATGAGATATACGCCTTTAAAGTTGGTGGATAAGACATTTTGATACACACTGTACAATACGATGCACGAAATTAATTAATAACGGCGCGACTAACGGTCTCTATTATGTAATTATAGGCTTGTCTTACAAGAGACTTTGATCTTCCGGTCTGGAGTAAATAAGGACATAATAATTCGTACTGCTATCTACATCTCTTCACTCAGCAAGAACAACGCTTGTTTTTTTCTAAAAACATTTATTTTTTTCTTTTACTGGAAGTTTCATAAATAAGAACAAAATGAGGCTGAAATCTGAAACTTTGTTCTTAAAGCTAAGAACACAGTAAGAACAATTCAGGCTGAAAAAGGCTCAAAAAATAAGAACAGCCAGCCTAAGGTCAGATTTTACTGGTTCTTTTTAAAAAAAAGCGTGCATTTTTATAAAAACAGCAGTGATGTAAACATCTGCAGCGAGCCATTCTGTAAATTACTTATGGATCCTTTAAACCGTAACTTACTTAATATGCAGTTTCTGAGAAATCTTTGTATAAATGACGATACGCCCAAACTCGTTCCCAGGACCTCATTTCAATGTACTGATGAGCAAAGCTATCTTTGGAGGGAAATGATGTTGGAATCGAGGTTTGTTCTTTGAAACTGTAAGTACAGCAAGTTTCTAAATGTTAACTATGTCTTCATCAACAAAATTTCCGGCTTTTCAAATCATAATTTATCCATGGCGCGTCAAATAAACACGGAAGAAACACACAACACTCACATTAAGGATGATACTCAGTTATTAGTGACAACAAAACGTTGCCAAGCCATTCAATCAGAAGCTATTGTTCTAAAAGGAGAAATGAAACAGCTTAAGAACTCTTTAACACAGTACTGGAAGAATATGGAAAGAGAAAATGCACTTCTAAATGGAAAACTATTAAGTGCAGCAAAATCGATAGAAGATGTTCAAAATCAATTTCAAAATCTGCTCAAAGGTAATTGCAGTTGTCAAGACGAAGATGACCAAGAGAATTCCGGTTATGTCGAATTCGAAGCGTTATCATTAAAAATTTCTGATATTGATAAAAGAATCTCCAATTACGATTTGCAACAGAAGCTTTATGAAAATTGTACTTATGATGGGAAAATACTTTGGAAAATTGATAATTTGAACTTTCGAATGCAGCAAGCTGTAATTGGGCGTGTCACAGCTCTACACAGTGCACCTTGTTTCACTGAGAGGTACGGATATAGATTTTGTTGTCGATTATACTTGAATGGTGATGGATTGGGAAAGTGCACACATGTCTCAGTCTTTTTTGTATTGATGAGATCAGAGTACGATAACCTTTTACAATGGCCATTCACGAGACGAGTTAAATTTCGATTGATCAATCAAGATGATGCATCAAGATCGATTGAAGAAAGTTTCATACCTGACCGGTTTTCTTCAAGTTTTCAGAAACCTGTTCGTGACTTTAACGTGGCTGCGGGATGTCCAATGTTCATCAGTAAAGATGATATGTTTTCGGATGGCTTTGTTAATGATGATGTAATATTCTTGGAAGTCAGTGTTGTTTAAACAGTAGAAAATGTTTAGTAAAAATGCTTGCGGTGATTTACAGATGTGCTAAAAAGATTACGAGACATCTCCACGTACACCATTTTTTCAAATTTGAGGAAAATAGAAAATATATGTAATTGTAAAAAAAATCTTTTGATGAATTGTTTTTATTCCAGACCACCTTGTTTTGGCAATCAAATCCTTTTATATTTTTTTATCCTTTCTTTGGGTGAAATTCTTTTTCGATTCTTTCTATTTCATATTTCCAAGCACACATTTTTTCCTGGAATCCATGAAAAGATTAACCAGGGAAAACAGTATTCATGATCAAAAAAGATACAAATCTCTAAACCACAGACATAATCTGATGAATTTCCCACCATTTTCATGTAGTGATTTGTTTAACGAATTTTCAGGTCAACTTGAAAACCAAACCAAAACCAGAAAAGTTGACCCTTTCTTTTAAGTGAAGTTTGCTTTTATATTTAGCTTCTTCGATTGGTTTTATTTCGGTCAAATAATATTTGTTTTTCTGTTCACAGTTTGGCGGCACATTTTCAAACACTCATTTTGCAAGATTAAATGGAACAGGGATAATGAAAATCCTATTCTTATAAAATACTAATCTAAACTCACAAAATACTAAGTATGTAAAAGAAATCCCTAAGTACAAAGTTGTCGCGAAAAGAACACCTTTTTTCCACTGCAATGTTAAAAGTAAATACAAACTTTTCCTATTGAATCATCTTCACCTGTACATAGTATACTTTACCGATAAAGCCATGTTTATACACAGCTACTCATGTGTGCAGTAAAATAAGAAGGTGTGGATTATACTTTTTTCGACTATAAATATTTTCTTCAATCATCCATTTAAAGGAATGGATCGAACTTTAGTTGAGGACGAATTAGATCGGAGGAATATTAGTTAATTTTCGGCGCCGCCCGTCCGTATATCGAAAAGGCAAGAAACCCTGGGTACGAGGTTGTTCAGCCATAGTCAATGTGTGCTGTTTAGGTCATTCCTATTTAGTCAAAAAAAATATATATGCGTCACAGAAGATAATGTATATATTTTACGAAAATAACTTTCCATCAAAATAGCTAAGCAAACTAAATCAGACCACATAGAATCGGAATAATCGGAAAAACACCCGAAAATAGAAATTTTGCGAAAAAAAAATTATAAAATTTATATCATTTATAAAAAATTAAATGCACTTTTTTCCTTCTAGTAACGTAAAATTTGGGCATGGTATCTATATGTTTGGTCAAAAATACCTTTTCATCAATGAGAGTGTTCTCTAAATGTGATATAGCAATTTAAATTACCATTTTGACTTCACATTGCGCAGGACTGATTCTGTCCTTTAAAGCCTGGTTCAGACCTGACGATTACGACGATTACGACGATTAAAAAAATATCAATCGTGGTAATCGCCAATCGGCAGCTCTGAACATTCTCAAGTATCCAAAATTACTAATTTCAAAATTGTTTCAAACACACGACACTTCTTTCCCTTGTTTTAAGTTTGAACTTCTTAAAATTTGAAGCACGTGCCTTCACGATCTTCACGTTTATGACGATTACGACGATTACAAAAATGTTGACATTAGATGATGACGACGATTACACTAAATTTGAATCGTCGCAACCGTCAGGTCTGAACCAGGCTTTATGAACTTCGAAAGTACTTATTATGATTTAGTCAAGCGAAATCCAAACCTTGGCACTAACATCGATCCCAGTGGGCAAAAGTATTGGATGGGAAATCAATGGGAAAGAGTGCATGGAAATATATGGAAATATATACACGCTATTGCAATAAAAATGCTCTTCATCGCAGAAATGTTTTGACGATTTTATGCGGCGCTAATTAAAGTTTTTAATGTTTTTTAGACGCGGTAGGTATTTGACTGCGGCAATTAATCGACTGCGGCGTTTGTTCCAAAGCTTGTTGAGACTTCCTTACCCAGTTAGCACAAAGACGTTGTTTCGACGTTGTTTCGACGTCGTATTCCATCGTCTTATGACGATCGTTTAATGGTCGAAATGGAAACAGCAAAACAACGTCGGATTTTGACGTCAAAACGACGATTAAAAATAATTAAAAATGACGTTGTAGGGACGTTGTGCAACGATCAAAACAACATTACATTGACGTTGTAGCATGGTCAAATTAACGACGAAAGGTAATGACAACAAATAAAAAGTCACTAGCAGGAATCAAACCCCGACCTCCCGCATGAAATCTGAGAGAGAAAATCACTACACTACGGCGCCTTAACATGTGCTAATGTATTTGACTATTATCAAAATCACCAACCTAATTTCGATTAGGCTAAGATGGAAAAGAACGAAATGACGAAATAAAAGAAAAAGTGCAATATAACTTTTGCTTGCTTTTGAAACATCGCTTTAATGCTTGTAGTGTACAGTTCACAAACCATCGTTTTACGTTTCTTTCTTAATCTTGGATTATATTTATTCATTCAGAGATTCTTGTATTCTTTGATACAAATGAATAGGTAAAGGAAGACACATTTTTCATGGTTGTCAAGATGATTACCTTACGAACTAAATTGCATCAGAATGCAGGAAGATAAAATGCAACGTTCTTTCATGGACGTATAAACACATATTCGTCAATGGTTCTTTTGACGTCGAAAGAACATCAGAATTGACTATAAGCAAATAAATGATTTTAATAGAATAAATGCAAAATTACAGTATATACCACTTTATTCACGACATAAGCTTTCGTCCATTGCAGGATATTGAAATGTTTTTTCAAATGAAATGTTTTTCCAGGTCGCAATTATTTGCGACCAACCCCGACGTTTTCTTGACGTCGCTTAATGGTCGTTTTTGGTGACGACGTTAAAACAACCATAAAACAACGTTGTTTTGACGTCGTGTGTTAACTGGGTTAAACTTTTAATGTAACTAGGTCTTTGTTAATGGTTTACATTGATGCTTACAACTTTTTCTTAAGCATTTTCCTTTTCTTTTTTTTTTTACCAAATTTGTTCTGCTCGGTTGGAGAGCAAGAAAAAGACTCAATTTCCGAGACGAGACTCTTCAAAAATATTATCTACAGTATAAGTCTCGATGTATCAAGCCTTTGGTGTGCAGAGAGCCTTGTTAATAATAAATAGTTGCTCGTTCCCAGACCATTTCCCAATTGTTCCATTTCTGCTAACATCAGCATAGTGCAACCCTCAGCTCTACAAATAATAGTTCATTATCTTTAAAACAAAGAACTACGGTGATTATCAAATTATATTTATCAAAAGTGCAGCGCTCAATCGAGTAGCGGCGCTTAATAGATCAATTACAGTAGGTATCCGGACATTTCCCCGACCGGATTTTTACCTAACAAGCAAAAATAGGAGAAGGGTTGGGGTTGAGGTTGGGGATTATTGGTAGTTGCGTAAATGGCCGGTCGGGATATCATCCTAGAGGCAACCTCGCTTCACAGGACTTGGAAATTTACTGTGCCGTCGTTGTAATTGACGCTGTATTTTTGTGTTACCATAGAGCTCAACACCTGGATGGTTGTTGTCTGTTGTTAGTGGAGTCATATAAGTTCGTCGTCTGAAAGCAGCTTCGGTAATTCATAAAACATAAGGTATATATGTCAGTTATGCTTCTAACTTTCTTTTTTTCTTTTTTTTTTTTTTTTTTAATTCTTTCGAGAAAATTGTTTTGGTAACTGATCCTTAAAGAAAACTGTTTGTAATGGGACTAATGAACGCTCGTTTTAGGTATAATTTTTCCAGATTGTTTATATTTTTGAGTTTGTTTTTTGTTGTTTTTATTATTGTTTTTGTTTTTGTTGTTGTTTGTTGTTGTTGTTGTTGTTGCTTGTTGTTGTTGTTGTTTTTTATATCGACAGTTAAACAATCTTTGCAGCATTTCCAGGAGTTAAAAAATCCTTTCGTTGTTGTTTTATTAATTGATACTCAACGCTGAAATTCTTGAACTTAAAATAAAGCAGCCGCAATCGGTTGCAAAGTCGGCGAAATGAAAAAGTGAGAAAACCAAATTGTATTCATTTAAATGAGGCAGTAAGTGGGAGTCTCTGTGTATGAATTATTTTTATTTCAAAATAAATACAAACTATACGACTATATGAACATAAATATTCCTGTTTCAAAACCTAAGAATAAATTTTAGATTTCCCAAATGTAGTGCAACGCCTTTCTTTAATTTAAGATAATTCTTTACGTAAAAAGCTAAATAAAAACTTGTATTAGTAGTAGTGCACAAAGAATCCTGTTAAATTGTAACAAAATCCTCGACTAGAATTGGTCTTACTACATGAAAAAATTTCAAAGGACAAAATGGTTGGTTGAGCATAATACCAACAAAAACAAAAGAAGGTTGGTTGAGCATAATACCAATAAAAACAAAAGAATAATTTCACTATTACTAAGTATAACAGAAAGTTTAAGAAATGAATGAAATAACAAAAGAATATCGAACAATAGACAGTTATCGTGAAAATACTATAGAGATAAAAATAAATAAATAAATAACAAATTGTTGGAGCAAAAACATGAAAACCGAAACCAATAGTCGCTCCGTATAAAATACGTCGCCGACTTATAAAATCTGAGGACCTTTGGGAAAACATTTTCTGAACATTCACAGAAATATCAAATGTCAGAATTGGTGATAACGGCCTACGTTTCCTTAAGCTCAGTTGACCTAAATTTTCTAATTTTTGAGGTTCCAAAATTTCGTCAGTTAAAGTTGACAAAATTTAGATCAGATATGGATAGGGTCGTCGGTTAACTTTTTATATGTTGTTCTGTTTATCAGAAAAGCAACCAAACAGAAGAATAACTACTGCTATGTCTCTAACTTGGTACAGCTGAAAAAATAATTATTTGGGGCATGTCGGATCAATAATCAAAGGCGATACAAATTATGGCTTCATTTGGCGATATTGCATAATGATTAAGATAGACGATATATTGACAACTCTCACATTGAATTAAAAAACAAAAGTGAACAGTAATATATAATTACTCACAATACAAAAAGGACAACAAATACAATATTTGGTTGAAGCGAGAACATTTCTTGGAGATTATTAGATGCATGTTATAAATGAAATTTCTCATGCTCTTATATAGGTCAGTGACAGGTAAAACGTAACCTTCAATTCTTACATTCAAAAACTTTTCATTCCTCAGGTTTACTTACATGCCTTCGATGCCTGATTTCTTCCCCTTTTTCTTACCCACTGCGTAAATCAAGGACCTTTCATTATTATTTAACAGTGCCCTGGTATGAATGTTGACCCTTTATTGATACATTTTTATGCATCTTGTAATTAATAAAATCTCTTATAAACGTGTGTGCATTACCTTACACCTTACACATACCCTCGCTAAGCCAGACAAATTTTACACTAAGAACTAGTTTCGTGAAAAGTAAATTCCTCCTTATTTTTCATTCCATTTAACTCTACGGAAGCTACTTCGAAGTCGAATAAATTAACGACACAATCGAAAAGTTTTGCTCACGGACTGGCTTAATATTTACCGCAGTTGCAAGCTAGTCTTAAATAAGGAAATAAATAATGGACAATACGCTTTTCCAAGAGTTTAAGTTTGTGGGAACAGAAAAATAATCTAATTTGGCGAGAAAAAATTTTGTGGGATCACTAAAAATACTGGCAACGACCTTTATAACAAAATATTTTACCTTATTTCATTGTTTTTGACTATGATTTTTCGAATTTTTCCAGTTCCGTATCCTGTCCCGCCGTTCCGTTGTTCCTTGTATTATTATATGCCCGGATCGGATTTGATCCCTGTCCGATTCAACTAACTACGAAGCAGCTTTATATTGTCCCGTTTCAAAGACCGATCGGTTATTCGGAAGCAGAAAAAAACAATTGATAAAGACTTTATTTTACGTTAAGACTCAGTATAAGAACACGCTAAAAAAGCGATTTTCCAATTAGAATCATTGTCTCCAGGGAACACAAAACAACTATTCAGATATAATTCTATAATTCTTGTCATAAATGACACAATATTTAATATTTTACGTTTTGTTGATCTCGTCTGGAAATCCATTTGATAACTGTGAATAACTTTACTACCTCGATCTTTAGTACTCGATGTCTTGTATATTGATCAGTCACGCAAGGTAATATATATAAATTGGTGATACGTAACATAAGGACACGTGTTTATCTGAATATTGTTTTTGTTTCATATTTATTTTTTATTTATTTACTTTTTTTGTTTTCTTTTGTTTTGTTAGTTATTTTTGTCTTTTTTCGTATTTATTTATTTATTTATTTATTTATTTATTTATTTATTTGTCTCTCGTTTCTTTTTCATATTTTCTGCACATCACTTCAAGAATATTTGTAATTACGGAACATATACCGAAATAGTAAATGTGCCGCAGTAGAAAAAGTTCCCAACAGCAATTTTTTCTTTTTGCCAAAGTTTGTCTCACTTATTTAGTGATTGGCAGATTGATTCTTGTGGAAACGTCACTTTCTATTATCTGAAAGAACAAGGCTTGACACAACTCCATTGATATGTGACTCTGTAACCCCATAACTTTTGGGTGTAGAGATTTCACCCCAACTCTCTGTGAATCAGCATAAGAAATAGTAAAAAAATCTTGAAGGATTGAAGTTTTAGATTTAGTATTGATTTAAGTAACAGACCCTTTCTTCTACGTCACACTGTTTGTGTGTGAAGAAGGCGGAGAAAGATTGTAGCTTTCGCGAAGAAACTTTTAAGAATGGATTTCAAAAAGCTCCGCGCTTTATGGGGGGTCCGCTATATAGAAGATGTCCCCCCTATAGAGTTTGTAACAGGAGGGTTCTTTTAGATTTCGTGCTATATAAGGAGGATCCACTGTATTTCAAAAGAATAAGGTCTGTTATATATTAAAAATGAAAATAAGTATGAACATTAAAGATAATCACAAGCTTGAGAAAAAAGTGTGTCAGCAGTTTTCTTGTAAGATAATCTACACGAGACAGCCAATCATCTTTCTACTTTGTTTGAACTCTTTGTTAATAATAAACAGCTGTTCGTTCCCAGATCATTTCTCAATTGTTCTATCACTACTGACATCAGCATTGTGCAACCCTCATCTCAACATATGACAGTTCATTATCTTTAATATTGTAGTGTTTAAAAGCGACTGATTTATGCAGATAATTTCGATTCAGATTATTAACCGCTTTTTAGCTCGAAGGATAATGCATCCGACAATAATAACGTCAGTGCATCCGTCAAGTATGTTTCTGCCGTACCAAATGACAAGTCATCTTCGTTGAAGCTGAACCTTTTTGAACTGGTCGGTAAGTAGTAGATGTCATATTACAACCTTGTCACTAGACTACCTCGATGGAAGGCCTGGGGATGAGGTCGGTGATATTTTGATTTTAAATTGGTATGAATCATACATACAAGATTTAAGAACCGACATATCCGAGTGATTTACCACGGTATGTCGGATATTTTTGTTGGATGCATGTCGTACTTTTGTGACGTTCTGGCGTTGTGGTTTTTGTTAACGTAGATGGCGAGATACGAATAATAATAATAATAATTTTTTTAAAGTAGTTATAAAATAACTTCAATAGATACAGTTAGCTAATTGATTAATTTGTATTTTTTCAAAATGCCAAATCAGGCGTATAATGCGTTTAACGTAAACTTTCAATCTGCGCCCACCGGTAAATAACGTAAACTTTCAATCTGCGCCCACCGGTAATTTATTGACCGGGAATGTTTGGAGTTTAATTTTAATGTCGGACGGAATCGATAAAATTACCATTTTAAATTTTTAGATTCCATACTTGTTTCTATCGAAACTTGACGGAGTTAGAAGGAAAGGGAAATATATTTTTATGGCTAGAGTATATACTGTATTTTGAACAATAATACAAATCTTTTTTGTTTGACAATGCCTGGTTCTATCAAGTTAAGATAATAACACAATTAAATGTCGGACGGAACGTCTGATATCTAATATTTATCGGACGGAAACTTTTTTTTGGCTTCAAATTCTATCCAAAATGTGTACAATAGATTAATATACAGTAGATTAAGCCAAAAGCTTTTGCCGTTTCCACTTTGTTTTTTAAAGCATTCTCCAATAAACTGGTTTGGTCGTTCTCCATGTTAGAATGTTTGCAAATATAGACCAAACAAGGCTTTTTTACATGACCATTTGTTAAAGCAATTGTCCTAAACTAGGAAATTCTTTCAAACAAAAGGAAACTCCGCAATTATCTTAAATTTTGAAATCATTGACAACTTGGTGTTTACTTTCTTATTGTTTTGTTTATCTTATACAAGATTTGTTAGCAGCAAAATAAATATTGACAATTCAAACGTTCTGTATGTATATGGTATATTAAAAAATATGTTCTCCATCGCCTTTGATTTTTTAAACAAATACTTCAAGTCTGATTATAAGAAGAAAAGAGGATCTAGGTCCGAGGTTGGCCTTTTTTTGGTGGCTTTCTTAAAACCAACCCATTACCATTCAAACCTGTTGTGTTGATGGTTCAATTATGACTTTCAGGAATACTAAATAAAGACTTAAACGCAGACATCATTCTCGATCAATTTAAACAGGATTGTAATTTAAGTTTTATTCCTCTTCTTTTTGTTTCCATGACTACTAACTGCCAGCACTTCGAATTTTGCGACGTGCTTTTTTTATAATGACATAATACTTGTGATGACGTCATCACGTCACGTGATTACGTCCGTAAACAACCGTACGTCAGACAATTTGTATTAAATCAATTTTATAAGTATCAGATAGTGAGATAAAGAATCAAAATTCGTTAATTTCTCCTTTGTAAATTATTACGGAAGCAAATTTTTTATACTACGCGTGGAAACTTAACAGAAAAGAATAGAACACAGATGATTGAACTTCCTAAGTTACGTCAAAGGAACGTATTTACGCGCAACACAAATACACTCCTTCGTTGAGGTTTTAATAAAAGGTGTTAAATTTCGTGGTGAAAGTTAGAATATTAAATGAAATCAAAAACGACAATAACAAAAACTCAATAATATTTTTCTTTTATTATTTTGGGGTTTTAGTGAATATAATTTATGATGTCTTCACGGTTGAATTTTATTAACAAGATCTTAGGTGACAACTGGTCAAAACGAGAAAGTGGTAAGCCTATTTTTCTTTAAATGATGTGTCGAGGGTTTTTTTTTGGTTTTTTCATTATAAGGAATCAAATTATGAGAAACTATTGGACGGAAGCTTCAGTGACCTAAAGAAACTGCAAGCGATGCTAGGCTTAAGGGGGGTTTACAAGTAAGGATTCCTGAACAATTTTTCCTTTAAACTGGCGTTTTAAGACTTGAAAGACCTGCTTGAAAGAAAAATGTTTCAAAAATCTTTACGTGTAAACCCCCCTTTAACAAGCTAACCTAGGTTCTTATAGATGTAATTAGACTTTTATTTTTTCTTTCGTGCAGACGAGAAGAAACTGAGAATTTGTCGACTTGGCCTTTTAAAGTAATTGTTAAAAATTGTGATCCCACAATTAACCTTGATTATTATTGATATACTCTTTAAAACCATTTCTCCTGAAATTAGCGTGAACCGTAGGAGTTGTTTTTCTTATATTTGCCTCAATCTGATATTGGTGCCCTCTTCGCTACTGTCCTTGTTTCTTTAATAGCTCAAGTGTTGTAAGAGGTATCAAGGCAGACGTACCATCAACCTTTTTGTAGTACACGTTTTGTGTGTGTGTTTTTTGTAAGCAATCAAGGTCAGACATTAGTAGTAATGTTGCTTAAAAATGACCATTTTTTAGTAGTAATGTTGCTTAACTGGCTGGTAAGGATTAATCGAATATATATATATGTCTCGTCTTGAAAACCTTTATGTACGTTTAAAGTATATAGTCTAGGACATTCAAATGATTACACAAAGTGCACGGGTACTGTGACAACCTAATGTTACAACTTTGTGCTGTAGCTATGCCAGCGCAGTATCATTTTAAAACTTCATGTTGCTAGTTTACCACCTAAGATTCTTGTAGTGCTGTTGCTTAACTTTTTGAGAAAATGCGTTAGTGTTGCTTATGAACTTGTTGCTAATAAAAAAGGGTGTTGGTTAGTAAATGTATACTTTTATACAATCCTGAATGTTCCTTTAAATTGCATTTCTTGTAACCATTTCGCAATGCTTTTGGGCCATGGACAAAAGTTGTAGCTAAAAGGAAGAAGTCGTAACCTTTTCTTAGACGTGTTGAAATGTTTATTTCACAACTAAATCTACTTCCGCCAAACTTTAAAATTAAAAGCTAATCAAATGGAGTTTACCTAAAAAAAAAGCTCATGCCAAGTGTACATCTAACTTTAAATTAAACCTGGAACAAACGACATTAAAATGCTAAATGCTAAAATGCTAAAAAGTCATTGCAAGCTCAACTTATCGATACACCTCTCCGAATATCATGTTTACACGTCGCATTTTATGATTTTTTCACAGACCACATTTTGAAGTATGACATTGTTTCAGGAGAATTGTTTTATGGTCACAGGTTGCGACAACCTCGTCCCCAGGGCTTCTTGCCTTTTTCGATAAGGCAAGAAGCCCTGGGGACGAGGTTGAGGTTAAGGTTGAGAAATTTCAGTAATTATCAAGCTCCAAACGAGGTTTTCATGAAAACATTGCTGGAATGCAACGTATAAACATAAATTCGGGAGAGGTGAATTAGAGAGATTCATGCAGACGTTGTTATTGTTGCTGGGATATCAAACAATTAAATTTTTCTTTTGCTTAATACCGAAAATATATGAAAAAATTTATAGTTTATGGTGAGCTGTTTCTGTTTTTCTTCAGTAATCCTTAACGAGCTGTATTTGAAAATAAAGAATGGGTTAAAAAAAAAAGTTGACTTTTGAAGCACCGATACCAGTTTAACCCGTTTGGGTTAAATTCGGTTCGTGTTTTTCGTGTTTGCGCACTTAATACAAGAAATGCATAACACCCTAAGTAGAATTTAAAATGATAATCGGATTTTTTTTCCATAAAAAGAAAAATTTTTACTTTATTTGTTAATGAGTTATTTCAAAAATTTATTCCATAGATAGGTTTGGCAAATAAATCGAGGTTAGGTCGACAACAAACAAAAACAAAACTCAAAAATGAAAAAAAAAATTATTATTTGTTTAAGAAATGTTTGCCAGGGTGATATGACACTGCACGTTCCTCGGTCCATCCCTCCAGCTGGCGTCAAAAAGTATCTGCAAGGAAGAGTATTTTAATTTAAATGATGTGTATATTTCTTTGTAAATGCACACCTTCGTAGTGATTTTTCAACAAATTTGCCCACTAGGGATAGGATGTAACCATCACTGACCGTCATTGAAAAAATGGTCGCATTTTTAAGATGCAACTGTTTGGAAAATTATGTTTCATAGGAAACTGCTGGAACTAAAGAAGTACTACAGCAAAATTGCTTGAAACAATACAATTATATAGGCTCTTCCTGGAAAAATAACAGTTTTAGAAGCACTAAAAGCACGAGGCCTATTTTTGTTCCCAATTTTCAATCTTCATTTTTTCATCCTAAATCAAGATCAGTTGTATAGTTTTGAATACAATGATGATTGGCTATTCGTTAGGTGAGAATTATTATGTTCTATCTCCATTTTTGGAAAAATTGAGCCCCGATTGTTTTCAAACTTTTCAGGATTATTTTGTTCTTTCTCCGTGAGCTGTTTCCAAAAACAAGCGCAAAATCTTCTTCAAATGAAAGTCTTATCTTGTTGGTTTCGTAAAGATTCAGTGTGGTTATGAAATTTTAAACTTAATTTTCTCATTTTAACAAAATTGGAGAACAAAATAATTCTCACCTGACGTATTGTGAACGCAATATGTGTGGACCTTTGTTTGTTTATTGTTTGTTTGTTGTTTGTTTGTTGTTTATTTGTTGTTTGTTTGTTGTTTGTTTTGTTTTTGAGTTCTTACAAACAATTGTTTATAGTCATTTCCGACCGATTCATTCAAATAAGTCTTCAGCAAAGTCGTTCTTATGTATACCGTCAAAACGAACTCAAGGAGATTAAAGAGGCCTGAGTACGAGGTTGAATTGATGCTTGATATCCTGAAGAATCCCTGGATGCAAAAAAAAAAACACTTTGCTTATTTCACGATTTACAGTGAATTCCTGATCCCACTTCGGAAATATTTCATTTCCGGCAAATATTGTCCCATCTAAATTATTTAACTATTCCGTACATCTTATTAGGTACATCGTACCTCTTCTAAACCATAGAACCGGATTAGACATAGTGAACCGACCTCGTGACTGACATGGTACCTCGGTATCATGTTATCATTACAGGTAAAAAAAGGAATAGAAATCTACATAGACTTGAATATGGACCTCGAATGACAGTAAAAGATAAACATCAAAAACGTTTGTGATAAATATAATCAATGATAACCACCCAGTGGGCGCATTTATTAAAAAGTTTCTGCGAGGGAGTGCATTTCTACAGAAATATACCCTATTCCCCCGCATATAAGCCCACCCTGGGAGACTTTAAAACAACTTCAAACAAAGATGTATTCAAACAACGTTTTCACTTTTACAGATATCTTTCATTACATGTTCCACTTTTTTAAAGTTAGTTTCTTGTCCTTTAATGATCTGAATCTACATCGTACCTCTTCTAAACCATTACCTCTTTTGTTTTGTCTTTTTCCACAGACAATAGCTCTCATTTAAAAAAAAATGATTTGTCTCGTTCATTTACCCAACCTTATCATCGCTGTTTTGAGTATAAAAAAAATATAGGCCCATGGGTTTTTATACGGGAGCGTTTTTCAAATTAAAAGTTCAAAAATCGGCAAAAATTCAAATAAAAGCTCATGGGCTTATATGCGGGGGAATAGGGTACATATAATTTCAATGAAAATACTCTTTGTCGTAGTGACTTTTTGACGATTTTGCCCACTGATATAATTCACACATTGCGTTCACATTCACGTTTAAAATTATCATTTGACAACGACAATGAACATAAGTAAGTAAGTAACTGGGAGATTTTAGTCCTTTGGGCTTCCATCCGTAATGGTTGGCTATTCTGCTCACCGACTTGCAACTAGTGTTTGACTATCCGCCAGAGATACGTATAGCGTTGCTCTAACTTGCCCGTAGGCCAGTGTGCAGTCAATCGATGGCTACTAATGGACTTATATGTTTCTTATAAAGCGCATCAGAGTGGAGTATCGGATACGACATGACTGGACTCGAACACGGGTCACAGTGGTCGCACTCAAAGGTACTCACCACTACACCATCGCTGCACCATTGCTTTGAAAAACTTACTTTACGTTATCCATCTTGAGAAACAAAGTTTAACATAAGCTAAACCTTCATAATTCGAACTTTCCTTAAATTTAAACGATTTTCAAAAGAACCTCTATCTATTCGAACTCTCCACAAATCGAACAATTATTATGCCCCTTCCCAGAGAGCACTGTCACGAAATCGTGTGTTTTTTCTTTAGAAGCATAACTCTACGCAGTGGGTTTTACCAACTTTATTCTTTTTTCTCTTTTTTTGATAGTTTCACCAAAAGATAAATCTCGCAAGTCTTCCAAAGATGAATTGAAAGAGAAACCACGGAAATGTTCCGTGGACGAACTAAAGGAAAATTCCGGTAATAAATCTCCTCGTTCTCCGTTTTTGATACGACGGGTGAGAGCAGTTAAACCCGAAAAGTTAACGGTTGACGAAAAACCTTCCAGTTCAAAGAAGAAGAAAAAAAGAAAGGTATCTGGTACAGGTAATGAAATTCTATAATATTGTTGCGCCTTGTTATGGCCTGCTCTGAATAGCTTAATTTTCATGATGTGGGTTTTAAAAAGACGGGCGTTATACTGTGAGAGTTTGATCATGAAGTTTTAAAAAAATACCGCCAATTGGCGTTGACTTAGCGCCAACAAAGTATTTGTTTCATTTGTTGTGGTTTGATGCACACAAAATGTATGTGTTCTCCTCCACTTGTGATTTTTTTGCTGACAAATTGTTAACTCCTTTGGAAAGTGAACCTTAAGAAATAACGGGGGAGGACAAAGCCAATTTAAATATCGTCTGGACTGATCAATTACGACTCGAATCAAATGTCTATCAAAAATGTTATCAGTAAAAACTCAGAATAAGATCTGTGATGGAGACTACCAAGATGGAAAGGTAAAAGACACAAAAGAAACTTCTTCCAAGTGCTTTAGACGAAGAAGCCGTGACGAAGAAGTTGGATATAACACGAACGCTTAATCCTGAGGACATGTTAACGAACTCATCCCGTCACCATCCAGAAAAGACAAATCAAAATCAATTCTTTTAGTTCAGACTATCAGTGAAAAAGAGTATTTTCAGTGTTGCAGCTTATAACCAGAAACTGAATTATACTATTTTTCTGAATTCATTTATATGCATGGCATTCCAGTTCAGTTGTCCATATGAACGTCGTTGACACCCACCGGGAAAAAACTTCAAAAGTCACTGTGATGAAGAGCAATTTTATTGAAATAGTGTGTATATTTTTATTAAAATGCACTCCTTCGCAGTGCCTTTTCAACAAATTTGTCCGCTGGGTAATTACTTGAAATTTTTGATTGCAATATTCACCTATAGTTTATCTAACAAGTTAAAACAATCAATAGATTAGGTAGGTTTAATCTTTAATCTCTAACAATCAAAACTTTATGATGTAAACCTTGCAGAATTTGTTTGGTTGATTGAGTTAATTAACAATCAGAACTCCTATAACAAGTGTTTGAAAGCCTGAAATTCCTAGACGAACACACTCTTAGGAATTTTCGATGGATAATAATTATGGACTGATACGTTGCTTATAAAGCGCATTGGGTTTTTGAGATACAACATAACTGGACTCGAACACGGGTCGTAACGGTCCCACTCAAAGGTACTAACCACTACACCATTGCTACAAATCGCTGACAAACTCAAAGGGAAGGAGTGCATCATTATAGAAATATACACACTATTTCAGTTAAAATATTCTTCATCGCAGTGACTTTTTGACGATTTTGCACACTAGGCAGGAAAAGAAATATATAACAATACATTTCAATTACAAGATGAAAACTTTAACAGATTTAAAGATTACGTCATCTGTTTGCCTCTGATTAATATTACATAAAATAGACCTCTCCGAAGTTCTGTTTAAACACAGTGCTTTGAACGAGCCAAAAAGTGTGTGGCCTCGTTTTAAGATCTTAATATTATTTTTGATTATTTCACTGGGCAACAGAAATAATTACTGAACATTACTAGATAATAATGGCGTGACATTAAAGACCAAACCCCTCTGATAACTGGGCATTGATGTGAGAAATTTGAAATTCGAGAAAGCTATCGAGCAAAACAATAACTGAAAACCTAACCTAAATTTTTTCACAGTGAGAAATGTTCTTGAAATATCACTGCGAAAGAGTGCATCTGTAAAGAAATATACCCACTATTTCAATAAAAATGCTTGTTATCGCAGTGGTATTTTTGGTGATTTTGCCCAACTGATAATCGTTAATGTACCAGTAACAAGCGGTCACGTGATGTTTGTTTTCTTAAGAAAGAGGATTGTGTTGTAAGGAAAATCGAGAATGAGTCAAGTCCAACTTCGAAACCAGGGTGTTTGCTTTGTGATGTACGCCGTCCGTATACCAAAAAAGACAAGAAACCCTGGGTTCGAGGTTGAAGTCAAGTCTAAACGACTTAGCAAATTTGATTGACTTAAATACAATTGATCGGTTTATGCTTATAAATCGGTGTTTTTTTAATATTCTTTATCGAATTCCGAGACGGGCAAACGAAAAGCGTCTGAACTCAATCACGCCCATTTAAGATGCTAGAAGTTGAAAACCCGTCTAACTGTGCAGCCCTGCAAGAAGTATTTATGCAACTGCGCCCAAGTACGAAAACGCAGCTACTGGTTATATAGAACGGTTATCATTTCGTTCAGTTCCATATTATATGCAGACAATACATGGTACTTGCGCTTATGTCAAACAGATGCAGCATATGCTGGTGACCGTTGGGTTTTTGTACCTCGTTAAAACAAATACTTTGAAGAGCATATTTGGAAGGCCTTTTCACTATTTACGAGAGAAAAGAAAGTTGCTGTTCTGCTTTATACACTTTCCATATTTCAATGGTCTTGATTTTATATTCATATTTTATAGCATGCGAAAGAAACAAACAAAATGAGAACATAAAAGGCTTATGAGTTTATAAACAAAGTATTTCAAAGGGAATTCATATTATTCTAGATTATAAAGATCTTAATTAGGTGGATGAAAAATTATTATAATGATAGTAGACAATAAAAAAAAAACTGTTATTGCGATATGGAGAAGTATTCTACTACAAGTAACCAAATTCAAAGAAATTATGTATTGTTTACATCAAATTATACTTACTATTTCTTAGCAGGGATTTTGTTAATATCTCAAATGATAAATTAAGGAAAGTTAGTTAGTGTAAACAAAACTATGAATTCAATGAATTTGGTTACTACACTGAAAGTGAATTTTTTAAAAAGTTATGATTTATTTGAGTTCTCTTTTAGTCGTTTTTTGAAATTGATCTGGGTCGTTCGGAAGAAGATGGTCTGTAAATTAAACTAACAAAACTGGTATTTTGATAAGATCGTTTCGTATAGATAGCATGATGATAACAGTGATGGTGGATTATTACTAACGGAGAAATCCTAAAATCAAAATATAAAATTATGCAAGTTTTGGCATCGTCTTAATGTTCGACTTAATATTTTACATCAACATCAGCCCCGGGGATTCTTGCCTACAGTATATGGAAAAGGCAAGTAACACTGGGGAACAGGTTGTTTGTTGTTATGTGTTTGTTTCTTCCTTACATAGCTAAGCTGTAGCTACTTTTCAGTACCACCCTCCATCGTAAGGCTCTTTTACGATAACGTCGGCAAATCTGAAAACTATGTAGTTTTAATCAAATGTATCTATGTTTTCCAAACGGCATACGCAGTTCGTTTTTTTTGTTTGTTCGAAAGAGCAATACATATCGTAGAATAGCGCCCTTCAATAGCCCTCCATAATGTACGCTCTTAAAAGGCGCAATATCATGGCAAAGCAATGCATATTTTACTCGCAAGTCATCGTAAGAAACCTTAGAAACCAATTGAATTAAACACAGGTGTCACGTGACAGAAAAAAGGCGCGTATACATCGCAGCATTATGATTAGCTTGGCTAATTGCATTCGTTTTTCGGAGCGACATTAAAACGTCATGAAAAAAGGACTCAATCAGCATACCATCGGTTGACAATTGGTTGAAATAAACGAATACTGGTTGACAATTGGTTGCAAAACATGAACAGAAAAACCATTGTTACTTCAGCCATTTCTTCGGTGATTGTGTTCGTTCAGATATGTTGATATAATTAGCCGAGCAATCGACCGAGTCGCCTTGTGTATTGCAAATGACAATAGTAGATTTAAAAAACGGATTAACAGAAGCACAATATAATGGTTAAGATCTAGTAGTGAGCTTTATTAATAGTTGTTTAAACAAAATTTTTTTTAATATGATGGGTATTGCAAACTATATGTTGCAATTTAAAAGAATTGCAATAACATATTATGTGTGTGTATGGGAGTTTCATATCCAGATCAAAGTTTATGAGTTTTCTGAAGACAGAAAAACAAAGAGATGAATGTGTTTTTTAACATGTGTGGATCGTGATTGCTGGATAGTAGATAGCTTGTCGACTGGTAAAAAAGTTGATTGTAAACAAATTTGATGTAGATCGATTTATTCGTAGTTGTTTGTGTTCAGAAATCGTCAAAGTGTTTTCGATCTTTTGATATTTTTCCGGAGAGTCGTTGGTTTGGAAATACTACACAAAATGTATAAGAAATTGAAAAGTTATCAGGTTTTATGTTAGTGTTACATTGATTCATGTTCGGTAACCGTTTGTTTTTCCGAATTTCTTGTTCTGTATAATATATAATGATTTTCTCCATATACGAAGTATTTTTACTTTATTTCTAGCGAGTGTCTTTTAAAACGTTGGTTTCTTTTTTTTTTGAATGAATGAGTGAATGAATGAACGAATGAAGCATTGTATGAAACTGTCCTCATTATCCCAGATGAAATTAGCAAAATTTTTACTATAGCTATAGCTAAGACAGCGAGACCTCCTTTGCAATGCTTGTTATTGATTGGCAGATATAGCATTACTCTTTGTAAGAACGTCATTGAAACTGACTTAGAAATCCTTACAGATTTCAAACACAACAAGTTCTTGACCATGAAATCATGCTTTATGCTTCTTTTAATTGTAAAGGTCAACACATACAAACAAAATGGTAGTGTAGGGGTTTGTGAGAACAAACCCTACTTGCCATTTACTTAAAATATTACAATGATAAAAATCAACTTTTGGAACTTCATCTGAAACTGCTTCTTCTATAGGCTGACGATAAATTTGAGACATGTTTCTTTCTTATTACTAAAGACGGTTTCGCTAAATTGGCCAGTCAAACTAAAACATAACTGGCATTTACTTTAGCGCCTTCTTAGTTTTTAGTATACAAGCTGATGTTGATTATAGCGATACTTCAATAATGATTCACAGTAGCTTGACATAATATTAGCGTTTTTGGAGAGACAATTTGATGTTTCACGTGTTTCAGTTCAGAGAAGTAGAATTTACATACCAGATGTCGCACCTGTTTTACACTCAAGTTCATTACCCAACAGGTACGCATCTCATTATTACCTAAAGTTGTAACTATATCGTACTAGGTAGCGGATAATAATAATTACTAATTATTTATACCAACCTTGAACCGAGGGTTTCTTGTTTTTATTGTGTATGAATAGGCAAGAACCCCTAGGCCCGAAGTTGCATTGTGAATATATTTAGTCAACGGTTTTTCATCAGACACTTCTCAAAAGACCCAAACGATATACTGAGCAATCGGGGCACTATTAAGTGGTTGGGCGCTCTGTTATTTTATAACGCCCACAGGCGTATTATGCATTGCTTTTCGAAGCCAAGGAGTTATGCGTTTAGTAATAGATTTATAAGCAATATATTTGACATAAAGCTCTGTAAGATCCTAAACCAAATTTTACTGATATTTTCAAATAAGGCGGGGTTTCCTTGTCAAATGTCTTTCATAGAAAAATAAGTAAAAATTTTAAGGATCTCCATTCTTTGTTGTTGGCGTAGTTCTTACTAAAACATCAATGCTTGCGAACTCATACGTGATTTTAGATTTTAAATATGACACTATTGTTCTCACATTTTGTTTACAAGAAAAATAGCGTTTTTTATTAGTTTGTCGAACGTATCGTAATAAATATTCTCTACGGGTAAGGACTAGTGGCCACTGACAACCATAATTGTTTTCAAAGCAAAGAAGTATAAAGAGTGATAAAAGAAACGATCATAGGGTATTGAAAAGAACGCTCTTTGCACCTCTTATTAATCAGAAATATCTCAGCAGTTATACTTTGCTGACGGACATAGAAAGGCGAGGCTTTTGTAGAAAAAAATGCATACATAGAAAAGATGGTCAGATATCATCTGAGCATATTTTAGCATTGATGTTTGGTTGTTTGTTTTCGGTAGTGCTTGTTTTTATTTGTATGATAATTTTGTTTACAACTAACTTCCATACCTGGAAATTTCAAAAGGGTTGTTATAGGATACTTGTGTTGTGGGGCTTACCTTACCTGCCAGAGAAATTATTTTCCCTCAAGTGTAGGAATAGCTTTTGTTAAGAACGCAAAGAAAGAAAACACGTTGTGACTCTTAAATCTGTGATTTACCCTGGGTTCACAGGGTGTTTATATGACCTTCTGTAAGCCATAAGTTTTCGATCACTTCAAGTCTAAAAATTAGCAAATACATCATTGTAGATGGTGTCTTTTATTATCACAAAAGTCTCCTGGTAGGTGTGATTTGACAAACGCATCCCAAGCTTCAAATAGACAGTTGGACATGTTAACACAAATTATTTGTTCTCAATTTCCATTACCTCCTTAGCTCTCAATACAACTACCACAAAGCAACGAGATAAGACATTTTTATTGAACAAATGCCGCTATGTAAAGTAATGAAAGGGTTACCAGAACAAAACTGATATTCTCACAGCTATCCAGAATAGTGTTTAAAGTCAAAGTATCATTATAGCACAGTAACAGCTGCACTGTGGTATGATGCATTAAGGAAATGACCAAAGTCTGGAAGCGACAGAAATTCGATTGCTCTTTACAAAGTCTTTAAGGCCAGTTTCCATACAGCTACATTTTAAGCTCGGGAGGAATTTGCCGACGCATGCGCATGAAATAAAAATTACCGCTGACTGAGAGATTTAGAATTCTGTTGAGCTGCTCTTGATTGAGTTTGGGGTAAAAGTTAAACTCACTCTACTTTTGAGCGCGTATTTTTTCTCTCTCTCTTTTGTTAAATTTTGTATCAGCCAATCATATTTGAGTATTGTTGTTTTTAATTTGCGAACGTCAATAAAACAAAATACTAAAGGTTTCTTTATGAAGGGTGAAATCCAGAAAAGTTATTCCTCGAACATCATGGGATTCCTTCCTTGTGAATGCTTTGAAAAAAATACTCTTGAACAAAACAGCATTAAATCTTTAACCAGAACATTGTAATAGCCCTTTGGAACGTCTCTCCAAGAACGTCTCCTCATTCACATTTTCTTTTTCCATCGAAATTATCTATCTATTTCTTCTTTGACGACAGTAGTAAAATGAATTATGTTCAGTTCAAAACAGTGCAAAACTAGTAACTTTTCTTCTGTTTGAGGCTGCCACTCTGAATGTTTTGATATTATTTGCACGTGTATGAAAAACAGTTATGGAAATCAATTTGTGTTCCCGAGAAAAAAATCTTACGAGCTTTTTTTCTCGCTAGAGCGTAAAATGCGGCTGTATGGAAGCCGCCGGCGTTCTTCAGGTGGATAGTGGGAGATTGTCTGATGAAAAATTTATTATTATTCCAAGGCTAAATCCAAAATTTTGAGTACTTTGACTCGACGACATCATTCAGTGACATTTTTCTGCTGAATTTTACTATTTCGTAGTTGTAATTGTTTTCAAAACTGTGTGTTAATAAAAAAAAGTATCGATTTGCACCTTGGGTGGATACTCCATTTGCGCCTCGGTCGGTTATTCCGTGTTAAGCGGGAAAATTCAAATAAGCACATTCGTTTCATGATCTTGAAGTTCAAGTTATGAAAATCAAAAATATATTTTAGGATAAAGTATGATCCAATACACTTTTCCTTTCAGTTTCGATGTAAGTCTTAAGTAAACTTAGTTTTAATCTAAATTCTGCCTTGTTTTCTAATTTCGATTATCGATTAGTCAGTTCGAGTTGGATTCGAGTTAGTTTTGAGTTAAATAAAAGAGGCTATTTCAGAGTGCATGACGTTTTCGAATTAATTATCACACTAATGTTGTGTTTTCTTCGGAACCGTTTGATTTCAGAGAACAAGATGGAAGAAAGTTCCGAGAGCCGAATGATTATTCGTAGAGAAAGGACGCGTTCTGCCTCATCAGCTTCCAAATCACCGACGACAATTTCCGATCCGAGAAATGCCAGTGTGTTTGAACGACTTCTACGTAAAAAACAAAGCGAACCAATGAGCTCCGCTACACTTGATAGTGCTTTTGAAGACAATGACAATGAAATAGAACGTAGGCGGAGGAGTTTACGTCGTAGTTTACGAAATAGCTCTCCTCCAAAGATCTCTTCAAATTTTCGTTCTCTGTCTGTTTCTACGCAAAACGCTTTAAAGAAGAAGAATTCCAACGAGGATAAGGAGGAGAGCGGTGTAATGGATGGGAAGTGCAATTTGGATGAGCTGATTGTACAAGAAGAAGTTGAAGAAACTGAAGATGAAAATAATAACACCAACGGTGGTGAGCATACAAACTCCGTCTCACGTGTTATTTCCAATCGTTCAATTTTTCACTCTGTTACAAAAAGATGATGAAAAATTGTGTTAATGGCTTCCATGAGATCAGAAACTAGATAGTTCCATGATTAATAATTGAATCTAGAGCGAAAATAGGACATAACATTTTACACTTCCCCAGTGGGCAAAATTCTCAAAATAAACAATGCGATGAAGAGCGTTTTTATTGAATGACAGCGTATACTTCTGTAGAAATGTACTCCTTCGCAGTGTACGTAAAACAATTCTATCCACTGGGTCTAGACCGTATAAAAAAGGTTCACTTTCCAAAGAAAGAGGAGTTTGACATTAAAAATTTGAAGATCAACAGCGTACCTGCTTAAAATTAGCAGTCTGTTTGTTCAATGTGACTTCACAAAATGTCAATAATTTGAAACGTGTTCGAAGCATGATATCTCTTGTGCATTCTTTCGCCTATTCCGTTTTTGCAATTTTTTAGACAGAAATCATTAAAAACTAATTAATATCAAGAAAATTAAACAAATTATTTTTTCTCAAGGTTAACCAAAGCTAAATTACTTTACGGTTGAATTACAAAATCTACTATAATGTCGTGTTTAGAACATTCTTCGCGTCGCACAACAAGTAGAAAAGATTGGTCTTCGAAGAAACACCCGCTTCTGCATCATAGTTCCAGCACTCCAGACGCTGAACTTAATTTTGATAAAATGCCGACGGGAATAGATAAAATCGGTTCCGTAATGGAGAGTTCTAAGTATTCAAATGGATCCGAGCTGGAAGTGTCAAGGTAAGCGTGTTTCAGTTTTGGTTACGAAAGTTATATATTCCAAATCGTTCGTTATTTCCGATAATATAAAAATTGCATATTCTACAGCTAATGTTGTAATTTCATCTTCTATAAAAACTTTTTCACTTACACATTCTTCGTTTCGTTTTTGGTTTGTTTTTGGCAAACAATACTAATGTAATGCCAAGAAAATCGAAATAATGAAATTAGAGTGATGGAATTAAAACGATTTTATTGTATTTTGTTAGTGCGTATAACTTCTGAATTAGTACATACTATGCCTTCATTCTTCCATCAATCAACTCAGAATGAAATGAAAGCCCTTACCCCATTACTAACTTACAGAGATGTATAAATATTAATCACACACATCTAAAGTTATTGCAATGAGAAGTGTTAGCTACTATCTTATTTCCATCATAAATATGCATTGCATAAATTAAATATAAGATTTTAAAAGCTCAAAAACTATCAATAATTATGAGTTACTGAAAAGCGGCTTGTTTAAAACAACTTTTTGAGCTCTATCATATTTGTGAATTATCATTTTGGACACAGGAATCTCTTAAAACAACAGCATCTTATTAGCAGTGTCACACACAAACAAAACATTATCACAACAACAAGATTTATTTTAATTATAATAACTACGCTCCTGAAATATGTATAAAGTATTGTTTAATAAAGCTCAGGAGGAGAGTGGTCTAATAATTCTGCATGTACATGCACTGCCTGCTGTTTGTATTTACTTTTTCATCTTGTATATACGTGCATGAAATTGTGCACTTCATGTATTTTTCAATTAAGTTATTATTTATTTGTCTACAGCACAGAATGACAACATTGTGTATAATGGTTTAATATTCCAACATCCAGGAATCTTGTTTACGCAATTGAATAAACAATTTTGTATCGTATTCAAATTGACTGTTTCTGGTTTCTTATGTTGGGAGGTATATATAACCTTTTAGTTAGTTTTGGTTATATATGTACTTTGTAAATTGCATACTTCAGCGAGCCTTTCAACATTGTTCAGTAATGGTTCCTTCCACTTCAATCAATCTTTTAACATTCACTCAGCTATTAATAGTGAGAGTCTAGTAATAGCTCTGATTTAACCTTTTCTGTTATATAATCACAGTCCCTGGCTGTTTTTCTGGTTGATATGTAATAAAGGTCCATGAAGTTAATCTGGAAGGGTGGCATAATTTTGCTTGCTGCGAACCAAAATTTATGCTTTATAGATTTATATCCAGTCCAGAGCTTGAAGTTCCTTGTGTTTATAACTTCTTATAGTTTTGACCTTAACTTTTTCCGCTATTTTGTATAATGTTTATTAAAGATTAAAGATTATAGTAGGACATTGAAAAATAACTTGCGTTATAGGAAAAAGAGAGAGTTTTTCTTTACCCTTTCGTTTTTTTCTATGATTTACTAATATTATAATATCATTTATAATCAATTCTGATCTAAAGTATAAACGTGATTTCTAGAAATCTTAAACCATGGAAATTACTTTTAGCATATTCCTTTCTCCTTTATATAATATATATTATAAACAACTCATTTTCCAAGATTTTTTTGTCAAAAATTTAATTTCATTTTGGTAATTGATCAAACAATGGAATCTCCGTTTATTGCTATTTACGATTCCCAATAACAATTGCTGTAATTAAAATGCGTTTTGTGTATCAATATGAAAATTGAGTCTATTTTGTAATCATGAAAAAATCAAAACAAAGATTATAAACATGAACTTTATGCATTATTCACAACAAGAGCAGTAAGTAAGACATTGTTCTTCTTGTGTTTTCGAATTTGGACTTATAAGTGTAATCCAAGGTGCTTAACATCCACAAAGAACTAATTGACCAATTGTTTTCTTGTTTTGATATCAATGAAAGTGGTAAATTTTATCAATAGATAAGGTGATGTTAATAGTCATATCGTATTACTTTAACTGTTATCCTGCATTACCCATGGGTGATTATAGTAATACTGTGAATACGTATGTTTTCTTTCATTTCATAAAGTCAAATAGTTGACTGGAAAAACTTTTATTGTCCAGTTAATCTTTTATACACATATACGCTTTTTTGGTTAAATTCTTTTGAATCACTACATTGCACACCGGACAACTTAAGTGCATAATCTTCTTTACAATATCTTATAGTGCTTAAGATCTAAAGTAGACACAAGCTGTTTTGTTTTCACATGCACTATGTACGGAATGTGTCTATTATTCTCTTAAACATAATATTAAATCAGGCTATCATAAGAGAACTTTGGGTGGTTAAGACATGTAATTTATTTTAGTAAACTCTTCTACCAGACATCAAGCATCTTACAACAAGGTTTATGACGGGACATGTAATGTCTCCAATCTCTTGTACTTTCCATTAATCGATGGGTGTATATATACTTTTTTTTGTCCTGACTAAACTTTCAGATTAGTTAGCATCTGTTCAATAATGGGAAACTTTTGTAAAAATTGCATAACTGGCAAATAAATATAATACAGTTTGATGAATTGATTCTAATTTATATATACCACTTTGTTGCGTTATAAAAGAGACAATCTTTTGAATATGATTAGTACTGTTTCCAAAAAATGGTAATGTTGAAAGTCATTATGCGTTTTTCATTTTTTAAGTATTTTGTTCTGTAGGATATTTTATTGTTATGAATCTAATTAAGTTTTATCGACACTATCAAAAATACTTGGATTTTATTTTTCAAAGTGATATCCCATCATAGGTTCCATTAATCTTCTTTTTTATGGATGTTAATTATACCTTCAAACATTATACCTTCCAATATTACTTTCTGTTTTTCATATTGGGAAGATTTAAAATACATAAATATCTTTTGTCATTGTAGAATCATGATTTTTTGCTGAATCTAATACGTAAAGTTCAACTGGATTTTCCGCCAGGATTTCAACTCATGCTTTTTTTTATATATACCTTATTATTACTTGGATCTTGAATCATAATTACGTAATTACAAATTGTGCATGGCCATCCATTTTGGATCCAAACTGTGGATTTTAAATCAGTGTCTGGTATTTTTGTTTTCAAGAAAAAACAAAATGCATTGAAATACCATCTATGTAAATGTTATTGTTCTTTGTGGTTTTACTTTTGTTCCGGTAGTTACACACCCCCTGTAATGAATTGAATAATGGCAATAAGATATATATGTCTTTTTGTCACAAACTGGGGGTTATGATAACCTTGATTGTAATATTTTTCAACATAATGTTTTCAGAAAATAATCCTCTCAGTTTTGGCTTACAAAACATTGTTGATGTTTTTTGATACAACTCTTTAAGATTTATTTTTACAATAATCGAAAAGAAATATTTTCAAGGTGTATCTCGTTGTTCAGAGTAAATTTTGAAAGTTCGAGGGAGGATGTGTTTTACTGTCTAATATGCACGTTTAATATAAATATATATAAAGCGCTTTATCTCATTTATCATTTTAAATCAAATTTGTTTATCAATACAAGAATGAAAGTTTTTGAAAATGTACAAAGCCATTTGTTTGCTTGTTTGTAGATTAGAAACACATATTGTCATGTTTGTACACATTCCTTGGGTATTCCCTTATTGAACAATGAATTGACTTGTATAAAGATGTATTTTCAGACAGTAAATAAACTGCTTTTTTTTAAATCATGATTGAGGTTCATCTTTCTCTTTCTGTTTATCTTCCAAAATATATCTTGTTTATTTTGTTGTCGTTGGTCGTAACTGTTGTTGCTCTTGGACAGCTAGTTGATTTTTAATGTTTTCGAAATCATCACACCAACAAGACGTTTTTTAAGGATATGGTTACACTATGAGAATGCTATCACCACGTATGTTCACGTGATGGGAGCATTCTTGTTTTTGACACACATACTTTTTGCTAAAGTTTTATGTTTTCCTTGTATCCTGAGAGTTTCTGTTAAGATTTTTATCAAGGGATTGGTATCGATTTCTTGGTTCATTACTATTCCATGATGCTATTTTCTTAAATAAGCTTCACTATGATGATTCAAAGTAGAAGAAAAAATTGACACAAAGAAAAAAACATTTGAGAATATGAAAACCCTCACAACTAATTTATTGATCTCTTGAATACTATTCAAAACAACTTGTTATATGTATTATGAGGTCTGTGGTTTTCTTAAGACGTTTCAAGTATATCTATTACAAAGGTAATTGTTCACAACCACTATAAACTACAATTGCTTCCAGTAAGAGCTGTTAGATTTCTACCATATTTGTTTTTTGTTGTTTTTTTGTTTGCTATGCTTTTTTTATCAAGTTGCCGTGATCTTGATCACGCCAAGATCATTGCTTATTGTGATCGATATAGCTCATGAATTTTCAGAAATTAAATAGTGGAGATAAAAATTCCTACTTAATCAATTTAAGAGGATTATAAGTAAATGTTATATTAAAACCATTATATACTCTGCCTTCTTCAGAGGCAACTTTGCTTAAATCATAGCTTCAGGTTTAGTTGATTCACAACGGTCAAGTTTGCAGCTGAGTTTTAATTTTAAAGGACTTTTCCAATTTTCAAGGCATGTGTACTCATACATGCGTGAGTGTAATTATGGTTTTTAGGTACATGTTAGGTCATGAAATGTTAGTAGAATTATATGTTTTGGCTAGTTTTTATCTCAATTCAACCGCTTCTACATTTTCTGATTATTTGAAAATATAGGAACTTCTGATAGAAAGAGAACGAAAATATGCAAACAAAGTTTTTCATAGGACTTCTCGTTAAAAATCGGTCTATTCAATTATACATATATTTCCTTCTATCTTGTTCTCCAATATCAGGCTAGAATTGGTAGGCCAATAAAGTCTCTATTGGGCAAGGAATATTTTCTTTTTTTGTTATTATAAACTTTCATTGTTTTCTCATTTTAGTGCGAAGTACAATGGTGATTCTAAAAATGTTTTAAATTTGAGTAAGTTTGCATATTTTTATTTACTTTGTATTCAAAATTACTGTCTAATTTCGAAAATTGTTGGGAGTGCATGCGAACGTAAACACAAGTATAAAATTGTTCAGAAATTAGACCTTGGATTTCGAGTCGAAATTAGAACAGCTTTCTGAGTTCATAACACAGGTTCTGATTGAGTTTTAAAGAAGAAACTTTAAAAATATAAAAGAAACGGGTTTAATACATTAAAAAGGTACCTTTGGGAGGTTAACACAAAACCTTATGCATGTTTTGGTAATGCAATTTTATCTGCTGTAAGTATTATCTACTTACATCTGCATGACATGTATTAATTCCGTATTATGGATAATACTTTATGCATTCTGTGTGTTCTGTCTGCAATTTTCAAACTAGAAATCAAGAAAATAGGGTCTTCTTTAATATATCACAGTTCGTTCGATGGTTCTGTAAATGTCAACCTAGTGATGATGTGTTTAGTTACGAATGTTCAATGTTACTGATAACCTTTACTGCTCGAAAACATGAAGTTGAAGTTTGAATGCTAATTCCCAGTGGACGCATTGGTTGAAAAGTCACTGCGAAGGAGTTTATTTGTATAGAAAGGCGTGCAAATATGCATACTATTTCAATGAAAATGCTCTTCTTCGTTGCAGTAACTTTTTGGTGATTTTGACCACTAGGTTGCTTTTGTGACCACCAACTCTGTTCTTCATATTCTGTGTACTAAAGTTCTGTGTGCTTGATCGAAAATATAAGGAGCGAAAATGTATGAGCTAAAGTATCTGTAAGATGTCCATAAACATATGGTGTGCAGGTACATACGTACTGGCATTCCCCATTATTTATACGATGTGAACACCATTCCAATATGCAAATAGCTAAAGTTTTACATTCAGTTGTGGAGGATAAAAATTGAAGTCATACTGAAGAAATTTATTTTTTGAAGAAATTCTGGTTCAGGATTTTTTCCAGGATTTTTAGCCGCTACCGTTTTTACTTTAAAGATTGAGTTTAACAACTGTTGTTTAACTGTTTGCTTGTAGAGTGACACCCGATAGGCCCACCGTGGTTGGGCCTGAGGGTTAGAAAAATTGGTTATGCGTACTTTGAGAGAACAACATTCATACATAGCAAACAGCTTTTTAATGATTCGCTTCCCAAGTCTGTTATTTTCCAGTCTGTAATTTGTTTATTTTTTTTTTCAGCTATTGATGTTCCTGCTAACGGAAAACATAACGAGAATCCACCTATGGATGCACAAGTGTTGAGAACTAAACGTTCTCTGTCTTTGAAGGATGGCTCATCGGCTCTGCTCCCACACTCTGTTAGGTTAGTGTAACAACATGTTTACATACCTGTGTAAGTAACAAGCGATACCTGTGTAAGTAATAAGCGATACCTGTGTAAGTAACAAGCGATAAGGCATGAGGTAAGGTAGTTGTTTCGTTCTTAATGCTTCAATTAGCAGAGAAAATTCAAAAAATCATTCAAAGATGATGTCTGATGTCTTTTCTTTTGATCTTTGAATGAAAATTCATTCTTTTGATTTTAGAAAGAGCAGCCATCCGCCCATGTCCGCCAATTCATATGACTTAAACGACTCCCTGCCTGATCTCATCGACACTCCAAAGACCCCGAAAACTCCAAATAATAGCGCCGACCGGCTGAAGAGAGATTTTCATTTGACCAACGTTGAAATAGTGGCATTGCGTTGTATTTTGAAAAAGGCCGATCTGTATGAGCAAAATGTACGTGACCGAATGTTTAAAGTGCTCAAAATTGACGAGACCAATGAGGCTGACGTGGAGAAGCTTGTGGGAAAAGTCATTGTCGAGAAGGAGATAGACTCGTTGAAACAGAAACTGTTCATGAGTCGCAAAGAACTGGATTCGTATATTTCATTTACCAAAAAAATGGAGCGCGAGAAACGCCAATCCATCTCTGAAAAGGAGGAGCTGGAAACCAAAATCCAGTGGCACGAGCGAAGGTTAACCCGATTTGAATCCGAAAACAAAGGCTTAAAGACCGAACGGGCGAGTTTGTTAAATCAAATATACGAACTGAAGGGAAAATCCAGCTCGTTGAAAGAATCCGGTCATACTAGACAAAAATCAATGGATGCTGGTTTGCTCACCCACCAGCCTGAGTTGGAACTCTCGAAGCAGAGACTAATTTATGAAGCCGACGCGTTTGCACAGGAGCGAACCAAGCTTATTAAGGAACGTCAACGGCTGGATGAAGAGGTACGCAAAGTTCAAATCAGGTGCGTGTCGTTGTTAGCGCAACTTCAACATTCGGAGAAAACTGTTGAAGAATTGAAAGGCGAGAAAGAACAGTTGAAAACACGCTTGTCGAAAGTAACGAAACAATCGCACGATGACTCGCGAAAACTGCAGGAACGACTGGCGAACGCTGAAGTCGCTTTAAGCGCTGTTACCGAGGAGAAGGCAGATCGTGGTAAGAATTGCAAAGACTATTCGTTGTTTATTGAGAGTATGAAACAGGACGATACTGAATTCTCTCAACTTCAAAACGATCTCAACGAACTCGAGAAAAAGTATGATACTTTGCAGAATGATTACAGAAATGTCGAGGAGCATCGCATACGCCTCGATCACGAGAATATGGCGTTGAAAGACACTGTGAATGTTATTCAAAACGCCAAAGAAGACGCCCTGACTCGTTTAAATGAAATGGACTCGAAGTATCGAGAGGCTTTGGGCGAACTCAAAGCTGTCACGGTGGCGTCGGAAAATTTCGAACAAGAACGCATTCATTTAAGGCAAGAACTTGAAGACGTGTCGTCACGTTTAGCCGAACTGCAACACGACGCCGTCGACATGGAGGCCAACCAGGACGCCTTTAAGAAGTTCTTGGATCGACTCTGTTTGGAGTTGAAAGAAAAGTTAGGCGACGAACACGAGAACATGGGAGCCGAGGCTGACACGTTGGAAGAGCGCGCGGAGCTTGTCGGTAAACAAATCGTGCAATACATCACGCCTTCTCGTAAACTTCAGGACGATTACGAGGCTATGAAACAAGATAAGGACGATCTGGAGGAAGAAATACGCTACTTGAAATTTGCGTTGGCCAACAGACTGGAAATCAAGAGCTTGCAATTACCCAAACAGAATTGCGAGTGTAGCAAGGAGAAAAACATTCTGAAGGCCGACCTCGAGGAGGCGTTAGTACGTATCGACTCGCTTGACGCAGAGGTGAACAGACTCCACCAGGACAAACAGCAACTTCTTATGAGCTTCCTGAACCTGCAGGCGTCCCAGCGCTCCAGGGAAGTCAGCAAGAGTGATGTTGGCATGGCAACCGATGATGATTTGTCAGACGATGATACTGAGACCGAAAGGGAAAGTATGTATATCAACGTGTTTCGTATTTGTATCGGCGTGTTTCGTATGTGTATCGGCGTGTTTCGTATGTGTATCGACGTGTTTCGTATGTGTATCGACTTATTTCGTTAAATAGGTTTTCTATTGTTATTTCAATCTGATCAATGGTATTTTTGGTTACCTACTTAAGCTTACACTAGGTGTGTGAAACCTTCTTCTGACATTTTCCGACTCCAATGAGTTTTCTGAAACTAACCTTTTAAGAACGACACGAGAAAAGAATGTTAACCATAATAATATTTACGAAAGCATAATGGTGACAGCAGCAGTGGTTTAATAAATGCTATCGGATAATGACACATTCACATTAACTCGGATATATTGATGGTTCTGTAAAAACAGGTTTGCAGTGTATTTATCGAACTTTTTCAGAACATCGTCATGACGTCATGGTGAAAACTCTCGTAACAACGCACCACGTGATAAAATGTTCGCTTAACCAGACAAAATTTAAAGGGTTTACCCCTATAAACAAAACTATATGTCTCGCTTAAAACTGAAAATGTCGGGACATGAATTTGTAACGTTCCCTTTATTTAATTGTGCTTTCGATTTCCTTTATGGCTTTTTACTTATGTTTCTTGATCTCGACTAGGTGATGATGGATTAGATTCTCGATCGTATTCGAGCTCAACTCCAAGTATTAATGACGTTAAATTGGCCAACGGTACTGAACCAAGCCTTGAAAACAAACCCGTCACTCCGTCGCTTAGTCCGTCGTCGTCAGAAAGTCATACGACAACTACCGTCAATCCTTCTAGCTTGAAAGAAGAACTGGAGAATATCCGATCTCGTTTACAGGAAGCTATTAAAGCAAAGGAGAGACTTGAAAATGAACGCGTGGAGATGCTCGAATCGCTGTGCAAGCAAGTAGAAAACAACAACAGCTTAAAAGCCGAGATTGAAGATTTGAAAAACGGCGCGTCATATTCGAGGCCTAGTAGCAGGCCAGGGAGCGCCATCTCCAAGAGCGATAGTTCAACAAGTCTTTCACAAGAGAAATGCATTAACTGTTCAAATTACAGTATGTTATAATTCCTATATATGTTGATTTGTTAGGCGGGAAAATGTTTCGGGAGAAATTTTACAACATCTTGATTGGCTATTTCTTATCGAGATCTCGGGGCGGGAATAGAGTATATGATGTAATAGGGCGTGTAAGAGAGTGTTGCTGCATTTCTCGAATGAACATTTTTCCGCCCAATAGAAATCCAGCTATTTTGCTTCCCGCTGAATGAGCGCCCAGCTTCCTTTCTAGAAATCTTCTGGTAGTTCACGCCCTGCGCCCTCTTTCTACAAACGTACTAGTAATGTATTAATCGTTCTTTTCTATCGTAGGTGATGAGATACGATCCTACCTGTCAATCATCGAGGAACTGACAGAAGATAAATTGCGTCTGGAAAAATGCGTCAACGATTTGGAAAGCGACAGGGAACAGTTGAAAACCGACCTAGAAAGGCTGACAGAAAGTCACTGTAAGATGGAGAGTGAATTGGCTGAAGTCGGAAGCGTCAATGACAGCGCTCTAAAAGCAGTCAAGGAGGAGAGTCAGTTTTTACTGCAAAATATCCAGTCGCTAGAACAGGAGAATTCAGTTTTGGAGGAGAATTTACTAAAGCTTCGAGAGGACAAGACTGAAATTCTGGATAACTTGAGACAGGCCGAAGAAGACCGTTTCGGATTTATTCGGACATTGCAACTAATAACCGAACAAAAAGCCACAGTTGAAGAGGAGATGGACGAATTGAAAAAAGAAATTGAATTACTGAGACAAAATCGGGATGACCGAGGTGAGTTGAACATATGACGGGAATGTAAATAGACCATGGGTTTCACGAGACCCGTGTTTGTTATCCATTTCCTATGTGTATTACAACAACACAGATATTATGAGACGAAACATCGATTACTATAGTCGCAATATCGAATGTGTACGTTTGTAGCGAACGTGCTTTTAACATCGCACCTGAAGTTACCATTTTGTTTAGCTGTTAGTAATTCGATGGTTCGTCGCAACGTGTTTGTAAACTGTCACTGTACGTGTATCACAATCTCGTGTTCCGGACGTTTTTTTTCTACCTTTTATGGTGCTTTCATTCACACGAGTTTCATTTTAGCGAGGTTAAAATTAGTTGTGAAAACAAATCAACTAAAGTGATACATATTGATTTCTTCAAAATTTTTGTTGAATTCTTTCTACTTTGCTACTGAATACGTAGTCAACAATAAATTGTTGGCCAACCAGTAAATTCAAATTCTACTGGATCCAATTTAGTCCACTCTAGTCCTATAGCATGCTCATAGCACTTCATCTGACTGCTTGAGACACAGTATGTGTGAGTGTACTTTGTACCTTCCCTTTATGTCGGTTGGTGACTTTGTACCTTCCCTTTATGTCGGTTGGTGACTTTGTACCTTTCTTTTATGTCGGTTGGTGACTTTGTACCTTCCCTTTACGTCGGTTGGTGACTTTGTACCTTTCCTTTATGTCGGTTTGTGATTTTCAAATTGATTGGTCATAGGTTTCGTGAGCAAACGCGAATGTTAAAACCGGAAATGCAATACGTGCATTTCTATAGAAAAGCAGAGAAATATACATATTATACCAGGTTTTTTTTGCTTTTTGTAAGGCACTCCTTTATAAGGAAAAAAGCTTAAGGAACTGCTTTGGAACTAGACAGGCTGAAATTCAAGAAAAAGAAATTAAGAATATAAACTATTAAAAACAAGAACTAAAGGAACTTTTATGTGTGACAAAGTTTATCAGAATCAAGTGCAACATAAGAGAGGTTCTTTTTTGAGAATGATTACTAACAAAGTATTAAAGCAATACAAGGAACAGACTCAGAGTATAAAAAAGCGTGTCTGTATACATTTCAGTGAACATGCATTTCGTAGCTTTTCCACCATTTTGCTCATTGGCCTGTGTTTCTCTTAATGTCAGATGAAGTTTGCCCACCATTATGTTTTGGTTTGTTGTTGTTGTTGTTGTTTTTGTTTTTTTCATGCACCTATAACCATGCACCGGCACCCATAATGCACTTGAAAAACACTCAAAAGGGTCTGTTGAAAAAATACTTGTTTTATGTCGGACGGACAAATCGATACTTAGGGCTATATAAAAAACAGCACGTTTATGATACAATAGCAAGCAAACGTTTTTCGAAAGTATACTAGGATAGAATTTACAAAATTCCAAAACATGATTTCTACAAGGATGATATAGTTAAAAAATATTGAAACAAATCGCTGCGAAGGAGTACATTTCTATAGAAATATACACACCATTTCAATGTAAATGCTCTTCATCGCAGTGATGTTTTTAGCGATTTTGCCCTTTCGGTTGTAATTCCAATATAAACTGTAAACATTGCGAGTTACTGTAAATTTATTTTTAATTTAATCGATTTCAACATGACATGATGACATAACATACACTAACCTTCCGTTTATTATTTTTCTTACGGTTGCACTACAGCCCAGCACAACATACACGCCTCGCACGCAACACCTTCCATACAATTACACCCTGGCTTCTCGGAACACTCGCTCGACGCACTTTCTTGTACACCATATGAAAGGAAGTTCGACTTTTTCATTGATTTAAATGATTGTTATTCTAGAATTGTATTATTATTTTCATGAAAACCTAGTTTACTTGATTACCCTTGAACGCTTCGGCAAATTCGTAAAAAGTCACTGCGACGGTGAGCACTTTTTGAAATTGTGTGTAGGTTTCTATAGAAATGCACTCCTTCGCAGAGATTTTTAACAACTGTGCCGACTGGGTAACGCTTCGGTTTGCATGTATTCCGAGATGTCTAAACGTTCCCTCGTTTCAAAACAATTTTAAAAGCTGACACTCAAAAACGTATTACATCTGTTATTACCTCCGAAATTAATTTTAACCTCCTCCGTTGGTGAAGTGCTGATTCTCAACTGCTGGGCTAAGATCTCTACGATGGAGATCTAACTGTTGGTGCATCGTAACAGACTAATCGAAACCACTAATCGATAAAACCACATAAAAAAACTAGTCTGTGTTGGTAAGCTCATTTTATTTTCTCTTAAGACGCTCAGTTGTCTACTTTGAATGCTTCGACTTTATCGAAGGAGGAGGAAGGTGACGCCGTTGCTGAAGCAGCCAAAATGCCGTTGTCACGATCAAAGTCATCGCCGTCAAATTCACGCGATATCGGAAATGATGCCTACAAACGATCGGATTCAACGGCTTTACAATCCCCGCGCGAGCATCCGTTGCATCGTGTACGTTCGATTGAAGACGTGTCGGAACTTAACGACGACAACGCCGATTTGCAATCGTTGAAGAACGAATTAAAACGACTGCGAAAACAAATCTTTTCGTATCGAAGTATGAACGACGACTTGAAAGAGTCGCTTGAACAGGCTACATCTGCTTTAAAGGAAGGGGAAACGCCTGGTCGAAAACTGCCTGTAGACTGTGTTAATACTGACTATGTAACCACTGTTTCTGTAAGTGAATTAGAGAACGAAAATCCTGGACTGGAGACTATACTTGAAAACGAGCATGCCGCAGCAAAGACATCTCGACAGTCGTCAGAAGGCGAACGTCGAATATCAGACATTGAACGGCGGTATTCTGATGCTGAGCGACGTTCTTCTGATGTCGAACGACGTCGCCGCGGGACTTTAGAACGTAAAAGTTCTATAGTATTAGATGACGACTCTACACCACCCCAAAAGCTATACGGCAAACGAAAAACGTCGCTAGATATGTTGGGACTTTTTGAAGGGACGGCGGCGTCGAGTATCGATAGCACCAATTCCGACGACACGTCCATCAAAGGTTTAGCGTTTCAAGTATCCTTTAATGGGGTCCCAGTACAAGAACAAAACCCATTGTAAATAGGAAAGATGGGAGCGCTCTTATGTTGTCTTTGTTAAATTTTTGTCACAATTGGTCAGTGACTGTCATTTTCGTTTTATCGCTTACTTGGAAAAAAAAATGAAAATCACGCTTTTGGTTGGTTTTATGTTTGTAACTTGGTTCATACATTTTTAGAGGGTTTTTCCCAGTGGGCAAAATCGCCAAAATTGTCACTCCGATGAAGAGCATTTTTATTGAACTAGTGTGTATATTTCTTTAGAAATAAACTCCTTCCTGGTGATTTTTCAATGAATTTGCCCACTAGGTTGTTTGTTTGCTACAACTAAAACTGTTTTGTCTTCTGGAGTAAGAATTTTTGTAATATAGAAAACTAAAAATTTACTTATGTACTTATTTCAAATCACGTAAATGTTCAGTAAATTTATTCGCTTTTACCGAATTGATTTTTTTCCATATATGGCGAAGTTCTTTATTATTCGAGTTGTATCGTTTTTACACGATGTTGGTGGGGTATTGACGCGTCTTTTGGGTGAGTCGAGAACTGGATCAAGAAAATTTCGTTTTGTCAGCTCTAACTCAGATGTTAAATCTATATTCCACCTGTCTTTGATATTAACGTTTAATGTTCCGTCCGTTAACGCCCAGCGGGCGCTATTCAACTTGAGCAGTAGTGGTGTTGTTAACACGAGACGGTATAATTCGGTTTATATAATAGGAAACCGATGGATTATCTACGTTAAAGCAATTAAAAATGGTGTGAACTGGTTTTCGGTTTATTAGAGATTTTTTAAGACTTCGACGAAGAGGACAACATGAACAGAACAATCGAGTTATAATCTTTTTTAAGTTCAGTTAAGAAAACAAGTTTTTATTCCACATTTTCCATTAGGACAAACTCGGAAGTTATTACATCGTTATCGGCTTTGCACGTTTTACACACGACACCAGTGGACAAATTTGTTGAAAAACCACTGCGAAGGAGTACATTTCTATAGAAGTACATACACTATTTCAATGAAAATGTTCTTCATCTTTTTTGATTTTTGCCCACTGGGACGACGTGAGAAGTGTTTTCAAGAGCTGGTCTCATTCTACTACTTTTCAAAATTCTTTGAACAAGTGTTTTGTTGGCACTCTAAAATCATTAAGTTCTGTTTTCTTTCTCATTCATATTTTACTAAATATTCGTCAGTCGTTCCCATGACAACACCCCCTCGTTTTCGTCCCCATTGGCTGAAACTCTCTAATAATAAACGCCTTTTTTCACGCTCCTGGTGGGTTTTGAAAGGGTACAACAATAAATATTTACATTAACGTACAAGCTCAAATATCGCAAAATCGTCGAAAGGTCACAAATGTGAAGAGGATTTTTCTATGCGTGCTTTTCTATAGAAATGTACTCCGTCGCAATAGATTGTTTCACAGAGTTATGATGAACCCGTTATTATGTGAACAATGTGCTCGAACGATGACAACAAGATTGTGTCAAGTTAGCCTCAGATCTTGCAACATCCACGACACTGAGTTCCGTATAATAATATAGATCTGCTGAATTGCATGAGTTTTATCTTAAAATCGATCTCCAGTATTAGCATTGAAAGGTTCCCTCTCGGACCTCCTCTTTCTGTGGATAGCAAAGCTGCCAAAGCTACCCAACAAACCAGACTCTCTTGCCTTTTCGACCTTAGGACGGCGACAAAAAAACATCGAAAGGGCAGACAATTTTGGGTTCGAGGTTGCAATGCACCAATAAAATTGTTCTCGCTTGGCAGGGAGTTCCTTGTAACATGATGACGCCAAAATACATATTTCGGTACTCGGCATTTTAGTTGATATTTCCCTTGGAACTTATCGAATAATATGAGGTAGTAAAAGTTAAAGATAATGAACTGTTTTGAAGGTCGGGAGAAAATTAAAATTAACAGTTTTTTATAAACCATCTATCTAGTAGCTTTGTGGAAGAGTGCTCGCTTTCTGTTCGGCAGGTCGCGGGTTTAACCTCCGACCCGAGTCATGCCAGCGACTATAACCGTATGAAACGCTCCTCTCTCCTTAGCACTCAACGTTTAGCAAACACAACATTTGTACAGTTCAGGAACACTTAACCCGTTTGTTTTGGATCACTTACCATATACCATATGTCAATAGCTGTTCAAGTCATGCCGTCGCTCGATACTCCAATCTGATAAAAGTAGTATATCACCAGATAAGGAACCTTCGGCTGACTGTTGTACACTGGCCTAAGTCATACAACAGAACAGCGGAAAATTTCCCCAAAAGATATCTATTCATGTAATGTAATTTATTTTACTTTCAGTAAAATATTAATATCTTCGTGTACTATTTATCTTATTGTTGGATGTTGTCAATCATAACACCATATGCACCATGTGTTATAGATGTGTGGTTCAACAGATTGTTCATTGTTACACTGTTCACCCGGTAGCTTGGTTACGGACAACCATGCCATACCCTGCTAGTATTGAGTCGAAAAAATGTGTCTATTAATGCTATTCTTTGCCCGACGGAGGTTATTTTAGTGGAGGAGAGGTATTTTATTGATATTCTTTTGTGTTTCACGTAATAGAATTTTATAAGCCCATGGACTTATGAATGAGAGCAATTTGACAAGCCCAAATTCCTTTATAAACCCATGGGCTTGTATGCGCCGTAATAGGGTAAATGTTTGGAATGCGGAATTATAAAATAACAAAATACATAAAATTACATGAATGACTAAAATGGTGATCATTCAAAACTAATTTTTAATTACATAAACCAAGCGGAAACCTTTTTTCTTTTCACCTCGAGGAAAACGATGGTTGGAGGAGGGGATTTCTTATTAAAAAAATTGTGTATTGAAGGCCTGATTGTTGCAATGTTGAGATTGTTGGATGACATTCTTTTAAACTGGTGAAGACCGAAAAAATGGAATAATAATCAACTTCTCTGTAAATGCATGATCTGGCCAACCTTGTTCCCAGGGCTTCTTGCCTTTATGTTGCCTTTGCCGTATACCAAAAAGGCAAGAAGTACTGGGAACGAGGTTGTGATCTGGCAGAATTAAGCTTCGAAACAGTGAAACAAATTTCCACGCAGTATAGCAACAAAATTGATTCGTCGTTATCACATGAAAAACATTGTGTCGTTGATTTTTGGCGAATTCTTTCAATAACTTGAAAATTGATCCTTCTCGTGTTTTGTGTGGTCCCACTCGTTTTTTTAACTGGAAGGATGATCCAAATTCTTTGACCTTCAAGATTTCCAGAGATACTGTGATGGTTAGAAAATCACAGAATACTAAGGGACTGAGCGTATGGAGCTTTTTATCCAGGGTGGGATGAAAATTTCAGTTTTTTGCATTGTGATCATGAGATGTTTGTCAGGATAGCTTTTATGTTACATAAAAATTTAAATTAATATAACGCACACGTGAAATTAGTATTTCCCGTGCCGGGTAGATGAGGCTATTGTGAGTGATCATATGGAAAAAAAAAACATGAACGAGATCTCACTTGGTGGGGACAGATTTTTATTGATCTTCCATATGATCAGAAAAATAAATCTAGTGAAAATTACATAAAAATTAGGATCTCGTCAAAACGTCTCGTCTCGCCCTGCCGGGAAAAAAAGCTCCATATGATCAGCCCTTAAGAAAATTTAAATGAATTTCTCCAGTAGATTGATTAACATGACAGTGTAGTGTGTAAAGGTGTAGAACAGACCTCTAAGCTATCAAAGTAAGAACTAGATAACTTCAGTCTGAAACAATGGTTTTTAAAGAGATCTTATCCTCTTCTATTTACAAGCGGAAAATAAATTATTAAAGTAAATAAACATAAATACAGAAAAACGCGTGCAAAACGTGTGCAAAACGCGAACAAATGACTTATCATCTCTATCTTGTGACTTTCAAATAAAATGGCAGTTGAGTTGTCTGTTTATACTAACTTAATATGGTGTGACTTATTCGACAGCCCCGTAAAATAGGTATTTACATTATCCCTGTATTTTTATTCGATAGAGCATGCCTAAGATCTGACCAATAGAAAACGACTTTAAAGTTGATGTTCAAGTTTTCTTTCCTTTCTTCTCAGTTTTCGAATCTTTTCCTGGAGTCAATTTCTTCAAGATGTTATCTTCGTTCAGTTTCAGCTGATGGTCAACGCTTTCCTTCAGCTATAAGAAGTAACAAAAATCATGATGATATACTATGATCAAACTCAGAAATCTTTCTTCTACGAAAACTTTTAAACGTTTTCATTAGCTCAGTAAGGCTCGCTTTACATGTTATTATTATTATTTAATATTTATACAGGTTTTTACACTTCTTCAGTAGGTATATACATATATACAAAATACTGGTATAAATGAAGGACCTGTTGAGGACCTAAATGAAGGACCTAAAAATCTAACTAACGTAAAGTTTAAAAACAAATTTTTTTTTACAAATTTATGATAACAGTAGAAAAATGTGATATATAGAACGAAAAAGTTAAGGTGAACTCAAAATTAAGGACGTTGAATAGAATCAGAATCAAAATCAAACCACAATCAGGGAGACTGGGAAAAAGCATAACCCGATTATATCACCACATGATAACAGGGCTTTAAATAACGGCCGGTCAACGGTCAATGACCGGCATATATTACTCAAACAAATATTTCACTCACTTAACTCTTTGTAAAGAGTTCTACCAAGACATTTCTTAATCTGGTGTGACCATTTAACACATGTGATGTTTTACTTCTTTCCACGCGATCAATACCTACTTTGTTTACTTTATGTTTGTGTGTGTCCATGAATGTTTATGAAACGAAAACCCGACTGCAAGGGAACTATGCGGTGAGGAAAAATATCTGATCGGGGAACAAGGTTTTTAACACGTCATACCTTACTGATTTGTTCGTCTAGTGTTGTCTCGATCATTTTCTTCAGTTCTTTCACAGCTGGCGGGTCTACAGAAGGAAATCGAGTAACAGTAGTGAAAATAAACGAGCCAAAAAATTAAAAGACCTCTTCACTAAAAATAGGACTGAAACGAATTGTCAAACTCATCGTGTAACCAAGGAACTAAATAACTCGAAAAATATCTTAAAGAAAAAAAATGGATACCTTCAGATTCTGTTTCTTCAGCAACAGATGCGATTTCTTCATCTTCCTATTCAGGCAACGAAATGGAAATTATGTAACGCAGAGTTTAAGTATGTTTTTGAGAGGTTTGGTTTTCACTCGACCTACCGTCAGTGTCAACTGTTGCATTGGTCTTACTTATGTGAAGGTCAGTATGTACTCAGTCGATAACTCTTCATGGGTTGTCAAAGAATCAACATATGACAGGATTACGAAGGAAACACGCATCCTGCTAAGTGTAGTGATTGCCCCAAATTTGTTGAAAAATCACTGCGCAGGAGTGCAATTCTATAGAAATATACACACTATAAATGCAATAAAAATGCTCTTCGTCGCAGTGACTTTTTGACGATTTTGTCAACTGGATAGCACTTTCCAGTGCGGCCAGTCATGTCGTATCTCGATACTGCGGCCAGTCATGTCGTATCTCGATACTGCGGCCAGTCATGTCATATCTCGATACTGCGGCCAGTCATGTCATATCTCGATACTGCGGCCAGTCATGTCATATCTCGATACTGCTGCCAGTCATGTCATATCTCGATACTGCTGCCAGTCATGTCATATCTCGATACTGCGGCCAGGCATTTCATATCTCGATGCTTCATTCACATACGCCGAGTGCACACTGGTCTTCAGTCAAGTAAAAGCATTGCTATATGTGTCTACACCGGTGAGAGAAATACCTAGTTGCAAGTCAGCAGGCAGAAGAACCAACCATTACTGATGGAAGTGCAAGGGTAATTTATTTAAAAAGGGACGAAATTTATGGTTTACCTGCTCCTCCTCATCTTTTAAATGTTGAATTTCATTTTCGGCATCATCAGGCTCTACTAAGACAAGAAGACAGGCTGTTTCACCCTCTTACATCCAAGAAGCTTTTTCAAATCCAGTACTGGCAGAAAAAAAGCATCGTCTGCACAAAAATAGGGTTGTCCTAATTCAGTCATCTCTATGCCATAGAATTACCATAATATAATGGTACAACACATCAACCGAAATTCATGTTTATCCTCCATGCCCAAACTAAGTTGTCCATGGGAATCTCATTTAGACGTTGGTAAGTACTTCACCTAGTGAACAAAATCGTCAAAAAGTCACTGTGACGGAGAGTATTTTTATTGAAATTGTGCAAATTTCTATAGAAATGCACTCCTTCGCAGAGATTTTTTAATAAATGTGCCGGCTGGGGAGATTCTTCCACTTGAACATTCGTACAACTTTTATTTATTAAAGAGTTACCACAGCATCTAACGCATCAATACGAGGCCTACATGTTGGACAAATGTGATGAAACGCGATAACATCCATTCGGAAAAAGTGTATTTACGCAGTGGGTAAGTTTGTCGAAAATCACTGCGAAGGAGTGCATTTCTATAGAAATATACACACTACTTCAAAAAAAATGCTCTTCGTCGCAGTAACTTTTTCACGATTTGGGTACTTGTATAGGGACCGGTTGAACCATTTCCCTAAATGATAGTCAGCATATTAATCTTGGTTCGAGAAACCCTCATATTATGCCTCTATGGCAATTTTAACGATTGTGCTATTACTCACTTCCGATAACTGAATAAGAGAATCGCTAGTCCAGCATTAGCACCATTATGAATAGTAAAAAGGAATGTACTCAAGGTACAGGGGCGGATCTAGGATTTTTTAAGGGTTAGGCAAATTTTTTTTGTTAAACACACATACGGGCGCAATCGATGAAATTTACGCCAATTTACGCCCAATCTAATACATACTTTTCGAAGTGTAAAAATTATTAACTCGAATTGATTCGTCCTAACGTAAAGGGGTGTTATAATGCAAGCCTGTATTGTTGCACTAATGGAATAAGGGAAATAAACAAAAGAAAACTAATTGAGTATGAATGGAATGTATTGAACTACGTTATGTAGGCCAAAATAATATTTTCTGCCAGGTTGGAGGTTAAGTAAATAACCAATAAATTACTTCATCTGTTATCTTCTTCATTTTCTTGATTGCTTGTACATGAACAGGAAGCATCCACCAAACGAAAACATACTTGTAATGAATCAAATAAATAAATTTTCAATCACCTATCATGATAGATTGGAGCACTCAGATAAATACATGATATATACTTTATGATATTTTACTTCATATACATGATATTTTATCCATGTACTTCGCAAGATGGTCAGATAGAAAGAAAAGAAAAGAAATTATGTTAAGAAATAGAGTAAAATGACCAAAATCAAAGTTAGAGACAAGCTCCTTGATCATATCCAGCAGCAAAATAAAAACAAATTTCTGCACTATACGTTCATGAAATCAAATAGTATACCCTACCCTAAAAATGATCCATGGTTAAATAATTAATGTCAACCACATTATAGTAAAAGATGGTGTTTACAGAAATCCCTGAGACAAGTCCAAGAACCTATATAATATAAAACTACACAACAACAGATAAATTATGTACTGCTTCCTCTCTAATAAGAGCTACAACATTTTTTCCAGAATTTAATGTAGCATAGGAAACAAAGAAGTCAAACTAAAACATTATGTAATTACCTTTTTCAAAAGAAGACATAACGTAGGTGGTTTTTATAAAATGAAAGAATAACTCCAAAGATGTTACTGCATCCAAAATGATATTTCGAGGGATGATAGAATGCACAAAGTTGTTTCAGAAGTCTTATAGTTTTTGGAAATTCTGTTTCCTTGGGCAGATATTTTGATTTAAAAATCATGAAATGATACAATAGATAATTATGTAATAAGATTTTTATTCTTTCTTTATGTGTATAAACTCTCAATATATTATAACTTCATTTTCTTATCACTCACTCAGAGTGAAAGCCCTTTCTCTCTATAGTAAATTAGAAAGATATAGTATTAATGATAACTTGCGATGAGAAAGTTAACCTATATACTATCTTATTATACAGTGGCGGATCTAGAGGTATGTTGAAATTTGTGTAGGAGAGTGTTAGCAATCTAACCATAAAGGAAAAGCGTCCAAATAATCCCATTGAAAATATAAATTGAATTCACAAATTATGTTAATGCTCTCATACACAAATTTCGACATACCTCTAGATCCACCACTGTTACATATCATAAAATATATGCATTGCATAAAGTGAATGTAAGATTTTAAAAATTAAATACATATCTCAGAAACTGGGAGTAAGTAATACTAACAAGAGGCTTTTTGATCTCTATCATATTGGTTCATATCATTTTGGAAACAGGATCCTTTTAAAGTTCTTTAATTCAAAACCAGACAGTCATCTCGAACCAAGAAAAATTATATACTGAACTGTACAAATAAGTTACCAGGTTGAGATACTGGTGCTAAAAAAACCATACAGCTGCCTACGCAAAACAACTCAGAAAAATAACAATGACTTTGTGTATTATAAACTCAGTCATTCAAACGTAACTCCATAACATTTTTACAGATGTATTTTTGGTTAACAGAAACAGATACCAAAAATATTTATATACATCATTAATCAATAAAGAAAAGGCTTCGGTTCAGTTGACACAAACAAACTTATTATACATAGCTGAGCTAATAATTAACTGTCGTCATACTTATGGTCAACGAATTATGGTGCTAATGATCCATGCTAATCATTTATATTACATAAAATAAAACACTTGCTTTAAAGCAGCCACAATCTTTTCATTTCGCATAAGCAAAAGAAGAGACACATGACTCGAAAAAAATGCTTTTCCTAGATTTTGAAGTCTGTTTTCAACAGATGTATTAAGTGAATTCAAAATTTCCTAATTAATACTTCATTATTGCTATCAAAAGCTGCAACGATGTTTTCTAGCGAATCCATGTTGAACTGGGTCTAATTCGAAGGTCTCCCACGTCGTTTTGTGCAGATTTGGTGACCATTCATTCAATAAAAGTGTGTAAACCCATGGTTGTACCTTAGGCAAATTTTCTTCTGGTTCATTCAATAAAGTGTTAACCCATGGTTGTACCTTAGGCAAATTTTCTTCCAGTTCATTCATTAAAGTGTGTAAACCCGGGGCTCCTTAGGCAAATTTTCTTCGCCTAGGTGAGCGTTAGGCACTAGTCTGTGTTGTCAATGTAACTATGAGAAGTCGTTTTCCGGGCAGAATCAATACCTATAAACTCAAGCTGTAAAAAACATTAATTTGTAACATCATGGCGCGCGCCGCGCCTCGGCCGGAGAATAATCCTATTTGCGAAAAAGAAAGGATATCGGATTGATGCGGGAATCTCTTGATATTTTCGATTATTTTCTGATTATTGTAATACAATACCTTTTTCAATTTGTGAAAAACATTATTTAACTGATTTTGGGTTAGGCATTTGCCTAAGTTGCCTAACCCTGGATCCGCCCCTGAGGTATATTTAGTTATTCTGAACTTGAACCATAACACGCGTGACTGTTCTTGTAAAAGCTAATGCTAATGCTATGAGACTAGTATGAATTGGAGAATCATATCGGAGAATGGAGTTTGTTTCTTCCGAAACCAGTATGCAGGACCAGTACCTGTCAAAGTTCTCATTCAGTTCTCCTCCTGCGTTACTGTTGAAGAAAAGAACTTCTTACCCTTCACCGTTTCTTCAATGACACCTTCGTACTTGATTGATACATTCATAACAATCTAAAAACAGCCCATGTGAAGGAGAGTTACTCTGCTTGTATGCATCACATATGAAATATCTTGAATGCTATTGCTTTATACTAGTCAAAGTTATGCAATTGGGAAAAACAAGGGCTTATGTCTCATTCATTCAAACGATTTCAAAAAGCTTTTAACCGAAATTCAAACAAAAAGAAAATTCCAGCGAGTTTACAGCAACAAAAGAACAGACCATTTCATGGATTACATCACTTTTAGCAAATATTGTACTCTCGTTTCAAACAGGAAGGGTAACGACTTTCTTTCGCATTATCACAGAGTTCATAATGTTATTCCTCCAAAAGTTCAAAGGTCCATTCTTAGTATGTCAATGACTGTCATTAACATACAAAATTAGAAAAAGATCCAGTTAAAGTACAAACAAAAAGATGAAAAATTCATATTGTGATTTTGCAAAACACATCTAAAACAAAAACACTTCTTAAAGCCAGTAGAAAAAACAATAACCAGATGTATTGCAGATTACGCAAAATCAATATATTGGTTACCTTGGGGGTGAAAGCGTACTTGTAAAGCTTAAAGTGATGAAAGTACCTAAAATAAAGAGAGTAGAATTATCATACAACTGATGGAAACTCTGACAGTTTCATGATTGTGCAAGCACTGTTGTGGTATTTTGCCAAACAGTAGGAATGCAAGAGCTCTATTTTTCTTAGCAGAGTCGCATGACACTGGCCTTTTACATTTTCATATTGCCTTTACTTTGGCATTATGTTTTTGTGTAATCCTTTCGCGACTACTAGCACACTTCTATTTCCTTATGCACTTTTCATCCTATATAATATATGTTTCCTTCACTCTAAACTGATGAAACAGTATGATATTTGCATGTTTGGAATGAGTTCTTATCACATGGAAATGGAAGTTTGTTTCACGCATTTGAAACATATCTTCATTAGGACAACTACTTGCAATATTCTGAGAATGTTAGGTATTGTTAGGTATTTCTTTGCAAAAGATTCCTACAGTGAACTCTTAGTACTAAGATCTCATGAAATAATATTGATTGTGAAAAATTTTGAATTTACTGAGCGAAACCTTTGTTTTTCTAAATCTTAACAACCCTCTATAACAACAAAGTCTTATCAAAATAAATCCTTGGAGTGTATTCTAAAATTAGTCCTTGAAACATTGCAAAACACAAAACAAAACAAAAAACAAGAAAAATTGATTACTGACGTTCTTAAGATGTATTCTTGTATTGACTTCACTTGGTTGACTTCATATAATTGCACACAAAACGGTGGCCTCTAAAAGAAAAGAAAAGAATTTTCTTTCAAAGATCTGAAAAAACATCCTTAACAATTGAAGAGAGAAACTGCAAGCTTGAGAAATGTGTGAATGTAAAAGAACAATGACAAGCTCAATACATCAACCTCAAGACAGATGATACGTACCTTCGCACTGTGACACAACAGCAAGTTTCGAAAGTATGTGAATGTTTCTTGCAAATTGCCAAACGATGTTTCTTAAAAAGTAAGATTTTAAAACAAGTCAACATATTCATAGTGAATCACATGGGGATTCTTTCTTCTTCTTCAAATGACATTTACTATTTCTGCTCAACTTTTGCTACCAAATTTTCCAATGATGACAAAAGTAACAACAAATATCAATCATTGCCTAATGGAAATAGGCTCAAGAATTCTATATTCATCAAAATTTTGATGACGTTAAAATTTGAAATTATACCAATAGCCTTTTCGTGGGTTTTCTTCACTATCGAGTAAAATGCAGAAGTTTGTTCTTCGTTAAAGTTTTGCTCTTTACAAAACCTACAGACATTGTTGTCAAGGAAAAGATCATTCTTTCTTATAAACAAAATTTTTAAGAATTATATACCAGATTGGATGATGTCAAGCATTATCCAAGTAGCGAAATACAGGAGGCACATTTTAGCCCTCAACTTTACAACTGCTTGGAAAATCACTACTCACTAAATATTTATAATCATTGAAAAGATACATCAACGTATAGAAGTATAAGTCTATCAAGATCTTTTCTTTCATATTTTGTGTTTCTGATGAATAACATAGTTTCGTACATAACCAACTAAATTTTAAAAACAAAACTTTTGGACAGTTATTCAACAAAAACCAAATTCTACTTTTGAATGTTAACTAAATAATCAAAATATCCATATATACAAAATTAGAAATAAAGTTTGTTGTCATCTCATTCGTAATTAACTTTAAAACTTCATGCCTACTATGCAACGCATTTCTATTACTTGAATCATTAACCAAATTTTTCAAGACAACTTTGCACAGGTTGTTTTGATACTTGTTAAGTCAATTTCCAGAAACTCTTTACCATAATAATTGTCATTATCGCATAAACTTTGAAGAACTAATTACTTTTTCACTTCCTTTGGTGATTTACAATCCAAGAAATTTCTCACATCTGGTAAACTGAGATCAGCCCTGAAAAAAAAATGTTTTAAAGGAACTCATTTAATAGATATGAACAAAGAAAATATCTATGATAAACTAATCAAAGAATATCGAGAAAGATCTCTTGAAGGCAAAACTATCAAAAAGACACTACGTCAAAGAGCATTTTCTATGAAATAGTGAGTGCACTTCTATAGAAATTTACTCCTCCGCCTCCACAGTGAATTTTCAACAAAAAGGTCAGTATTTTGTATAGTTACTGTAGTAAACTCTTACCAGATACAAATTAATGGCTTCGTTGACATCTTCAGATGATATTGTACTAAATGCTGGTGTCTACAAGAGATAAGTCAGAGAGATAACAACAAATTTCATTTCGGCCATATTATATTGGGGATTGATAAACCATAGAATGCATACAATTCCAAGTTATTCAATTCTAATTCAATATAAACAAAATAATTAATTAGATTTTCCATACAAGACATAAAAACAATTAACTTAATAACATGCTTTTCCCTGTGATTTCTATAACACGATTGTAGAGCTTCAGTATAGAATGTGACATTTTGCAGCCAAAAGGAGATTTGAAAAGGACTCGTTTGGAAAGCAGTTGTTTTACATTGTAGATACATGTATATACTGAAACGACAATCCTGTATAAATATTTTAGAAAATAAAAACAAATAAAAATAAAAGGTGTTTCGAAACAACACGTATAATATAATTTGAGAATCACATTTATGAAGACTTTTTATACAAAAAAAAAATTTATGAAAAACATTTTTGTTTTGTTTGTTTCTTCAATTTTCCTCAATGCATTTGGTCAACAAATTAACCACTTCTTCAGCACATCCCCAAGACAATGTAATCCCGTTTCCACCGTGCCCATAATTATGGATAACAATGCACGTTTTATCAGTACCGTTTATAGTTGGTATAGTCACAATTTCTTTTTCTAATTTCACAGCAGTGCGGCAAGGCCGAAGACCAACCCATTCTTCAATCACTTGAGCATATTTCAGACTTGGTATATATTTGGAGGCATTGTCAATTATCCTGTGGTGGTTTTCTTTGCTGGGGGTTGTGTGATATGAGTATTTACTGTTGATAGAACCAACTAACACTGAATCTTGAAGAGGATAAATTACAATCATTAAGTCTGAGATTTCTTTCTCATGCAAGTGGATGAAGGATTTTATCCATGGTGCGTGAACACGAATGAAGTGTCCAGAAGTTGGAAAAACTTCTTGGTCTCCAAAAAGTTCTTTAGCACCTAATCCAGAACAATTCACTATCACATCAAATTCTTGTAGACTTGACAAACTCATCAATTTTTCTTCAATGATTTTGCCACCATTTTCAACAAACTGATTCATCATCCACGGAATAAATTTTCGTCCTTCCATTGTTACCAGTGACAAAGAGTAACCACTTTTGATGCTATCAGGAAACTGGCGTAGATCAACATTTTCTAGCTTTTTGAAATCGGTCAGCATGCTGGTAACTTCTGGTGGCTCAAAATCTTCTTCTTTACTTAGTAAATAACCATATACTTTCGACAATCCCATTCTCCCAGCATCTTCATTTGTACAAATTGCATTTAAAATGTAATCATATGTGATCTTACTCCATTTTTTAATTTTTTCATCTGGAGTGTTTCCAAGTTTTAAAGGAAACCAAACTCCACCTGCACCATCACTGGTAGTATTGGGACTAAGTTTATCAGCAAATATAGTGATATCAAGTGAACGATACTTCTCTTGAATTTGATATGCACAAGCAATACCATTTATACCTGCACCTATAATTGCTACCTTCATGGTGAGGATAAGTAAATACTATTTTATTTTTGATTTGTCACCTACATGCAGTAAAGATCCTGTTTGTAATATTTACATTGTATTGGCATACAACAAAAGTTTGTGTTACATAAAAATAACAATGTTTGTAAAGAAAACAATGTCCATCTGATATTTCGTTGAAATGAAATTCTCACATTACAATTGCCATTGGTTACCAGTGTACTATTCATTTTTTGTCATCACAGTTAACTTTTTAAGTTTAAGTGCCACATAGCCTTAAAACTGCAGACTTAGTTTACCTTCTTTATAATAATTCTCTAATTCACCATGACAAAATTCACTCCATTTATTGCAATGTTATATAGGTATATGTTTATAAGAAAGTATTAAATGTTGGTTTTTGAAACTTTTTTTTCCCACATTATTTTGAATTCAGTAACAAAGGGTAGTTAAAACCTTATGGATCTGTCAATGTTCCCAATTTCAATTTTCTAATTGTATAAAAAGTGAATGTAGTTGTGATCCATGACTAATGGTGCCCTCTGTAAAATCCGCCACTTTGTTCCTCATTTCGTTCTTCTTTCTATTTATCATGCTATCTTCTCATCTCACTTACGCTATGGTTGCCAGGTCTGGGCTCAACAAGAATCTTCTATCACTAAGCCTATCCTCCTACTTCAAAAATCTGCTGCTCGTATAACCACGTTCTCTCCTCATCTCACCCCCTTCTCTTTGCTAAACTTGGTTTTCTTACTATCTTTGATCTTGTCAAAACCTGCAATGTATTATTCATACATTCAGCCCTCAATAATCAGTTACCTCGTCACATTCAAAATACTATCAAATTTTCTAAGCTATCACATGAATTTAATACTAGAGGATAGTCAATGGGCACTCTATCTAAACCTGAGTCAATACTAAATCCCTCTGAATACACTCTATTACCTACCAATCCATAACTTGTTGGAATTTTTTCCAATCTACTTTTAGTCACCTGGAACTAAGTTCCATACCTCTAAGCCAACTAAAAAACCTTGTCAGTGGTTTCTTCTTATCACAATACGCAGACAGTACCTAATAATTAAGCAATTTTTTGTTGTTGTTGTTGTTTTTGTCTGGTTTGTTTGTTTGTTTGTTTCTTTCTTTTTTGTGCTATTGTCTTTTTACGTTTTAGTGTATGGTTTTGTTGTTTAAATTATGTTAATGTATTTGTATTATTTATTTTAGTGGTCACTCTCTCTGTTTAGATTAGTCTAATGGGATGGTCTCCAGTCAAATTGTATTTTTTTAGCATCTTAGAATTCCTTTTGTTGACAAATAAATATCATTCATTCATTAATTGTTGTTTAACAATGTATAATGAGTGCGATTATTCAAAGAGGAATTGACAAACTGACTTCAGTTAGTGTTTGACACACACACTTATAATGCTGGGGAAACAGAGATGTAACATCAATCTTAAAATTATTAACCTACAGTGTTATGTAAACAACATTTGTAAGTGTACATCTTTAAAAATGTGTTTGCAAGTCATCTATTACTTAATTATTTATTAAAAACATATTTACACATGTTGACTTCGTCAGAAAAATAAAATTCTGCTATAAATGAAGGACCTGCAACATCATCATAATAAGAAGCTGTATATATAAAACCTGGTTGGCAAGAATAAATCAGAAAAGAATCGAGTCTGATAAAGAGATTGAAGACGAAATAAATTAGCCACATTAACATTTCAGTAGCAATATCAACAAACTTAACAAACCTCTTATCAAACAAGTGTTTCGAATTGAAATAAAAGAACAACCAGGTCACAAAAACCAGTGAAAACAAATCAGTGCAAAAGTGAGAAGGTTAAACGAGTTGTTGATAAACAAATCTCGGTTATCCAAATCATGTGCGCACTCCGCACTACGGGCTAATACTTCATATAAGACTGCACAAAGATCCGACATCATGCTTTGCGCACAACATAGATGTCGGACTGCACTAAACAAATCCGACATCTGTTGTATACTGAACAAAACACATTTGCATGATAAGTTTTGGTGGCGATGTGGGAAAATATAAAAAAATTCTTGAAATTTTGGTGGTGGCGAAATAGAAAAATAGAAACTGCTTGAAATTTCGCAATTCAGAATAAATAAATTAATAAAAGACGCTACCTTCAAAGTTGTTACAAGTTTGTGATGTTGGCTACTACCGTCAGACCGATGGAATGGCTATGTCTGCACCGCCTGCACCAATGGTAGCCGAAGGGTGGTTGAGCAATTTCGACGACAACATCAAATGTGACGCAAAAATTTACGAACGATACATGAATGATATCCTCAGCAGAGATATTAAACGATCGTGTATTGAAGATAAATTAGAAGAAATCAATAACTATCACCCGTCCCTGAAATTCACCATTGAAAGAGAAAAAGACCAGTCGATACCATTTCTGGATATGCTGATATTCAACAAAGACGGTAAACTGTCATCGACATGGTACTCAAAACCCACAGATACTGGATTATTAACAATGAACTTCTATTCTCTTCCACCAACCAAATACAAGAGATCAGTTGTCTCCAACCTCGAACCCAGGGTCTCTGAGTTGTCTCAGGTCTCGTGGACTTATTTTCACAAAAGTCTAACTAAGGCCAAAACGCTTTAGCAATCAAATTAGTATCCACCGTTTTTCTTCGAACCTATGGAGAAAATGGAGAAAATCATACGCCCGGTGATCGGTATTGTTCTAGACATGGACAAGTAAGAGATAATTGACATAGTCCATAGAAGTCTAGTCTATAGTTCTATGGTGTGACTGCTTAGTGCCGAGAAAATTTTGCCAATTTTATTGGATTAGAGTGTCTAAAACTGTAAAAAAAACAACCCTAAAACCGACAAAATTATTTGGGGGCTATAGCCCCTTAGCCACCCTGCTCCGCGGTCCCTGTAAGTACATGCCATCAAATAATATGAAAATGGTGAATTAAATCAGGTTTAACTTCTTTGCTCTAATCATCAGGATAATTTGACTTTCTTGACGGATGAGCGCTGAACAATGGATCTCGTTAAAAAGACGTCTATAAACCATTATAACACCATACTTGTGCCGTATGATAAAAACGAATTTTCTAGAGACGCAAACGACACCTTACTTCGGTGTTTGTGAATGCTATTGTTTCTTCTTTCTTCACAAAACATTTTCTTCTTTGACGGAGATTTAAGACCAAGATTTAAGCACCGTCAACATAATTCGAACTTCACTGTTCGTCACTTCATTCTTGTATAGCTGCTGTATGCATGCACTTTCTAAGTATCTCTTCCAATAACTCTCTTATGGTTGGACATAGATTGTGAGTTTATCAATGTTATCAATGTTTATTATTGTTATCATTGTTGATTTCAGTGACTGCGATTTGTAGTCAATATGGCGTTTTCACCGATATCTTGTGGCGGACGATGTCAGTTGACTGCAGTTTCTGATTTCTTGCGACATGTGATGTGTGTTTTTGGCCACGTGATAACATGCGTCATTTCGACATATCTTTCGATTAGTGAATCAGAAAATCAGCCAGATCCGTTTTATGCAAGGTTTTTAGTAAGCGAAACACGTGACTTACAACAAATCATAAAGTTGGTAAACTTGCGGAAACTGACAGACAGAACAAAAGTAGTCAACAGAAATTTTTTAGAGTTTTCCACTCGTGTTCCGTACTATACACACTGTATGAACTTTGTAATGCACACATACAGTGTATCTGGTAAATAAGCAGCCCGGACTTAACTTTTTAAACATTTGTTTGTTCGTTGTGTTTTTTATCAACTTCATGGATTGTTGACGAAAATAACCTGCGCAGTAGTTGGCTTTACTACGCCTACAAAGAGAAACAATTAGATTACGATAGCGATTGAAAACAGTGTTATAAAAAGCTTTGTTGTCATCTGATTCAGAACTTAAAGTAATGCGCAAAAAGAAATCACGTTTATACATAGGCTTTAGAATCCCAGATGTAATCCAAGGCTTTTTAGAACGTTGTTAAGATTTCCATGGAATGGATAATCTTATTCATTTCGGCGGCGTATCTATTTCTCTATCTATCTATCTATCAGGGTAATGCTCTAGCCTGTGATTTTCATATCTCCGCCTGTGATGATAATGTAAAATGTTGACAGGCTAAAGCTGAACCGAAAGCATGTAAAAACAATATGGTGGCGCGTGGAAGGTCGTGCACAGATCATTTCATAATTAAAGAACTGCATGTGACTTGTAAAGAGACAGGACTATCGTTTGTATAACAAAATATACGTGATTTACAGTCGAATTTTGAGAATTTTATATACAGGTTGTTGATAATAATAACAAGAGAAGGAAGAATATCATAACATTGATATTATACTGTGTATGAAGACTCATTTATCTGATGCCGAATCTGAAGATTTGTATTTAATCGATGGTTATGAATTGTATACATTGACATATGAAACAAATAAATTGGGAAGACAAGATATTGAATGAAAATATCATGGATTAAGATATTTTCACAAAAGAGAATTCCCATCCTAGTCTTCTTACATGCTGCATGTATTGCTTGGCTGACAACAAAATATCTGTCAAAAGGCTTCAATAATGATTTTAATTATGTTGTGCAGTCTTTGAAAAAAGAAACGATGTAATCTTGAAGAGATAAAAACAGTAAATTGATACACTTTGAAGCAGTTACGAGATGTCGATTGGTTTACAGTCTACAAAACAATAAAGATTAACAAGACCATACCAAATTCATGAGATCATTTTTAATAACTATGCCCTGGTAATAGAAAAGAAACTTAAGTGACGTCCTTGCCCATGGCTGAATAAGTCATTTAAAAGCAAAATGAACAATCACGATGCAGTATATTAAGGAAAGCCAACAGAGTAAAGGTCACACCTATCCTGCCTTATTCCGTTTGTTGCAAATAAAGCAAACCTCTGTGGCTGTGTGAAAACTGCTCTGTATTTTAGACCACGGAAGAACATAAGGATCAAAAAGTTATTACGTAATTGCCCAATTTGAAATTTTACTTCTGTCGACTTATTGAATAGTTCTTGACGATTTTTATTTTTTTAATTTTTATGTATATAAATTAAGCAATTTTACATTGTATATATTTATTTTCACTCTGCAAATTTGTTATTGTACTTAACAGGACTTATATATATGGAAAGAGAGAGAAAGCAGCATACATACATAATGAAGTGTATAATCCCTTAGAAAAAAGTTTATTTTTGACAATGAAAAGTAATCACAACAACATCTTTTATCAAATTAAAATTACAAGCATGTCATGCTTAAGTTACGGAAATCTTTTAACCACTTAGTTGTTTCTTGTTTCTTAGTCATTGTGGCTGTTGGCACATGTTGTTTCACTAGAGCATTGACTTCGAGAAGAAGAGCATCCAAGGAAGTATCAATGTTCCCACCCTCTAAGTCAAGAATTTCATGCCAGTTTAGTGCTCTAAAGTCACAAACAAAATCCTGATGTTTAAATTTGAACCAGTCACTGTAAGTTCGAGAGAAATTATTACTACCACTCTGTTGAAATATTCGAGAGGAGACACAAAGGAATTGAAAAAGATGGTCTGAGATTGAGTGCAAAAAATTACCAGCGGAACATTCACGAGCAGTAGTGGTAGCAAAAATGTTGTCTATTAAGGTTTGAGAATTCTCTGTAATTCTTGTTGGCAAAAGGACTTGAGGTAACATCGAATTATGAGCCTAAAGTGTCTAAGAAACATTGATGTTATTAAGAAGATTGATATTAAAGTCTCCTAGCAACTTATTCTCCATAGCAACAAGTTGCAAGAAGGGAGAAAGAAAGTCATTTGTGATTGTATTTACACTCATGCCATGATGTTTATAAATACATCCAACAATACAATTAGATTTACTAGAAAACAGATTCAAGCTAGAAAGATCAGATCGTGGGAAATAGGACAAGTGATTTGAAATACACAAAAGAGCTCCACCACCTGAGGACTCAGTTGGTGCATAGTTACTCGGAATAAACCCTGGTTAGGAAACTCGCGCCACTATCGTTCAATGTTTTGATCCGCATTATTTATGATCACGTGATATTAACGGTGCACACAGAAAAGAAAATGGTTCCCATACACACTAAACAAACATGCCAGGAGTGAATTGTTCTGTGTTTGGTTGTGGGAGCTGCAGAAGAACAGAAGGAATTGGTATTTTTAAATTACCTGCAGCTAAGAACGAAGAATACAAAAAATGGAGAGAGGCATGGTTGTCTGTAATTACAAAGACACGAACTGTGGATAAAGCCTTCAAGAAGCAAATTGAAAATGATTCTGTTTATACCTGCGAAAAACATTTTTTGGCAAAAGATATAGGGTCATGTAGGTATTTCAGATTAATTAGAATGTATATTGCTTTGCTTATACATTTCACATTATATATACATAAGGTGAAAGTAAACAAATGCAGTCATTATTGTTAAGCAGTTGACCCACTTTTCCCAGTATACTGTATGTAGTTTTACATTTAGTTTATTCAGAGAAAATGGTGAAAAAGAAACCAGTTTTTGGAGCATTGCCTTCTTTGATGTATGAGAAAAGTATTACCACAAAGCCTAGACCTAACAGACCATACAGAAGTATTGTTAATGATAAACTTCATGTTGATGCTGTCAAGGAATCACTTGTATATGTTGATTTTGGAGAATTTTGTACTAGAGTTCAGAAATTGAAAACACTACAGGCATGGAAATTAACTAGATTAGAAGATAGAATTTTAATTCAATTGTATTCTTCTGATTCTTTGAGTTTGCCACAGTTTGAAGTAGTTGTAGATGATAGTATGGGATTTACAATTTCAATGTTTGCTTGGTTTCTTCCTGAAACTCACATTCTGTACCAAAAGTATAAACGATCAATTTGGAATGTCAATATCATTGATTTAGTATCACAAATTACAAGTCACACTGTCTGCAAGGGAATTAAATATACCAACAGCAGTAATAAAAATATCATTAGACATTCAGTACCTAGAGTGCATGGCCCACTTTTTGATGAAAATGTACCATTTAGTTGTTTGGAAATGTACAGACACTCAGACTGTGAAATATTACTTGGTGAAATAGACGTTTGTGAATCGTGTCAAGGTATTAACAAATTGTATATGAAGATTTCATCTGCCAAGTCAAAGCGTGTACTGATACCAGCTAAACCAAAGGCTCCAGTATCTCAAACTTCAAGAGAAAGGCTGGGATTAGCTTTGCATGAACACATTCGAAACTGTAAGCCCATGTTAGCCCCATTTTCATCATTGAATGATGAACGTTTTGAATGGTTACGCAATGTTTTCCTTAATTATCTTTATACTTGGAAGCAAAATATTGATAACCGTCCTGGTGATTTCACGTTGAATGATCAAAGTAAGATGTTCTTATAATGGCAAACCTTTGAAGGTTTCAAAATTACAACACATGCAATCATTGAAGTGATAAAATTCATGTTGAGTAATGGTGTGGAATTTGTCCTCACTGAGAGATTTTGCCAGGATCCAGTTGAGGAGTATTTTGGCAATCAGCGACAAATAGGCCGACGTTCAGATAATCCAGACTTACAGATGTTTGGATATAATGATAACTCAATTCGCATACAAAAAAGTATTTCGTGCAGCAGTGGTAATACAAGAGGAAGATATGATAAACGAAAAAGTTGGGTTGAGATTGATAATACAATATTACCAAAGTGTAAAGCTCGTTGAATAAAATATGAACAAAATCCATTACTGTATAATCTTTACTTTTACTTATACCTATTCCAGATAACCAAACTTCTCAGAAATGAAAGATAAAAACATTGAAAAATGAGGAAAAATCCAAACAAATTTTGCAAGATTTTCACTGTAATATGTGGGTGATCTGAAATTGGTAAATAGATTATAACATTACATATCATTATCAAAATTTGTTATTTTTCTTCAACACATGAACGTTTAATGTTTTTCCTGAGAGCTTTGTCCTTTGCAGTTTGTTGTGTTCTTTTAAACTTTTGTACGATGTTTTTGGCATGTGTAAATGAGCGTATCCTGACAAATAAATTGATAACACTATAAAGTACATCTTTTGAGATATGTTTTGCTATTTCAACTTCAGATTTTGTGCATATATCTTCCCATTTCTTCTGAATAAAAGAATCATCAGTAATGCTTTTACAAATACTTCTGTAATCAATTACATGATCTATGAGAGAGGTTGTATTTTTACGGAAATAGTTTTCTGCCAAGTGCATTAGTTTTTGCAAATCTTCAGTTATAAACCAAAGCCCACCTCTGTCAAGATTAGACATAAAAGTAAAGTTTTCTTTTGTTTCCTCAGGATGTAATTTGGTTGCATTTAATAGTGACATTATTTGTTGATTTGTGCTAGTATTCCATTTGGGGGAGTTTTTCATTTTTTTATAAAGTTTATGCATTATATATCCAGTGATGTAATACAAGCCATGTCTCTCTTTTTCAGATAAATCGGTTGTTGATTCAGATGTCTTACATTCTGTATCTCCTTTTGATAGATGCAACAATCTGTCCGTTAGTTTACAAAGCAAAATTGTTGCCATATGATCTGGGTAGACGGATAAAAATTCTTGTGCTTTAGCAACAATGTTTGAATAGCAAAAGCTATAAAAGTTTTCCGCATCTTTGTTTTTTAACAATTTTTCATACGGCTTTTGGAATGCAGACCACAAGTCTAATGCTATTAACCACATATCATCTCCTTCAATTTTCGTTTCTTTAAGTTTCGTACATAAATCAGTATTATAGCAGTTGTTATTTTCGACTTTCACCTTTTCTTCTGATAATATATTAAAAATATGTTCTTGTGTTAAACATCGTACGACTCTTTCATTTTTCACTGTAGCTGAATGTTTTTTCATATGCCGAGTAAGCCATCCTTTGCTTTTACATACTTTTTCACAAATATTACACACAAACTTTCCATCTTCAATCTAAAACAAAGTCAGAAAAATAATAATATAAAAGAATGCAGGAGATAATTTTTTGAGCCAGTTTAAGTTGAGTTCCATCATCTTAGGTACAACTAATCACTTACATTGTTTGCTGTATTTAAAAATTCCTCTTGTAAACCTACATCCTCCTCTAATGCGTTCATAACTGCCTCTAAGTCATCACCAAAAAGATAATCATTCACCACAGCACCAGCCATCACGTTAGAAAATTTTTAAGTGCACCATCAATGTCACGTGATTGCAACAAAATAAGATAAAAACATATTTTGCCGAACAGGGCGAAAGCCACGGGAGTTTCCTAACCAGGGTTTATTCCGAGTAACTATGGTTGGTGTAAGTTCAACACAATAACCTTCGATATTAAAATCAAAAGTCGGGGTTGAGTGTTTCAAAAATCTAGACTCAGAAATACAACCCACGTTCAATTTCAGGTTAAGGACAGACCGCTCTGATTTCTTGTCCTCGATTTGGACAAATTGGTATCGATTTGTAAGATAGTCTGCAAGAGGTTTCACGAAACTCTTTAATTAAAATCTTTAATTAAACTCTAATTTACAGCTCTAGAACTAAAACCAGAGTTGAAAGTGGTATTTAGGATAGCTCTAATGGATACAACTTAAGTTACACTTGAACATTAAGTTACATTACCCATGGTAAGAATAGTTAAAATGAGAAAAGCGTCTGAATAGGTAAATCCAGATATTACATTGATGTAGATTTTTCTTCATAAATGCTGTTATTGTTATTTATTTACTTATTTATTTTTTTTCACGAAGAATTTTTCAAAGTATACAGTAGACTCTCTTTAATTCGAACTTCGAAGGGAAAAACGAAATCGCTTGAATAATGGAGAGTTCGAGTTATAGAGAGTGATATTGCTAGGTGTTAGCTTGAAGGGACCCATTGATTCAGTTCGAATTACGGGGAGTTTGAGCAATGGAAAGTAGAATTATAGAGAGTCCAGTGTACAACGCATAGTGAAACATCCCTAGTGAAATTGATTGCGTCATAACATCTTCACTTACATGTAGTTCTACCAGGTAATCAAGATTGAACTAATGAAAGATACGGAGAAGCATACTAAATAGCATTTTATCTATGTTTATTTTCATCTGTCCCGATCATCAGGGCGACAGTCGTGATATGGCCTCAATCTATATATTTGTGGTTTAAGACGTTTTTCAATGGAAAGTCTTGGTTTTCTCCTTGATGACAATCATTATTGATACGTTGCTATAATTGAAAAAAGTGAGTAAAACTTCATGATAACATAAGATCTTGAACGGTTTCTTGAACACCCTTAGTGACAACTCCCTGACAACTCCTTCACAGGACATCTAAGATAACAGTGTATATATGTGAATATGATACTACTGTAGATTTTTATCCTGTATAAATATTCGAGAAACAAACAAACAATGTAACTTATTTTTCTTGTCGAGGGATGTCACGTTATAAGAAGTTATTCTCTGTATGTTTGAGAGAAAACGAACACTAGCCGAACATTCTTACACATTCTTCTAAACTGATTTTTATAAAAAGAAAAAAAAGTAGATTTGTTTTCCATAACTCTCTTGTACATTGTGACACTAAGCTGGATTTACACTGTCTCTTTATACGATGTCAACTGATTTTTGTGTTTTTATATACTTTGGAATACAGGATCTTTAACTTTTTAGCTGCATCATGAATAATCTCTATTGCCAACTTTATTTTTCCATATACAAAGCTGGTACGGATTCACTGTTCCTTTTATGGATAGCCACCAATCCTTCGCATGTTTAGAGATGAAAGTTGTACTGCTGCCTTTCTTAAACAGCTTGGTTTCTTGTAGTGTCAGGGTTTTTATTGTTTCCCTCGACGGGTCTAGCGGGTTGTCGCAAACTTGATGAGAAGCGCATTGACATTATTTGTGAATTCAGACCATGTTCACATGTATCGGATAGATATCATTTCGGAACAATTTCCATACCGGTTAGACGTTTCGTTCACATTGTTCCGAACTTATCCGTTATTAAAATCGAAATGATTCCGTTCCGCTGCAAAAAGTGAAATGATTTCGTTCCGATGTCGGAACAAAAGCTATCCGATGCGTGTGAACATAGTCTCAGTCTATAGTACCAATGGGATTCTTTTAGCGTTTTTCTTTTATGGTTTTCTTTTATAATTAAACACTCTCCTACACAAATTGATTTCGGATATTTCATTTTATTTATATCAACTCACTGCAAGAAGTTCTTGATATTTGTTATCACACCATACCAAATCTATCATTAAATATCAAATCATTAAATCATATTCGGTCCAGAAGATCATGAAAAGACAAGTATCTTAACTAAGGCACCAAACTTAAGGGATCCTCAAAGGCGTTATTATTTCTCCACCTTGTTAAATTCCTAATTCCTATCAAAGTCCCAGCATACAGAGAAACCAGAAAGTACATCCATATGATAGATTCCAAGATGCAATGCTTTTAATAAGAGGGCGGTGCTTATTTTAAAGTTGGATCTTTTTCATAATCATGGAAAATTATATCATGGGAAATGAACTTTTCGATGAAAAAGAAACGGGCTTAGGTATTGCATTAAGGGGGGTTTACACGTAAAGATTATTGAAAAATTTTTGTTTTAACCAGGTGCTTTCAGGCTTTAAAAATGAATTGCAAATCAACTCATTAATTATTCATGACCAAAAAATTGGTGCAAAATCAAATCGATTTGTTTTTTCGCCAACTTTTCTATTCAAATTACAACAGGTGGGAATATGGAGTTTGATTTTTTTGAAGAGAGAGAAGCGTGCGTCAAACAAAAGCTTAAAAGAAAATTTTTCAAGAATCCTTACGTGTAAACCCCCCTTTAAGAATTATAAAAAAGATACTTCTCTTACTTAGAACTTGATCTGGACGATCTAGGCATCATGTTTAGACATCAAAGTTGTCGTTTTTTATCATTGTCGATGTAATCCGCCACTTTTATTACGGATAACTCCCATAAGCGCTGCATCTAAGGTGTGGCGCTTAATGGAGGGAGGCGCTTATTCCAATTTCATGATCAAAAGTGCGGTGCTTATTGGAGCGCTAAATTGAGGAAATACAATAGTTATTACGGTAGCAGCGAAAGCGAATACCGAATACCGAATACCGAATACCGTATTAAAACACACTTGGGCTACTACTCTGGCCGAAATGACAGTTTAGTCTACGTTGTAGAGTCTGCGAAATTCCCTTAACGAAGGTATATGAATTTTAATGTACGTACACATACTAAGCTTATTAAAGCATTTTATAAAGTGTGTTTTTATATTTCATTACTTACAATAATAAATCTTACCCCTAAGGAGAAACAAAAAGAAGGATCTCAATTACTACTTTTCTAAATTTAGTTTAGGAAACAATACTTCGAACGACTTTTTAGTAATGCAACGGGAATACGTTTGCAAGAAGGGCGTATCTAAAAATATTTTTATTAATTTCGCTAGTATAGCGAAGTATTGGTATAGTCGTTCTATGTATTTCCGTGACATTTTGGACGATCTCACTAAAGTAAATAATTGCATATAAAAAGCCATGTCCGCACACACCTAAGCAATAAAATCTTTTGCAGGTTGACTAGCGGGCTAAATTTGGACCAAATTATGAAAGTTCTCCAATTTTCATAAAAATTTGCACAAAGCACAATTGAAAGGTTCTGATTTCGAATTTGACAGTCATTTTGTCAAATTTGGCCAAAATTGGGCAATTCGGGCCCAATTTGGACCAAATTATGAAAGTTCTCCAATTTTCATAAAAATTTGCACAAAGCACAATTGAAAGGTTCTGATTTCGAATTTGACAGTCATTTTGTCAAATTTGGCCAAAATTGGGCAATTCGGGCCCAATTTGGACCAAATTATGAAAGTTCTCCAATTTTCATTAAAATTTGCACAAAACACAATTGAATGGTGCTGATTTCGTATTTGACAGTCATTTTGTCAAATTTGGCCAAAATTGGGTAATTCGGGCCAAATTTGAACCAAATTATGAAAGTTCTCCAATTTTCATAAAAATTTGCATAAAACACAATTGAATGGTGCTGATTTCGTATTTGACAGTCATTTTGTCAAATTTAGCCAAAATTGGGTAATTTGGCAATGCTATATTGAGAATGTTTTAAAATTGGTGCGAGTAGATTTGTGTAATTGTGACACCGTCCTGAAGACTTTAAGCCAAATTTTAGACCATTAAGTTTTGATCTATTTGTTTTGTATAATTGCGAGTTGAAATTCTGGTACCGTTATCAACTATTGTATCTCACAGTTCTATGAACAGTATCTATTTGTTAGAATTGTGAGAATGCAATATAGCGAAATTTTCGACTTCCAAGTCGTCTTGTTTTCTCTAATTTGAAAAATGATTCTGCTTAAGGGGCTGTTCATATGGAGGTGAGCTGGCCCGGTTAGCCGGGCTAGCTCACTTAGCAGAGATCTCACAGTCATTAAGAAATCTTTATAAAAATAAATTGTGTTCATATGAAAAGCGGGCTGGCTCACTTAAGTGAGATCTCATTTCATTTGACCGGGATCTCACCTAAGTGAGATGAAATTTGTTCATATGAACAGACCAACCCGGCTTAGTGGGATAGATTTTAGACAAGTGCTTACGCGTCGAAATTGGAATTATTGTTTACGTGATGTAAACAACATTCTCCAGCCCGGTTAAGTGGGATGAGAAAAGCCATATGAACGCGGGGTGAATTTCATCTCATTCAAGTGAGCCAGCCCGGTTAACCGGGCCAGCTCACCTCCATATGAACAGCCCCTAACCTAACTTTCCTCTGTCTTTTTGTCTTCTCCTTTCTTCTTTTTTAAAAACAAATTTGTTACAAAACTTAGTTTTGAGAAGAAGAAAAATTTGTCTCGAAGCTTATCACGCTCAAGGCTTGAAGGAAAGTCTAGATTATGAATAATTTTTAGTATAAGTTTGAATAATCTGATGACAAGAAATACATTGCATGATAATCACTGCACGATGAGCTAATCGAAGGTAGATGAACTTTTTTGAACTCCCTTCCAAAACTGCAATTTCGTTCAGCATCAGTTTATGTAGGCTGAGAATGATGTCCCCCGTATGTAAAGAGGTGGTACATGCCCGACTGTTCGCGACGAAGAAGGGTTAGTCGCACAGAAGACCGGCGGACATGCGGAACTCTTTAAGACCGTTTGGTACAAAGGAGATCTTTTGATTATAAACGCTATTATACCGAAAGCAGTAAATGCTATGACTGGGAGAATATTTTCAAAAATTGAAATTCAGGTTCATCATATAAATACCAAATTCTTTTCGTATTTCTATGAGTTTCATGCAAGATTTCGAGTTTAAGACAGCTATTTAATATCTCAGGCTAGCCAGTTATAATTAGTGAGAAAGATAATAGATGCAGACAAATGTTATGTATGACCTGTGGACAACTGCCAACTGAATTTCCAATAGTTGTTTTTAATCAATAAAAGGACTTTCCGTTGTTTCAGATCGCTTAAGATTGTTCGATGCTTTTCACATCATAAACTTTCTAGTTTGCGAAATATTCTAATACTACAATGACGACAGGCTTCTTACGAAATGCATGCAAAAATTCTTTGGTTTTTGTTAGTCGTTTGTAGTTTTAGATGTCTTTCTTGTTTTGAATAGCTTTCTTGAAGTAGTGAGGACGGACTAGCCCCCATGTTGGATGTCTATACGTCCTGCTTTTCTTTGAAGGCACCGTTTTCCTACATGGGACAAGTCACTCCAAGAAATTCCAAAAATAGGGAGAAAGATTGACATTTTTGAGAAATTTTGTAATTTTCAGCTCATTGGCAAATTGATTTCTGAAATTATCTTTGAACGCTTTAAATAGTTTCAAATTGTTTTGTACTGAAAAGTGTAAATACCAACAATATATCATGTTTTAGTATGTATAATCTATCCCAAACGTTCAGGCAGACTTAAGTACTTTCTTATTCTTTTCAATCTTTTCAAGCTTTTTCTTAACTTCGAAGTATGAGGTGCTACTAACATCAAAAGCATAACGAAATAGAAGTATCCGAAATCCCTTTTTTTGGACCTCCCTTGCGGAATCCATTTTTTGTGAGAAAACGATAATATATAAAAAAACAAACCATAAAAAATAGTTTATAGAATGTCTTGATAAGCTTTTGAAAAATCCTAGCCTGTGCACGTTCATTACAATTTATGTACTTTCGTTAAGGGAATTTGGCAGACTATACAACGTAGACTAAACTGACCGGGGAGGAGTACTTGTCCAAGGCTGTTTTAATACGGTATTTGCTTTCGCTGCTACCATATTTAAAGGAACATCTCAGACTTAGTTAGTTAGAATAGTTAAGGAACTTTGACCTTTCAGAACGTGTTTCTTATGTATATAGACCTTTTGAAACAGGCATGGGAAAAGAAAAGAAAAACGTGAAATGAAGGGAACGTGTGTAGAGTAGGAACATTGTGGCGATAAGCACCTTTACAAATAATGAAACCAACAATGATTTTTTTATTTTTTTTTTTATTTCGCTTATTTAAGCATCATCAGGTCTAAAAGTAAAATGTAAAAAATAGTTAAAACCATTAAAATATATACAGAAATATATATTTCAGTGCATGTTTTCATGAAAGATATGTGAAGTGTGATGATATTTTCTACTGGTGCATACTTATCATTCACATTTACATTTGATATTTACGATTCCTGTTTCCTTATCTGTTGCAATATATCGTCCATTGTTTCTAGAAAAATATTTTTAAAATTCACTGGGGATGGCTGCTCTTTATCCCCAGATGTAACTGTTCCGTAAAACATATCTTTCTTGAATAAATTTCCGAAGGTCATTGCACCATTAAACCCTGTATACACCATGTATCGAACATCTTCGTTCGGAACACTGGCTACATCCATTCTTGTGATCATTGACTTTTTAACCATTTCATGCTCGAAAAATTTCTGAGCCTTTCCAGTAGATTGTGCAAACTCAGCTAAGGCCCTTAAATGTGGTTCAGTAGCAACCAATCCCAATCTCATTTGCATCAAAAGAGATACATACTTTTGAGAATGAGTTCTGAGCCCTACTAAATCAATCTTTCCTTGCGAAAGATACCTGTTTGCCAATGTAATGGTACTTTCCCATGGGGCAAATGTAACAAAATAATGACTGTTGATGAAGGATGGTACCATGCATGGAGTGATCACATTCTGTGGACGGCCAAGTAACTTCATGAATGTGATTTGCGTTGCCACATGCATCATACTATCTGGGCTCAATTGATACTTACTGAACTGTTTCCTACCGATAGTGTCTGATTCCACATGGACACATTCATATTCATTGTGGATTTTATAAAATTTATGTTTCGCCAATTCCACTCCTTGTCGAATTTTGTCATCAATGGAAAATTGTAATGATTCAACCGGGCTTGGTGACGATGAAGTATCCTGTGACGAAAGTGATACGTCGTCATAGACCTCAAGAATCTCTTCAGTAACATTTGTCATGATGTGTGCATGCGTTTCTGTGCTGGTACCAGAAGCAGCTACTAGTCCTGATGTCTTATCAATGGAAAATGACAAGTTTCTGTCAAACCATCTATTTCCAGGCTTTTCACCATGCAACACAAACTTCCCTCTGGAATCTACATCATATGTTCCATCAAGTGTAAGAACCGTTATGGCATCTTCAATTTTTTTCAATGTTTCTGCATTTTCCAGATCGGAAAGCAAATGATTTCGATACTCAGCCCATTTATCTCTTTCCAATATTGTAAGAGCAGCAACAGGAGTGGTAGTTGTCTCGGCACTTTTCTCCACGACAGTTTGCAAATTCTGCAACAATTCTGCAGTCGACAACAAAGTACCATTGTCTTTCATTACATCGAAGGAGAACAAATGTCCATTTTTGATGACTACAACATTCTTTGAGTTAGTTGCTACGTGACATTTATCTATGTCAATACCAGGCAATCTAGAGCCACTTAATGTGTTTCTGTAAACAGTCATATCGAATGGGATGATGCCTAGGCCTTGAGCTACCTGAGTTCGATGTTCCTCAGGGGTTTCTAATAAAATATGTTCAAATAGAGGATTGGATTTGAACATTACAGGTTTGAAAGAGTTGTCACGAAGAGTCTTTTGCACAGCACCAATAGAATGTAAAAGTTTTGAAGCAATGGTAAGTTGAGAATCACCATTATGAACATGAAAGCCCATGCTGCCGTACGTTTGCTGTAGAGTGGGATAACGCCACTTCCGAAGGCTGTCAATATACTGAAGGCCACCATACACTGATTTGTTATGCCTGTATTCTTCATACATCATTTGATTTAATACTTTTATATCTTCCTGATAGAAATTATTGGTTAGCTTCTCCAATTGTTGATATTCCTTGGTGTCCAACACGCAACGTTGCTGTTCCAGATATGATGAAAGTGTTCCGTGTAGGTTTGGAAACGGCAAGGTTGGTAAGGATTTCTGGAAAAAATCTGTTGGTAATGGTAACGTTGGGGACCGAGGATTTTGCTTCAGAACCACATTTGCGTTGTAAAGTGATTTTCGCATGATTTGCTGCATGATGGTGAAATATCTATAAAGAAACGTAAATTTTCTACAAATATCTAGGCTTTTCATGTTCTCTAAAAATGTTCGAAAGGACAGTATATGTTGTGTTGAAAAAAGTTCGAGTGAATTTGATTTCGCAGTTCAAGGAAGTTTTGAAAAAAATGATGAAACTTTTTTTTGACACAAATATAGTAGAAATAACGCTTGAATTATATGTTTTGCAATTTGTAAAATCTTCACAGATACAGATTTTCTATATACGGACGTAGCGAAGAAGACCCTCCCAGCGCACACATGACGTCTTTGAGACATCTCACTTAAATCGTGAAATGGTCGTTTAGTTTTGAGATCATTTAGCAACGTTGTAGGGACGTCTGAAAATGGGACGTCGCAATTGGGATCCTTTTACGATCAAATACAGACCTGATAAAAATTTTCAAATTTCATTCTGCAGTCATTAAACAGTATACAGTGTGTTTCAAATCTTTGACTTCAAAACTTTTCATCGCATTTTTGAAGAAAATATTTAATTAATTTTTATAAATTTTATTTCCATGGAATCTTTATTTTTTTGGTCTTTCTCGTGATGTAATTTTTGCAAGAAATGGAAAAGTAGAAGAAGAGAAAATCGAAAAATAAGTTCGGAAAAACTCATTGATTTCTTAACAATCACTTACGACAAAAGTTAACAATCGTATCGTTTAAAGGTGAAAAATCTTTTATCCCGTTATGTGACATCACGAGAAAGACCAAAAAATAAGGCTTCCATCGATATAAAATTTATAAAATTAATTGGATATTTTCTTCAAAAATGCGATAAAAATTTTTGAAGCCAAAGTTTTGGAACACACTGTAGATTGAGTAACTAACATGCTTATATAGAATTTATCTTTGTATCGAATTCTGTTTATTGGTCATGTGAGGGATGATTTTACGACGTTTTTTGGGACTTCTCATTTCGATGGCAAAATGGTGGCTTGATCGTGAGATCGTGATATCTTTTAATAACAACTTGGTAAAAAGATTCACATTTCATTCTGCTTTCATTAAGCAGTATACAGTGTGTCTCAGAATGTTTTATCCACAAACTGTCAATGTGTTTTTTTCAAACATTATTCATCAAATTTTTGCGATTTACGTACCATATGAAAGCTCTTTCTGAAAATATAAAAGTTAAACCAAAATGATAGTTCTTCCAAAAGTTATTGAGGAAAATATCATGGTTTCAGATCATTAACTTGTTAAAGGTCAATTAACGCCTGTAACAATACAACAAGTTTACAAACAAAATAAGATCATAACATAATTTCTGTCGTTAGAAATTCTTAAGCCTCAAATTTTATAACCGAGCAAGTTAATAAGATAAAAATTTTGGGAATTAAATGCGCGTACTTTTGCTTAACAAGTTCAAAAGATTTTATGATCGGAACAAAAGAAAATTGCTTTATCAAAATGTCATTAAGGTGTGAGTAAGGGAAAAAAACGTGTTTTTGTTTTTTAATTAATTCCTTTGACAGGAATATGTTTATATCAAGTATGATACATTTTTGGAAAGCTTATTTACATCTCTAAAAGCCCATGTTAAAAATTTTAAGGTAAACTAAAAATGTAAGATTTTAGAACGAGTCAAAGAAAATGAACCTTGTTGTAAAAACGTAGCTCCATTTACAAAACGAGTTAAGTTTAACTTATGTTTTTTACACTTTTGTAATCACAAGAGATAGAGTAAAAAACCGTTTTTTCTTTTTTTACTCAAACAAATTATTTTCAGAGTTATTTTCAATTTCTCAAAAGTATCGTTTTCTGTTTTCATTTTTTTTGCTTTCAAGACTATAACTCATATTCTGTTCAAATTAAAAAGATAAAAAAAACCGTTTTTAGATCTACCCTTCAGCTTTTCAGTAAGCCAAGTCTCACTGTCAGAGCTTTTTTAGTTTTGTAAATGAAGCATCAAACGTTAGTGGCTCTGACACGAAAAGTGAACACTGAAAAAAACAGCTTTAAAGATTTTTCTTTATTGCGTGAACTAATTAATTATTTATGAAACGGAATTTTGAAACAAAAGGATCAATACGCAACATGATCAATATGTTTTGTTTTTTCATGGTCTTTAATGTACACAAATTAGCCGCTAATACAACGGTTTTGGAAAATAAACGGACTTCCCATCCACTTCCTGAAAAAATAGTTTCACCATTGGAAAATTCAGAGTTCCTTTCATCAAAAAAGTCAATGATTTTTCCCTTACTCACACCTTAAGAAACTGTTAATTGATCTTTAAGAAATTAACGATCCAAATCTGCGTGTTTTTTTTTCAATAACTTTCTGAAGAATAATCATTTTCTTGAAAATTTTATGTCAATCAAAAGTACTGGTAAAGTACTGGTACAAGGAAGCCTTGTGATGTAAATTTCGCAACATTTTGACAAATAATTGTTGAGAAATGGACACTGAAAGTATGCGGATAAATCTTTTTGAGACACCCTGTACTTCAAGTAACAATAACATGCTGCATATGGAATTTAGATTCTTACTGCATTCCTTTCCTTGGTCGTGTGGGGGATGATTTAACGACGTTTTGGGACGTCTCTATACAGTGTGTCCCACAGAATTTCGGTCTGAGATTTTAACAGCCCATAACTTTTCAAACATATATCAGATTTCAGCAATTTTTACACCATTCGATAGAGTTTTATTCATAGATTTTAAAAATATACATTTTGTTCTCCAAAACCTTTTAATTTGGAAACAATTAAGGATTTTACCATGAAAAAATCCAATTATCTTCTTAATGGTTAATTAACACATCTTTCAATAACAGCTATCAAAGGTCATTATCAAAAACAATATCAAAGTCAAGTGACTGTAAAACGCAAGAGTCATTAAAAACAAAACTTTAAGCTGTCTCAACATGTCCCCCGTTTCTCTTGACACAGCGATTTTCTGTTGCTGTCATAAAACGTAGCGAAAAAAATTTTGATTTTGTCTAAGATTATTTGCTGAGTCAACAATTTTACTTCTTAACACTGATAGACTCTGAATCTCAGTGGAGAAAAGTTTTTGTAGCAACTAAAGATTGCTCATATGATGTCAAAAACTTTTGTAGAAGCCCCCGTCTCAAAGTTTTTAACTTTGTGATGAGATTATAATTTTAGTGTGTTCAATAACACCACGACATGTTCTTAATAAATAAAGAATAATCGCACGTGAAAATTTACTTTTATTAACCATTAAGGAGTTAATGACCGTGACAGTTTAAAGAAATCATATTTACTAGAAAGGTTTTGGACTAAATTATTTAAGATATAGGTTTAAAATCCTTGAAACAAATGCCATCGAATGATGTAAAAATCTCTAAAATCTGATATATGTGTGAAAAGTTATAGCTTGTTAAAATCTCAGACCGAAATTCTCTGGGACACACTGTACAGATAAATTACGACTTTCGAAAGAATTCCAAATTTTCAAAAGCAATCAATCGACAAAGATTCATCGAATGTGTTTTACTACAGTTGAATGATTTTAAGAATTTAAAATAGACCAATCACAAATACATAAGACAAAGAGAAATTCCCAGGTTATGAAATTCACATGTTAGAAAGTTTCAAATGTACAGTGTGTTTCATAGTGTTGGAAAAGGAAAATTTAAAGCTGTTTTTTTAAATGAATATACCGAATTTCAAAATAATTTTTACGTCGATGGAAAGCCATTTTCAAGTTCTTTCGGCTGGTATATTTTTGTGAAAAATGGAAAAGTGGTTTTTGAAAAAATAAGGAAAATTTCTTGGAAAAATGTAATTAAATTTTTAATGGTCGATTAAGATGTGAATGAAAAGAAAAGATTTTTTCAAACAATGACAGTAATTTGGAAAATAATAAACAAATTTAAGCTGTGTGTTCACGAAAAACGTTTAACTTTTATGTTTTTAAATATCAATTTGGGGGTCTCAGTGCAAAAATAGAAATAATAAAAGTTTGTATGGATTTAGCGCTTTGAAACAATAAGCACGGTGTAATTACGCTACGTGTTAATCGACCATTAAAAATTTATTTACATTTTTCCAAGACATTTTCCTTCATTTTTCAAAAACCACTTTTTCATTTTTCACAAAAAATACCCTAGCTATTGCCTATTGCTGTCTGTTAAACTTGAACTTGACTTGACTGTAGCGCCCTGACTAAAATAGCTTATTAAAAAAAAAAAATCGTTTGAATATTGATAAAACTTACAGTTTGTTTCGTTTACTTCCATCTACAACCTTCAGAAGGAACATTTTCACGACACACGCCTTTACTTGTTTTTTTTTTTAAAACATCTTTTGAACGCTTCATTTACTTTCATTAACATAGCAATTACCGTAAATGACCGATTAAGTACCCTGGGCGCTAATAGTTTTTTTAACTTTGACGGTGGGCGCTTATACGGACGGGGCGCTTGATTGAGTCCTGGGCGGTTAATAAGAAAATCACTAAAATCGGTGATACAGGTTATCTTTTCACTGAATTTTATTCCGTTTTGATACAAAGAAACACTAATCCAATATGTCTAATTTTTCTTCTCCATCATCTATCAGAATTTGGTCACTCCATGAACGGATTTTCATCGTGTTCAAACAAAATGGAAAGCTCGATAAATACTCTCACTTTGAGATGAAAAAAATTAATTTCCGCGTTATTAAGTTTTCTTCATTATACTGAAATATATGTTCAACTAAGAACCATGTTTTTCTCAATATTTTATGTTTTTGCTGAATAAGCGCCCAGTTTCCTTTTTGGATCGGAACCTGGGCGCTTATTCCTAATTTTTGCTCTAAATCTGGGCGCTTATACGGACGGGGCGCTTAATTGAGTCATGGGTGCTAAATCGGTCATTTACGGTATAACCCTAACGATACATTTACTTTTAAGTCTATGAGAAATTACCAAAATTCTTTAAGTAGAAATGGTTGGCAATTATATTGGAAGTTGGCAGCAGTATCTGACTTTTGCACCCTTGAAAGCTACCTTAATTGTTTCTTAGATACTGAGAGCAGACAATTTTTAAGTAACTGAAGACGGCGTAAGTCGAAAAGTTTTTTACTTATAAGCAAAATTGTTGTTTTTTAAACACAATCTTTAATAATGAGAGTCTTTTCAGCATGTGTTAAAAACGTAAATTTAAACTGCCCTTTATGCTTGTTTCTTTATATCTCGTATAATATGCTGCTAAATACAGTGTGTATTACTTATCCACTAACTTTCAAGGCCTATTTTTCATTACGTGTCTGATAAAATATTGTGAATTTTATATCACAAGAAAGAGCTTTTCATGCCGTATCCATTCATATAAAATGTTTGCCAAAATATATGTTCTTCAAAAAAATATTGAAGAGAAACTCAGCGATTTGGTTCATTAAATTCTTAAAAGCTAATTAACTCAATATCAAAAATTACTGATTGATTACTAATTGACTTTAGGACACCCGTGGCGGAGTAAAGTCTTTAAAATACTCGTGGTTTCTCCTCCTCCTCCTCCTCCTCCTCCTCCTTCTCCTCCTTGGTTACTACTTCAAGTCATGAGATCGATTCGCATTTTCGGCCAAAATTGGACTTTCAGTTGACCAATTTTCATAAAAATTTGCACAAAGCACAAATGAAAGGTGGTGATTTCGAATTTCACAATTATGTTTACATGTTTGACTAAAATTGGGCAATTTAGGCCAAATTTGGCCCAAATTTGCGAAGATCTCCAAATTTCATGAAATTTTGCACGGAGCACATTTGAAAGGTCCTGATTTCAAATTTGGCAGTCATTTTGTCAGATTTGATTAAAATTGGACAATTTGGACCAAAATTGGACCAAATTTGGATCAAATTTAGAAAGTTCTTTAAATTTCATAAAAGTTTTGCACAGGTCACATTTGAAAGGTGCTGATTTCGAATTTGAAAGTCATTTTTTCAGATTAGACCAGAAATTAATTTGGGCTAAATTTGGACCAAATTTAGAAATTTCTTCAAATTTCACAAAACTTTTGCACAGATCACATTTGAAAGGTGCTGATTTCGAATTTGACAGTCATTTTATCAGATTTGACCAGAAATGGGTAATTCGGGCCGAATTTGGACCAAACTTAAGTTCTGCAATTTTCATAAAATTTGTACAAAGCACAATTGGAAGATGTTGCTTTTGAATTTGTCAGTCATTTTATTAGATTTGAACATAATTGGGCAATTCGGCAATGTTGTATTTTTGAGACTAGATATGCATCGTTGTGTTACGTCCTGAAGTCATCAAGCCAAGCGGCTTCTTGTTTAATGAAATACTTGAGGTAGTGGATGATATGGAAAATTATCAAGAAGAACATACATGAAAACAATGATCGACTCTCTGATAACGACAATAATGATAACTATAATAATCCCAGTAGACTTCACCATATATTCAATCTAGTGTGATTTCTTCATACATGCCCTTCACCAGAAAGTCACTATTGTAAGCTGGTCTGACGTCGGTTCGCGTTTGAAACATAAGTAGAAATGCTGTTTCAAATAGGGCCGGCGTGTTTTCGTGGTTTAGCCTGATTACCCTTCGTGTAACATGAGATTACTAAACAAAGTCTATAAGATGGAAATCGGTCTCTGTAATTTTGAAAGAAAGAGAAGAGCATAAAATTGCTTGTATCTGTTGGAAGTTAAAATTCAAGATGAACTCTCCCGACATTTAAAATGGAAAGCCATGTTTGATATGAGGAATATGTGTATAAGATAAATACAAGTGCTTTTTCTTGATTTTCCGAATTTCTATGTAAGAGTAGATGTACGGTTAGCTCAACTTTATCAGCAAGGAAAAGCTGTTGTTAATCTGACGTACCTGTTGTTAATCTGACGTATACCTGTTGTTAATCTGACGTACTCCTCATAATTTGGAATATATACAGCTAGATCCGTTCGACAAACGTATGTTGAAAAAGTTTTAAAAAACATCTAGTCAGTGTTAGTTAACTTTTCTGGTTCCTACACGTGATTTGCGTGACATTTCGGTAGCAGAGGAGAGAAGGGATAATTTTAATCTCTCATCTTCCAACACTTTCTTTTATTGCACAGTCTCAGAAGAAATGTTATAAAACGGTATTCCCAACCTCGGCAAGCGGCATCCATATATCGAAAAGGCAAGAAACCCTGGGTTCGAGGTTGGTAGTACTCCGAATGGATGACTTCTGTATTAATATCATTCGTATTGTCAGTCAGGGAAAACTAAGTTTTTGTTGCTACTGTTCTGTCTCTTGTTTTGTTTTAAATTTCACAACCTCGTACTCAGGGCCATTTTATTCTTTTGTTGATAGCGCACTCTCTCAGAGGAAAAGAGCACTAAAATCCTGATGTCTGATGTATTCAAAGTCTCACAATCTTGAGGCATTACCGTTACTTTAAATCGAAATGCACCTAAAAGCATATTGTAGGGCACACAAATTGTATTTTTCCCCTTCACTCTTTAACGTGTACAAAAACATAGTACATACCATGTTAAATTAGTTGTTGATGATATGACACACCCACACATCCACCCACTCGTTCCGATCAGTGTGCACATGCTCCATTCAATCTCCACGTTGAAGTGCCAACATAGTAGGTAGACCAATATAATAGGTACCACTAACGATACATTGGCGCTCTCCCCCGTAGTAGTGACACATTAGTGACTCCAGTCGATATCGGAGTGGATAGAAGGGAAACAAAAGCTATCACATAATTATAATGGAAACATAACCTTAGGGGGCTGTTCATAATGGTGGCGGGCTGGCTCGGTTAAAAATATGAACATTTTTATCCTTGTTCATATGATAATTTTCATCCCGCTCAAACGGGACCTTACAATCTTTGTGCAGCAGGAATTTGATAAAAATTATTCCAGCCCGCCTCGCCAGGATGGAGTGTTCATATATACAATTTTCTGGCTCGTTTATCATATGAACACATGTTATTTTTTCATGCGTTTCTTAAAAATAGTGAGATATCATCTATTCGAGCCAACCCGCCTCCATACGAACAGCCTCTTAGAAAGAAGAGTGTGCATATCAGCTGAGGGGTGCGCGAGGCGCGTGCAGGTGAAGTGTCTGTCTGGTCCGTAAATCCTGCATCTCGATAACTCCAATCAAAATAAAAGGGAAACATAATGGTAACTTGAGAGTGACAGAAAGTTTGAAAAAGTTGGTGCGCAATGCAATTCGCTGGAAATTCCCTTCATACCAGCTAAAGAAAAGGGGGATATCGATACCGATCTCTGTATGTTCCGTATAACAGAAGAATGTTTGGTCAGAAGTCAAATCAGAAATCGCAATTTTTGAAAACTACTCAAAATGAAAGATTACAAAGACAAGAAGCTCGGCAAAAAGAAAAGGCTTCTATCAAAATACAGGTTAAGTATTGCACACGTTTAGCATATAGTATTGTGATGGGACATTCTGAACTGTCTGGAATTACTACTCAGATTGGTATGATCAACTATTTCCCAATATATAAAGTCAAAGTTGTAAAGAAATTGCCAAAAATAAGAAGCTGCTGTGCCTGCCTGTGAGAACTGTACCGTCTCTATCTTCCTAACTTCGGACATTCTTCCAAACTTCGGACACGCTAAATAAACAGACCTGTCTGTTAAGCGAAATGTACATAACCAATCAACCCAAGTCACAATAAATACTAAAACATTAGATAAAGCTGATAAAATAATGTGTTGAAATGCAATAAAGTAAGCGTGAGAAGCGCAATAAGTGATTTGAAAATAATGATAAACGTCATCCCCAAGGCATTGCAATAGCAATCCTGTCGAATAACTTAAAATAGAATTGTAGCAGACGGTTTGTACTTGTGTTAACTTAACTTAACTATAAAATAACTATTGTATCTTTTATCAGTAACTGAATGAGAACCAGGTAATCATTATCATAGAAGCAAACATTGAATATCATTACGAACTGTGAACTGAAATTAGTGAAATGTTTTGTTTACATTTTTTTTCGATTTTTTTCTTTGATACTTATCAATTGCGTATGATGATTTTAAAATACCCTTCTCTACGTAATGAGCACCTGCGTATGTTCTACAGCCACGGTAAATTCATTACTTTTCTGTCGTGGAATTGTACACGACAGATTGATATTTGCAACGTTATTTCATGATCTCCTTGAATTTCCCAATCATCTGGTTCAGAAATATCACTTCATTCCCAGGACTTTCATTGATGTCTTCTGTAATTAGATTATTAGATCTGTTGTTTAGATAGAGCCTTAAACGCGTATAGTTGGTCTCAAGGGTACAGTCAACTAATTTAAGTTTTTCATTTTTGTTAAGTTCAGTTATGACAAGTTTTAAATTTAGTTTAGTTGACAGTGCAGTATGGACTTTTACTGATGTGGTTTGTATTTTGTGGATTTGTTTTTTTTATGTCCGAAGTTTGGAAGGATCTCTGAAGTTAGGACGATTGACGGTAGTAAATTGACTGGGCAGAGGAGGAGAAGGAAACTCCTTAATTAAGAGCTAAAAGCTTAATAAGACTACAATGCTTAAATAACAAAATTACTTTTTGTCAAATTTTGAGAATTTAAGGTGCCTGGGCAATCAGTGTTCTAAGCTGAAGGCCACACAAAAATTACACTACACAGTCAGGGAAAAAAGCTAAACACCCCGGGATCCTGTAAATGCAGGGTCTATAACGCAGGTGGTAAATATGATATCCCTTGATTGAACTATAATCACTTTTATTTTTATACCATAAAATGGGGTGACTTGAAACAAAATTCGCCATTTTTTGAAAAGATTTGCTCATAACTTTTAATCAAAGAAAGTAATTACTATGAAATTTTGAGGTCCATTCATCTTTTGTCTTTCAGATAACGTGTGATCTACGATTACTTGCATATAAAACATAAATTAAAATAATTTGTTTATGCCAGTTTCATTTTTATAAAGTGATGGAGAGTGTTAGTAAATTTTGAAAACTCAAAATTTCAGAATGGTAAAACATTGTAAAATATAAGTTATCTGAAGCCTTTAAAATCATTAAGCGTGTGATAACGTAATTGTTTCAGAAACTATATCGAAAACAGGAAAGATGAATTTGAATTTATAGCTAGTTTACACGACTGTACTTAATTAAAACTTCGCAAATTGAATATATATAATAAAATTCCTGTTTCAGAGTATCCAACTTTCTTTCTCGTGCTTCTCTAAGTTTAGGATATATTTACTTTTCCATTTCGATACAGATGTCACTTAGAAATTGATCCATCGTCTTTGTTTTTTCTACACAAGCACTTTATCATTTCATCCGGATTACTCGAATTTGTTGCGCCATTGCATGTGATATGTACAAGGAGTATGAAACGGCGTCCGTATATCAAAAAGGCAAGAAGAAGCCCTGGTAACGAGATTAACTATGAAATTGCAATAGTAACAACACGCAGTCCCATCTATCGCTAATTCTACAATAAGTATGTTGTGGCCATAGCCTCGAATGGAGGATATAATTGCAGCACCGATTTGTTCAGAATTCTGATTAGTATTCAGTTATGGTACTTAGTAAAATGAGTCTATTGAGGTTCAATTCTTAGATATTAACCCTTTCTATTAATTGTGAACTTATAATAATTACCAAATGACTTATACCACCTTTGAAACTCCATCGGCTGAACTTTATCACACATCAATGATTTGATTGCATCATAATTGATAAGAATATTTATGCAATAATTGAAGAGACGAAGTGTATCAAGTGAAAAAAACGAAACATTTTAATGGCATATATTTCTGTCAATTTTAAATATTTTTCGATAAAATTCTGGAATTACTCCCTTTGACCTTTCTATTTTACAAATGTAAAAAAAAAATTATATTTGGCGATATGCTATATTGCCGTGACGTGCTATTTTACAGGGGTACTGATTTTCGGCGCTTTGTTCATCTTCAGTTTCCGAAGAACTTCCTTGATTAATAAAATTTTTCTATCGAATGTTGCGCTAGATAGTCTCCGAACCGAATCTGAAAAAAATTCGGAGTTTCATTCATTATTTCATGAGAAATATCGTTTTTCGACTTTGTTTCAAGTCACCCCGCTTAACAGTACTACAACAGAATATGAAGAAAAGAAATGTATATAATAACAAACACGTGCTGAAAACAGCCAACAGATCAAATTGGATTGGCTAATCTGACATGTGGGTCAGATAAATACTTTCCGAATATGCCTCACTAATCGTTTAAGAAAGAAAATCAGGTTGAAAAGGGTTTACTGGGCGCGAATGTAAGAAACAGGATTAATACCTCAATTGCATTATAGACCCCGTATTTAGCAGCTTTCCCAGATTCCATAAATTAGACCCAGAAAACCATATTCAAATTAATTAGAAGCGAGTAAATGGAAACACATTTGGCAAATATAGTGGAAAAAGCTGTATATAAAAGACCACAATCAATTTCTGAAAGTTCTACACTAACTCAAATTAAAACATTGCAACTAATCTAACTAAAACACAAAGCTTTGTTGTAATTTTTGTGATTTTTCTAGATTCTTTGCTTACAATAACGTGGTATGAGAATATATATTATCAAAAATATTTATATTAATCACCAAACGTGTTGCCAATTTAAAAAAATGTTTTTTTCACTTTCATTTCTCTAAAAAGTTGAAGAGCTAAAAAAGAAACCAGAGTAAAACTTGTGTGGGGCTGCTGTTAGACCATCAAGTCATGTTACTTTAAAGGAACTAAATTTCACAGGAATTAAATTTCACGTTTGGCTTATCATAGAGAGTTTAATTTCGCGGATCACTAGAATAATTCTTAATTTTTGGAGCAGCACATATTTCATGATTTCGGTTTTCCTTAAGCCATTCATAAGCAAACCACGGGGCTTTTGCACTAAAATACTTTCTTTGACGAGATATTTTTCTACTACCATAGCTGTCTGGTCAGAAAGGTCAGCCTATGTATGAAAACAAGAAAATATTTGGCTAGGTCAAATGATGTCATAGGGTTATAAACTTTGTTTATTTATCAGTCAATAAATATTTTAACGTTCTATTGCTTTTTGGCTGTTTGCACCAATTATTTTATTGATATGTTCACAAGACTTTTTTCCCACCCAAAAAATTTCGCGAATGATTGAGAAATTAAAAGTTTTGCGGGAATTAAATTTTGCGGAAGATCCCCAAAACCGGGAAATTTAGTTCCTGTGAAATTTAGATACTTTACAGTAAGTAATTTTAAAAGTTATCTTATGGTGATTGGGCTACCAACCAAGTAGTGTGTGTTCTGCAGAATAGCAGAAACATTGGCCGATTTTGGTGTCCATGTTAAGTTAACATATATAACATCACTTCTCTTTATTGTTTAGTCATGTGTTCGTATGTTTTTGTGCTGCAGAAGACTTCACAAAAGTATAAGGTATGAGATATTTTATGTTAAATAAAATCATCAGAGGAAGGATCGTCATCGATGATTTCAGAGGAGATGCTGCTGACAGTCAGGGTAAACTGTGAAAACCTTTCCATCAAAATTAAGTTTCTGATAGATTCATGTTAAACTAATTAACTAATTAAACTAAATTAACAGCATAGTAAACTTAAATTAAATCAAGCTTCTAACAAAATTTTCAAATCGATTTCAACAAAGAAATGGTGATTTAAATGTCTTCCCTTTAAAAAATAATATTATTTATTATTTATTATTACAAATCCTAAACACAAACGCAGAGTACACAATTTTAAAGACTGGGTGTAATTGACACATTTGCTTTATACCCATCAACAAATTCAGTTGTAAATATCAGCCAAAAGTGTCTTGGGTAAAGTTACAGATGGTCTATATTAACACTTAAACTAAAATGTTGTAGCAGGGATTTATCTTTATAGGGTGTTATTAAGTCATGAAATTAATTGGTATACAATCCTCCGAAATCCCAAGCTATGGATTGTAAAAATGTTTTTCTTTTTTAGAGATGGTTTTGATTCAAAGTTCAAAGACTACACATCAAACTCATGTTATCCTGGTAAGATGGGTTTATTACATGTTTTTCCTAACCTTTGCTCCATTGCAATAGTCCGAGTTTCTTTGGTATTAAAACAAAGAAATGTTCTGATCATGCTTTTGTTTTCTTTCACCTGTAAATAAGAAGATGAAACATCAATTTTTTTTATAATTTCCCAAGCATAAAGGGTTTGCTATTTTATCATTGGCTTTTTCTGTGGCAGGAAATTTCAATGGATATAGTAGCTGACAAAATATTTTTATTTTTTGTTTGTAAAAGTAGTAGTTGTAGTTATCTTTCTTAGAAGATGGTTACTTTCTGTTTGCAGTTACAGTGATGTATACACTGACGTAACTTAATCAAAATATATCTTTAACCTTACCAGTAGTGTTTGTCAAAATGTAAAAATTCCATCAAGCAATTACAGGAAATATTCTAAATATTATTTTTTCATTATGCAGAATAATTTTCAATTTAAAAATTACAATGTCACCAGGGTCTAATCTAGGCCGAAAGAGTTGTTGCCCTCTGCCCTCTGTTGTTTTTTTTTAAAATTTATTTCGCTTTAAAAAATGCTAGGAGCATAATGAATACTTTACATAAAAGCACAAATATATATGTAAAAACTATTACACAAATTATTGCAATCACAGAGATTGCCGTTGATCATACTTCAATAGTATGATGAATGAACCTAACATTATGCTCAGCAATAACCTTGGTACTTGGAAGAGGCCAACAGATTGTATTGTTTCTATCTCAATTACCATGCTGACACAAAATTTCATGAAAAAGCTTCACTGAGCTGTCTGAAAATCTTCAAGTGGTAAATTCATAATCGAAATAATTGGCCGCTCATTTTTTTAAAGTTTGTTTTGCTTGTTTATTTAGCATTGTCTTTGTTTACGGAAGCCAGAAAATTGTTACTTGTCTATGCATCACCTGCAGATGATGACGTGAGTTGGAGTGATATATTCTTTATAATTATCTATTTGATTAGAGCATTACATGTAAACAATTCTTTTAGAGGTTTCTGTTGTTATGTAAGGCTATTATGACAAGTCTTGAAAATGGTAAAGAACCTAAGGTAACTATTTGAAGCAGTTCTACGTTGCTTAGTTTAGATATTTTCCAAAGGCAGAAAAATTTTTCTTATGACATGAGAAGAGAATATTTATTCCATCTGATTCTACTCTTCTCATGTTTTGACCTGTTCGAACATCACCAGAGAGTTTAACAACTTCAGTTTTTTTTATATTCTATGTCTAAGTTATGAATTGGATAAATTTGTTTTCACAAGAATAACTTACTGTCAGTTTGTTTTTAAATTTGCACGAATTAGTAGAGACAGCCTTTTGTTTTTGTGCAGTACTGGTATATGTCAGTCATGTTAATCAAGGAGTGGACTGCCCCTTGGTTGAGTTACACCAAGAAGATGCTTAATATATGCTGCAATCATTTGAAGACAGTCAAGGTTAGAAGATGTTCTCTCCAACTTTTATATAAATTTAGCCTTTTATATTATAGCTTGCAGTTACAGTTATATATTCGTTTTATTTTTTGTTCTGTTTAGACATTCATTTTGTCTGGAAGTAAAGCTTCTAGTATTTATTTGAGTATGGTAAGATAAGAGTATACGTATGTCTCTCACGTTATTGTTTTTCATAAGGACACAATGTTGCTTCATGGAATTTATAAACATTTTTTATCGAAACTTTTACAAATGGTAAATCTCCTCTTTGTAAATCAATTTTGTTGTCAAGTTTTCTGTTTAATTTTTTCAACCTTGTGCAAAAGAATTCAGAAAATTATTTCAAGAACTTGTCTTGTGATTAGCTAAAGAATTGAGATGCAAAAAGACCAACCTTTTAAAAGTTCCATTTTTTTAGTAAATCGGCTATGATTTGGAAAATAAAAAAGCAACTCAATTTTGTTGAACAGAAAAGTTCCAGAGAAGACTGTTTTTATTCCACACTGGAATAAATCCCTTCTTATTTTCAGTATTTCTAAGATTATTATTCAGATTATATTATACAGAATGTGTGATAGCATTGTCTGTCGTTCCTTGTTTCATCCAATCCATGTTAAGTTCCACTTATCTTTTCTTGTAGTTATTGACATTTACAGATTGCAAGAATTGGAAAATTTTAAATATAAAAGGAGGTTAGTCGTTTTTGAATATTATTGCAATTGTAATGAGCTTTGCATTTGAATTTGAGACTCATAAGCAGGTTCATTTTAGATCTCCGTATATGTTAGCTGGCTGATCTGATAGCTGATTATCACATCTTAAGGACTTCTTAGCATTACTTATAAACAAACAAGCAAGGAAGCATTAAAACTATTATTGTCCTTATAATTTTTTTTTTTGGAACTGCAATTTAACTATGCTTGTCATTGTTACTAATTATTGACTTGAATAGTCTCCTTTTCAGGTTATTTCCTTTTCTGGGGACCTCATCTTGTTTTTCTAGGAGACAACGTTAGGCCTGTCATGCAACATGTGTGCTCAACAATTCTTGTTGAGTTAGTTGGTAGAGGTCTCATTGTTTCCATTCAGGTGAGCATCACTTGAAAGCTTTTTGTTTCTCCCTCAGTTTAATGAATTACTATCAAAACCAGCCTGGCTTTCATTCGAACTTATTGAATGAAATTATATGCTTGCTAATGTTCTTATAAATCAATGTATGGATCTGATTTCATTTAGAACTTCTTATTTAACGGTTTAGTACGATCAACCGTTTGTCTTAATAAAATATCAATCACAGCTGCTACGACATTATTGATACGGTAACTTTCGAAATAATGACGTTGTTGGAAGATTGCATTGTTCTATTCTATTTTATTCCTTTTTGTCTTCGTAGGGCCTTGAATACTAAAGCTATGGACAATACCTCTGGTTATTTAATATTCGTTCTCAACATAATGACAGTACCTGGTTATATCTATCACTTGAATATTTTATCAACAGAGGTATTGTGTTTTTGCTGTTTAATGATAGTATTTTGGACAAAAAAGGACTGAGCAGCAATCGAAGCTTATTCAGTGTATATTTTGATGAAAATGTTAAACATTGCTTTTCTGTTGTTAATATTACTTAGGCTAAATGGAATAGAAATTACTTGAGATATACTTGCTCGTATTTTTTCTATTTAAACGAAAAGAATCAATGCATAGAATTGGCCTACTTATGTGAAATTTTAGGTCATCTTAGTTCTTTCTTTAATTCAGAAAGAAATTCTATCACCTTAAAGTTCTTTTGTTTGCAAATAAATCTTTTCAACACACTTGTGAATACTTTGTTTACTGTTCTTTGAAATATTGTTGTAACACACGTTTGCATTTGGAAATGTTTATTCCAATGTATTTCGTCAGTACAACTTTTGCTTTAACAAACGAATGCCTACACTACTTTCGTTTTATCAAACTTTATAATCATCACAAAGGTAACAAAGATAGCAGAAAGAGCTCTATGTGTGCATCAATTAGTGCTGGGCAAGCAAGAAGTTTTGGGTGTAATTCCTATGTAAAAATAACGAATGTTTACAATGTGATACAAATTAAATGTTTGAAATTCCTAATCAATTATTATCTTTTTTTAGGGAATTAAAATCTTAACAGATTTTGGAATTTACAAAAAGGTTCTGTCCACTCTTTCCGACTACAACACCATGAAAACTGTATTCGATTCTGTTAATGCCAACTCTTCCTTGTCCTTGATAGGTATGTTGACTTTTTGGTGTAATAGAAAAACTCCCAAAGCACCAATGTTTGTCTATAACGAAGTCTTGGTTATATCATTGTCTTTGCTTGTTAGAAGCCTAGGTAACCCAAAATTTCAGAGAGGCTCAATTTAAGCCAAGAGTTACCATGATACTTAAAAATATAATGTCGAGTTATCGAGTAATATTCATTTATTTACTTTCATGTTTCATAGGTTTTTATTCATGAAAAGTTTTTATTCTGCCAACAATGAAAAAAAAAAGGTTTTCTTGAATGTTGCAAAAGCTTACAACATCAAATAATCTACTAGCTATCAACTGTTCTCTCGTACAAATAAAGCTGACGTTGCAGATAGAGTAATGCTTTTTTTAGGCAACCTGCTTACTTTATGTCAAATTAACATCAATGTATGTACAGATATTTTTTTTCTTTTGACTTTAGTTCTACCCAAATGTTTTACGTCTTATTGAAGCAATTATAACATATCATTTCAGATCTTCCAAGAGACCAAAGAAACCCTAAAAGTAAGTGTATTATCAATTAATACGGAATAGCTGCCATTATGATTATGTCAAGAAAACTCATTTTTACATCAATAAACAAAGTTCAATATGGTTTGGTCTCCTTGCTGTGAAATAGACATGTAGTATGATGTAATAGTATGTTTGAAGCCATTGATGATTATTATTAATGTTCTCCCAGTGGGAAAAGGTTTTAAAAAGTCAATGCAATGAAGAGCATTTTTTTTGAAATCCTGTGCCTATGTAAATAGAAATGCACTCCTTCACAGAGATCTCTCAACAAATTTGCTTCTAAACAAATCGTACCAGCTTCAGATGATTAAATTATCACCTACTATATGGCATAAGCTATTGGGTATGATTTATGTAGATCAAACTGCATTCCCTCTCAGAAACATTTTAATATTCAAACGTTCAAACAAAATTATGAACATTTGCTGTTGCCATATTTAAATGCATTGGTCAATTATTTGAGCCTATGGATATTGATGCGTTTTGAAATTGTAGTTTAATTTCATTCATTATAATGTATGTTGCTTACTCACTTGCACAATAAACATGTAAGTGAACATGAAGTATTTTGATTTCCTTATGATTCTTTTCAAAGCTTATTTTGAGTGGCTTGCTCAACCATTGCCAGTCTTTTCTTGGTAAACATTGCGGCAATTCAAAATGGCATCCACTCCTTGGCTGGTATCGTGACAGCCATGCGGAGAGGTAACATTTTCATACTTTCTTTGTAATAATTGCTTTGAATTTGTTTATCTGGTTCAGTGAATTGTTTGAGTGTTGCATTACTGGAAGTAGTTGTAAAATCTCTGATTCAGATGCTGTTTTTGTGTAAATATCCCTGAAAAGTTAATGGTTTTCTTTACTGACTCCATGCTGTATTTTGAGATGATGTTATTGCTATTATGATTCTATCGTTATGATAACATTTTACATTACTTTGTTTAAACTCAATTCTATCAGGATAGTTTCATTTCTCTCAACTCAGCAGCTTGGAATGCTCTTCTGTCGTCTAGTTTTCCCCTTGTCTATGATCTTTTCACTTTTAAGAAGAACAGCAATCGTTTCCTTCTGTCATCTTAATGCTGCTATCTTTTTTTTTTCTTCCTCTCTTCTTCTTTGTTTTTCTTCTTTGGTAACTTAGTAGTGTTTGTTAAGCAGTGATGCTCAATAAAAAAATAAAAACAAACTGCTCTTCTTTTTCTAGTTACTTACCTTCTTTCTGTTGAAACTTTAGACCTTCTAATGAAGCCTATTCCCACATTTCCACCCAGTTAAAGTGTTTGTGGAAGCGACCACTCGTAGGAACCTTCTTTGAAAACCTTCCTTCACTAGAGGATTCTGAATCAATGGTCACAACAGGTCCCGATGCTACAACAAGAGGTAAACAATGAATAAGTAAATAAATATAGATTTGCACCATGTTTTTTATAACATTGAAGCAATTGAATTATTGTTTTTATCAGCCAGATATGTAAAGCAAAAGATTTAACCATTTTCTTTGATATCAAAATAATAAGATACCTTACTGAAATAAAATTATTAAAGACAATGAACTGTTATAATGTAGAACTGAGGGTTGTACTATGCTGATGTGTTGGTAGAAATAGAACAGTTGGGAAATGGTCTGGGAACAAGCAGCTGTCTATTATTAACAAAGCGGTCAAACAGAGTAAAAAAAAATGGTTGGTTATGGTCTCTCTGAAATGGTCTCTCTACATGAGAGCATGGAGATTATCTGACAAAAAAATTGCTGATTCACCCTTTTCTCGACCTTATGATAGTTCATGATCTTTAATTTTTAAAAAATGTCACTTATCCCTGTTGGTTCTTTAGGTATTCGCTCATAAAAATTTGCATTTGATTGGGACTCTAACAATAATAGTGATACCATTATAAAAAGCCATAAAATTTTCTTTAAAATCATATTCTGCTGTTGACTTTTATTTTGGTTTTTTCTTTATATTCTTATAAAATATTGTGTATCTCTTTGAAGCTGACCTGCCTTTAAATTTCAGTTGTTTATCTATTTTTACTGTCAACCATTCCAGGTGGCTTGTTGCGAAGAGCATTTTTCAAGAGTTTCAAAAAGCTTTCGGCCATTGACTTAAACGAGCCAAGTGTTGTTGACATTTGCATGACATGTGACCTGTTCCAAACATTGACGACAACCGTTACGCAGATGAAATTGGAAATTGTTGTAAGTAAGTGGACAGCGTTATTGATTGCGAAGTTAGTTCTTTGTTAGCTTGTTTTTGTTGTTGTTTTATTAAGGTAAAAAATAAATAAATTCCTATGACAAATTTTAAGAAAATATTGTCACTGCTAAATCGAGTAAGTCACCATCACTTTTCGTAAAATAATCGTACATAGTTAAATTCTTTGACAAAGACATAACTCACAACATTTTTATGGCTTGTGGTTTTATATTTCTCCTTAATTTCAATAAAAAATATTGTGTGACTTCATTTAAAAAACATGGTTTCGGAAAAAAGAAGGGAATATTAAGCATTTTGTGGTTTAAATTTTTTTATTATTTTGATGTTTGGTTCTTTCCAGGGGAAATTTATTTTACTAAGCCTTTCTCTGTGGTTCAACTTACATTGATTAAAACTGGTAAAAATGTTTACCCAGGATACTAATTATTGCTAAACTTTAGCTTTAACACGATGATTAAAAAACACACTCTGCTAATTTCTACCAGTTTTAGCTCGAAAACTTGAACTCCCGATTACTACTTTCCCAGTTCGTTGAGAGTTCGAGTTTTCGAGAGCCCACTGTTTCGGAAAATGTCCTATAGCTAAACTTAAAAGATTGAAAGATTTAATGAAGAAAAGCGAGTAACAGAGAACAACTATCTTGCAATGCATAAAGATCGCTCGACACCTTAGGAAGTGCTGAGCTATGTTCTTAAAAAGAACGAACTTTTATACCCTTAGTTGCATACCTAATTGTACACTTGCATTAAAAGGAAGTTACGTATTCAAATTGTTATCAAAAAGACTTGAATTCTCTTAGTTGAACTTAGTTTGCAGATAGATGCTTTGAAATTCCAATCAACCATGTCATTGTGTTTTCCTTACTGAAGTGTACCAGTAACACATAACCTAGAACTGCACTAAAGCTAAACTTACTTTTTGTACCTTCTACATGTTGCGTTATTGTTTATTATAAACAAACCTGTAAACAACCACATTTGACTTATGCTTTTATCTCTCCCCAACATTCCTGTTAAAATCTCATTTTGAAAAAGTTGTACTAATATGCTTATCATAATCCTCTGCAGTAGTATCGATTTTCTAGGATTAGATATTATGCAATAAAAATGTATCCGTAAGCTCGATTCTCACTATGAGTTAACTTGAACTGCTTTATTTTTTCTAAGCCATGACTTAATTTTTTGTTTACATGAACCTAATTAAGTATGCATAGTTTCCACTACAAACTCATGAGCTATTTCAATCTGGTTCATATAACGCAAGATGCTTAGTGAAAACAGTAGCTCTGATGATGAATTAGAAGGAACTACAACAATGCAGAAAAACATCAAGGTAGAGACCATCTTCAACATAGTCAAGAGCTTCTGCAACTTCTTTCCATGAGTTCTGCACAATGTCCTTCTCTTTGTATGCCTTGTTGTTTTGGCTAAGAACACTCTCTGTAATTCAAACACTGAAGCGACTGAACTCAAGTTCTGGAGATTCAAATCACTGACAGTTGACTGTATTTTTTTCACATTTTTTTTCTTCATCTTATGGCGTCACATACACTGAACACTGTTGATATGCTTTGATGTTTTTTTAACGCATCTTAACTCATCAGCAGTTTCTGATTCCAAGATCATGAGTTTAGGTGAGGTTACATTAGTTAGCATGAGTTAATTTTGTGGGTTAATTTTTTGAAAGACGTTCACACTTGTGCTAATCTGAGTTAAAAAATTAACTCACAAAATTAATTAACCCACAGTAAACTCATGTTAACTCGTAATGAGAATGGAACTTTAGCAAATTCTGTTTTTTTGTCAAATCTTGGCTTAACCCTATTCCCTTTTCAGTGTAAAATGGGTGACAGCTGGAAAAATATCAGAACTGATGTATGTCAGGCCTGGAATACATTATACATCATTTATAAATGTATAATGTATTCCAGGCTTTAAAGAAAAGAACTGCATTTTCCTCTCTAAGGACCAAAACAGCTGTAGATATTTTGTAGGTAAGCTTATAATTACTAAGGTATTCAATAAACTCCGCTAACCTCCACCTCTACCAACCATTAACTTGTATAGTAAGCATTCGTTTGATCACAGTTTTCATGAGTCATGAAAATCAGTTTTGCGATCAGTTTAGCCTTCATGCAAGTTTGATATGGAAACCCATGCCTGTGTCATAAAAAGTAATTGAAAACTGGAAACAATACGATGTCTAGGTCACCTTATATTGATATGGGTTGCCTCTGCTGCATTAATTTAATATTCTGATATATTAATTTTCTTATTGTTGTAGATAGGTTATTAATTTTGCATTTGGACGTAAATTTTCCATCTATTTTTAATATAGCTGTCACTTTTTGTACATGATATATTTCAAACAAATATGGAATGCTGGAAGACTTTTGAATAGCAGAGATACCACAGAATACAAGCAACTGAGAAATCTTCAATCCTTCTGCGGTTGTTCAGTGAAAACCTTGAAATTATTGTGCTTATTTACCATTGATTTCCTGCCTTAAAGAGCACTTGTTATTAATTTACATTAATTAAGACAAATTACGACAATTTTTAGAGATTGCATTAAGTTTCTATGTATTAATTTTTCAAAAATAATTATTCGTTAATTTTTTTACAATAATGATATCTGTGACTCATAAGTGATAACTACTATTTTATAGCTGTTGCTATAATATATACCTTTATAGATACCTTTATTATTGTCATATAGGATTTTTTCCTGTTACAATTTTGTTTAAAAATCACTGTGAATGTGTGAATTTTTATAGAAATGTACACACTATTTCATTAAAAGTGCTCTTCATCGCAGTGACTTTTTGAAGATTTTCTCACTGGATTTCTTATTCATTGGTGTGGATATTGGTAAAAAGATGGCTTCTAGATTCCCTAGAAATAAATTTTATAATGCTATAGAAATGTTCAGTGTTTGATTTCCAAGTAAATATTTTTCTGTTTGTAAAAAATCTAAACTGTGGTATTAACTGCTGTTGTTATAAGTTCAGATAGATCTGTTATCAATCATGGCACTCTACCACTATTAAGCTGAATTTCCACTTGCATAATATTTGCCTTGGAATGGAGCGGAACGGAAATTTTCTAATTTTAATTTCCCTTAAAATTTTGTTTTTGTTTTTCTTGGAACATGGCCTGAGTTGATTGATCCATGTAAAAGTTGTCACAAAAATTCTAGCGAATGTGATATTCCAGATTTTTTCCAAATCTAACTATTTTCTGTAAGAAAGTTTGGAAATGACTTTGACTTTCATTTGGAACAGAACAGAACAGAAGGGAATTAAAATTTTCCAAGTCATGTGGTTAAATGTTTTTAAATAATGCGCAATATTATTTTTTTCTGATCCGATCAAATTCAAGGCAAAAATTATGCAAGTGGAAATTTGGCTTTGACCAGTGCATTCTAATTTAATTTTTGTAATAAAAATAAACCCAGTGACGATAATAGTCACAATAAACCTTTGTCAAAATTTCAAATGGAAAGTATCTGATTCATGATTTTCTCAGTTTAATACCAAGCATTTACATTTACCATTGAAGAGGAGATTCTGTGCGTCAAACTGTTTTTCGTGCATCAAACTGTTTTTAAACTTTGTGGAAGGATTTGTAGTCAGAAATTACCATCATTTTGTTATTGTTCTAAAAATTTGGTGATTACTTACATGAATACTATTCTTTTTCAGTATCTTTTTGTTTATTATACATTAAAATTATCACTGTTTTCTTTTTTGTATAACAAAAATAAAGAATTTGTTGTTTTACAGCAACTTTCGTTCAGACCATCATTGTATTTGGTCATTTCTGTTACTAGTGTGACGTTTTACCAACAGAAAAACATTCTGCAAAGGAGTCATGGCTTCCTGATGTGTAGAATTTTAAAATCTTAACTATTCCATTAAATTACAAAGTCAAAATCTTGAATGGTTTTTGGAAGTTCTTATTGTACGTATTCCCAAAGTAATCCTTTTTTCTTTGCATCCCCACGTGTTACTTCAGGACGCCATCATACGTTTGACTGGTTATTGCTGTAGCCTCATTATCATCATTAACGTTATTCCAGCGAGTATTGTAATAACGTTTTTTCCAGCATGTATTTTTTCAGGATTAATTGCACTATGTTTCGGTCTATTTCCGACTTCTCACAGATGGCTTCCCTTCGCTGTTCTTTTGTCTTGCGTACAATTATTGTATTTTGTATGACATAATTAAGTACACTTTCCAGGCATGGCTGTTCGTTAGTGCTCTTCCAATGTAATTCCACAAGTTCGTTAAAACAGCTGGATGGGCCTGTGTGTATATCTTTTACAGTTGACTTGGTATTAAGATACTCTTGATCTGCAGGAGAGTTACTTAACACATGGCCAGCCTCTTCACTTGCTAATGTGTTAGATACTGTCATGATTTCGGGAATTCTATTATGTGTCTTTAATACTGCAAATATTATAGCATTCTGCCACTTTTCACTCTTAAAACATTGCTGGAATAGTTCTTCTAGACATTTCTGACTGTGTCGTTTAGTAGAGTCTTTAATATCTTTGAAGCTAGAACATTTCAAAATTCGGCCTTTTGATGGTTGTTCGCTTGTATTCGTGAAAAATTTTGAAATATCTTTTTCAGATGCATCCATCTCTTTCTTCCTGCCTTTTAGCATCGTTTTCTTTTTTATTATTCTGAAACAAACTAAAACAGCAATAGCACTTCTTTTTGTTTTATGCCATGCTCATGATTAAAATTAGTTTTCAGCAGAAGTATGAGAAAAATGGAAAGAGAATAATATAGACATGGTTTTTTTTATTTTCATTCAGTTCATTCCCATACATAACCTGTTAAGCTAATATTTACAAGATAGTATTCAACAAAATAGATCATAGATAATCATTTCTCCAGTCATGTGAATGAAAATAAAACAATTCATTTTGAACATTCTTTTTTTACTTGTTTGTAGAAAAACGAATAAAAATAGTCTTTGTTATGATCTGCCTAGTTTGTCTTGCAATTCCCCTCCAAACTGGAAAGCCAAATAGTATTATATTAGAGCAAATTAAGCCGAATCTGTCTTTTTGTCATAGTGTTGACGATGTCAGTTGTATTCCATAAACCTTCTATCTATGGATTACGAATTTAAAGAAACATAGTTTTTTTGTTCCTTCGAAATACAAAACGAGACTACTACATGGTAAATCTTATCAGTCCTTTTGCCTATGCTCTATAAAGAACTACAAAAACATCTCAGCTTAAGTCGTGAAAGATTTACAATTTTAATAATGACAACAACAAGTATTTGCCGTGTGATTACTATCATCATCATAACATCACACTTCCTGTTCCTATCTTCTTCTGTTTTATTTTTTTTATTTCCCAGTTTATTTCTTTCATGATTGTAATTCACATTTTTATAGTAAGCAATATCAGCGTAATGACTTGTTTATCATACGCATTCTTCCTTATCTTAATCAGCTTAATTAGACACCTATTATGAACAACATAGTTTATTTTCAAACTTAATCTTCTTTTATCCAGCAAGCATTGGGAAGTTAGATGGTTTTTCTACTTTTAAAAGCAATTAACTGTTTATGACAGTCAGTCATTCAGATAATAATTAAAAAAATAAAATAAAACGATTGCTTTAGAGAAAGAAGTCAATATTTCTTGGATAACAAAGTTGAAATGATATCCAATATATATTAATGACTTTGAAAGTGGTGTAAAACCAACCTGGAACCCAGGGATAGTTTGAAATCCTTTTGGACCCTTGTAAATAGTTACAATCCTCATGCCCAATCCCCACTGATACTTGTGTTTGTCTGGTCAATTACAGATAACATAGTACACGAAAAGAATAAACTTCTAAAATTTTGTGTTCACCCCATTGGAAATTTCGCCTGACAAAAAGTTGAGTTGGCTTCTACTTTCACTGTGAACTTCAAATAATAGAATGGCAGCATTTGCGAGCGATGTATTCAAAATAACACTTCTGTGGTCTAGTATGCTGTAGTGTTTCTATGTACACGTTTATCTGCACCTAACATACTTTACAATATGCATTTTAATTATCCCACTGATTGTTTCTACGACATTTGATTTTTTTCTATTTTGATTGTAATCATATCTTTTGTGTTTCGAAAAGAGTAATAGGACATCTCAACCTAGTAACATTTCAGATTGTTAAACGCTAAAAAAACAATATAATTCAACATATAACTTGTCTATCTTCTGCATCCCCTCCCCACACTGTTGAATTATAACCAGGTTTTTGTGTATCTCAACTCCTACATTGAAAACTTTAGGTCTCAGTCAACAAGAGGAAATTCTCGTTCGTCTGTGGAGGTTTATCTATTCACTTGGTCCTGGAGCTGGAATGCAAAGTATTCTGAACTATATCAATGGTGTTACCAGCGTTCTACCTAAACCACTGTCATCCTTGCTGATACTCTTTTGCAATTGTTGTTCGCAACTTATACCGTAAGTAATTCATTTAAAAGTGATAGCACTTAGTTTTTGCCATTTTTCATCTTGGTCATTGCTACAAGGATTTCAGACAGGTTCATATCTTTTTTAAAATGGATCTTTTTATAAGCAATCTTCGGTAAGGAAATGAGGAAATGATCAAGCACTTCTGCATCTTAATACGCTTTACAGATGTATATTAGGCAGCAAGGAATATCATTATCTCATTATCTCTGTCAAATCCTCATAGATAACTTTATAACTTTCACCAATGTTAGATTCTAACATCCAAAAGGGATTTTGTGAGGATTGATTTTTATCCAGTGCCTTTCACACGTTTCAATAAAGCAGCTACAGATGAATAACATGAACAAGATGGCTAGCTACCTTATAAAAGCTGCTTGCAGTATTTTATAAAGGATGATAGTAAAGTTTATTCCTTTCCAGCATTTTTAAAGACCTCAATCATAGTCTGAGATAACTTAAAATCACTATTAGAGATAGGGAACTCTTAGTCACAATCTGAGATAAAGAACCCTGAATTGCTATGAAAGTAACAGTTCTGAAGAAATTTCTCTCATTGTATTCAACACAAGATAATCCTTTAGAAATGCTCCATGTTTTCGTTTCCAGTCTACCTTACTTTAGAAATGTTTTATAAAACTCCATTTTCATTTTCTTGAAATTTTTGCTTCTGCCATAGAATATTGGATGATACAGAGCTTTATGAAAAACGCAAACCATTCAGTGGTGCTGATTTAGTCAAATTGACATCGTTTCTCAATGTTCTCGTTTTTAAGTTGATTTGGAGCTCCCAGTCTTCTGGTAAGCATAACCATAAACACTTCCTCATATACTAGTTTCATTTTTTAACAGGTTCGAATGTTTGTATTTTATTTATTCATTTGCCTGGATTATAATTTCAAATATTTTGCTAGCTTTTGTTTTGAATTATTTCATTTTCTATTATGTTATTTGTAGCTTCTCCTACAACTGATGCATCTGGTTACACTAAAAGTAACCAAGTACTTAAATCTGCTTTGGAATTGCTCTTGGTCCTCTATGATCGAGACTGCAGAAAATCATTCACACCGCCAAATCATTGGCTTATCAGGTTATACACCTCTATCTATTCTTCCAATTTTGCATTTTTTTCACATTTTTCTTTCTTTCTTTCTTTATTTATTTATTTATTTTTTGCATCATTATAGAGAGCTGAAAATAGGGCATTTTCATAATGAATTGAAGCTTAAGAAAGATCGAGCAATATCGGTTCTGGAAAAAATTCCACACATCATTCCACACATGGAGGTGATTTATATTTTCGATATTGTTTCTGAGAATTGTAATAAACTTTGCATAAAACACAAGTTTTCCCAAAATGGAAATTGCCTTTGTAAAAAGTTTGTGACCTCAATGGCATAGCTCATTGAAACTTGCCTGATTGAATGTGACCTGACTGGTATAGCTCATTGAAGCTTGTCCAGTTGAAATACTTTCTACATCAACAGCACCTATTTAGACAACTTGGTATCTAGAGACAAACTTCTTTGGTAGATGGGTATTTGGTGTAGCCATTTTGGTTCGTAACAGTATAAGCTGTTTTCTTGTTTTCATTAGAGGGTAAAGATTTTCCACAATCTTGTCGATTCTGACAAAAAATCCCTTGGTATAAACAAAGACTCACGAGCGTCAGCACTTGTGACTATCAAACGATCAAGGCTACTTGAGGTAAGTTTCAGACGTATCAGCAACCCAGTGGGCAAAATCGTTAAAAAGTCACTGTGACGGAGAGCATTTTCATTGAAATTGTGTGTAAATTTCTATAGAAATGCACTCTTTCGCAGAGGTTTTTTAATAAATGTGCCGGCTTGGAAAGGAAACATCGATACTAAAGAGTTATTTAGTAAAGGGGAAGTCTCTGTGGAACAAATCAAATAAGAATAACAAAATTTTACCAGGATGAAATTTTCTTGGTATCTTTATCTGTTTCTCATGTTATTTCTTCTTGTTATTTTTAAAGGATGGTTATGAACAGTTAAGTAAATATTCAGGCAGCCAACTCAAGGGGATCATCCGAGTGAAATTTATCAATGAACAAGTGAGTAAAATTTCGGGATGTCTAAATCACCGAGTCAATTTAGTGACTCGAATCGATTAAAAGATTGTTATCATTTTCTCTAGTACCATCGCATGAAGAAAGTCTTTTTCTGTTAGTAGTTTGAAATTGTTGTTTTTTTTTAAAGTGTTTGTAGAAAACATTTTAAGTCTGACTATCACTATCAGCATTTTTAGTCACAGTTCCAAGTTTTTGAAAATCATGAAATTCCTTGCTGAATAAAAAATTTTATCTTCAATGCAGTGATTTTGTAGCCAACAGATATTATGTCTTGGGTAAAAGGGATTAAGAAAACCCCTCATTTGAAAAATAATCGCCATAAAAAAAATATTCATCTATTGGTGTCTCTTAACTGGCAAAAAATTGTCATTAATACTACCCTTTATATTGGTCCTTCTCTTGTAAATCATGATGTTTTATTCATGCTGGTTGTAAATTCAGGGTCTTGATGAAGCTGGTATTGATCAAGATGGCGTGTTCAAAGAATTCCTGGAAGATGTAATTAGTGAAGCGTTCAACCCAAATTTGAACCTGTTCAAGGTTGTCCATTATATTCATTGTATTCTTAGTTTGATCAATACAAGAATCATAAGAATATACGCTTTTTATGAGCTTCAAAAATTGGGAAATTTGGGCCAAATTTTGGACTTAATTTTGAAAGTTCGTCATTTTTATAAGAGTTTCACATTCTGAAAATCATTTGGTTGTGTTTTTGGGGCGGTGTTTTTTGGGGGGGTGTTGTAACATTGTCGAGACTAGTTTTGCAAATGTGACACCTACTGAAGTCTGCAAACCTACCTACCCATGGGCAAATTTGTTGAAAAACCACCGCGAAGAAGTGCATTTCTATAGAAATCTCCACACTATTTCAGTAAAAATGCTCTTCACCTTCATTGTTTTGTTTTTCAGATGACAACTGGAGGTGACGAACAAAAACTGTATCCTTCAACTACGTCGTTCATTCACGAGAATCATTTGCAGCTTTTTGAGTTTATTGGCAAGATGTTAGCAAAGGCACTGTATGAGGTGAGAGCGTAGAGGTGGCGTGTAAGGGCGCTATTCTTTCACTATTAATACGAAGTTATTCTGTGGGCAAATTGTTGGTTTTGTTTTTGTTTAACCAGTTGTACTTCCCTTAAAATTTTCGCTTACTGTGTATGCGCCAGACACTTTTGACTTTGAAGCTGAACTGCACCCTAGAAGGTACGAAATAACGCACAAAAGATGGGTGATAGTGGAAAAAGATCAATGCTTTCCTAAGATTATTGCTCGGCTTCAATTTAATTATTTTGATTGTATTGGCTCTTTATTGTACTTAGGGTATTCTGGTTGACGTGCCGTTTGCATCATTTTTTTTGAACACATTGTTGCAGCGACCACACTCTGCGTTATACAGCTCAATCGATGAACTGCCTTCTCTCGATCCTGAGATGTACAAAAATTTGAATTTCATTAAGGTATTGTATATGATAGGAATGGAGGAGCCAGTGGCAGTGGTCTTAACTTGCTTGGTGTTCTACAGGAGACAGTCGAATCCTCTGCGAAGGAGTGCATTTCTATAGAATTATACGCGCTATTTCAACGAAAATGCTTTTCATCGCACTGACTTTCCGACAATTTTGCCCACTGCGCTATTTTGACTCAAGCAACCTTGGGAAATTCTTTTATTTATTCCTTGAAAGAAATATGGGGAGCCAGTGTAATCAGGGCTTTCGAGCTCCGGGATCACAGATACATTACATTACAGATACTTAAGTCTGAGAAAAGTGAATTTGTTCTGAAAAGTCTGCAATGATTCTATAGAACAGCTTGAATAAGGAAAAGGTCCAGCAAGGTCACGTGAGCTTTATGAGTAGTATATGAGTAGTATGCTTTTATATGCGTATCCAAGCAACGGTTTGATCAATTTTAGAATTATGACGGTGATGTTTCAGATTTGAATTTGGTGTTTGCGTATGATGAAGACATCCTTGGCCAGGTTTAGTTTTTTCGAATACATATTGTCATATCCAGCAAAACATATCTGAAATTACGTTAATTTAGTGGCCGCTCGAAGAAACTTTTCGCGCAACCTTTTTTTTTTCGAAATGCGCCAGCATTCTATGTTTTGCCTTTGTTATTCAGATGGTAACGCACGATTTGAAGCCAGGAGGGCGAGCAATTCAAGTCACAAATTCGAATAAGTAAGTCAGTTCTACGCAGAATTTCGTCGAAGTGCTTCACAACATTTCCCTTCTATATTCCTCTTTTACTTTCCAAGGTTGTCCTACATGCATCTAATGGCGCGATTTCGTCTTCACACTCAAATCAAACATCAGAGCCTCGCTTTCGTACGTGGCTTCCGATCAATCATCTCCCCGGAGTGGTTACACATGTTTTCGGCACCCGAACTGCAACGGCTAATTTCCGGCTGTTCGAAACATTTTGATTTATCGGACTTAAGGTACTGGTAATGTTTTTCTTTCGACCAATCAAAATGTGTATAGTTAAGTAAGTCGACCAATCAAAATGTGTATAGTTAAGTAAGTCGACCAATCAAAATGTGTATAGTTAAGTAAGAAAAAAAAGTAAGTAAAGATGTATTTCTAGTATGGCCCTTCACCTGTGCGCAAAATGTATAGTAAAAATGTGTGTTGTATTATGTCAACACAAATAAAATATAAATAAATTGAAACCATAGAAAACGTAATATACATTATGGATGAATCGTGAGTTATATACTTACAAATTAGCTTAGACCTGACATGAGAGGTTTAACAATTGTTAGCTATAAGGCAGTGACTTTGAATAGGTGAATCACTGAAGATGAAGATAACAACCAATACCAAACATAGAAAGGTTCTCGATAAAAATGGTTCATACCAGATGATTTTGGTATTCGTCCTTTCATTCGAATTGTCCACGGCTGAGGATTAGTGTCCGAAGAATCCACGAAATCTGCGCGGAAATCCTGCTAGGACTTCCATCTATGAGGATAGCTTAAGCATATTACCTAACTTGAAACATTTCGTTTATAGAGCCAACGCAAGGTATTATGGTGGTTACCATGCTGGCCATCAAACTATCACATGGCTGTGGGATATTTTGAATAACGAGTTCACCTTAGCGGAAAAGAAATTATTCTTAAAGGTATGTGTTTTCTTCAATCATTATGGATGCTCTCTGTGTGACAAGGGACTACGGGAAGAACGCTCATAGAAATCCAGAAATAAAATTACTCGACTGTAACCAGCTGCAAGGCGTCAGGCGTGAAAACCAACTGATATATATGGAAACGCAACCCATCCGGCAATATCATCAAAATGTCACTGCGATGAAGGGGTTTTTTATTGAAATAGTGGGTATATTTCTATAGAAATTCACTCCTTCATAGTGGTTTTTCAACAAATTTGCCCGCTGGGAAGATCTAAAACTACCAGGTCGATATTGATATTGGACAGGGAGTTGTGAAGTTGTGATTGTCCGTTTTAGTGGACTTGAGTCCTGAAGCACGTGAACGAAACAAAAGGAGTAACGGACGAGTTTAAACAGAGTTTGAACGGAGATCCGAGTTCTTCCATCCAAAATAGTGGATTTTCCCGCTGATTTGCAACCCACATAGTAGTCCCACTTACCCAATGCCTTTAATAGGTTCTCCTTTAAGTTTTTATTAAAGAAGATGAAGGCACGTTTTTCTTAAATTTCTAAGAGCAGTTTATGAGATTGCTTGCGTTCATAAGAAAAATTTGTATGTGGTCTCGACCTCTTATTTGTATCAAGTAGTGTTGAGCTATGTAGGAGTCACATAACTCGAACCTTTATTTACTCGAACCTTTATTTACTCGAACCTTTATCTACTCGAACAACATTCTTATATGTTTTCTGATGAGTTTTGTTCGATTTTTCAGTTCGTTACAAGCTGTTCAAATCCGCCCCTCATGGGTTTCAAGTATTTGGAACCGCCCTTCTCAATACGTTTTGTGGATTGCTCTGACGAAGAGGTAAGGTTCGTTCAATTTAAATACAAGTATGATATGGAACCGTTGTGTATATCAACATTCAGATCAAATAACTCCACAATCAACCAAATAGCTGATACCTTGTTAAAAGAAGTATACTACACAAGAAACCTTAGGGTATAGGGGAATTGAATAGGCAATAACAAAGATAATTCTACGGTAACGAAAACTAGTAAGTGTGTGAGTAAGCAACTGGGAGTTCTGAGTCCTCCCGTCAATTACTTATTATCTCCGTTGTTTAGGACACAGGTGATTCAGTCGGCGGCATCGTCCGTGGTTTATTTAACGTACGCAAGCGAAGTTCGACTTCTTCGTCTCGATTACCCACGGCTTCGACTTGTTTCAACCTGCTAAAGTTGCCATGCTACAAGAAGAAAAATGTGCTCCGCGAGAAACTGAAGTATGCGATCAAATGCGGGGCCGGGTTTGAGTTGTCATAGCGACGATAACGATTTGTGTTTACCAGAAATGAGAAACGCAGAGAATAAAAATTCACTGATGACAAACGCGTGAAGCTCTTGGTTACTTAACAATAACTGTTCAGTATGACGTCCAATCAAAAACCTGATCTATCTATAGGGACCCAGTGGACAAATTTGTTGAAATCACTGCGAAGGAATGCATTTTTATGGAATTATACGCACTATTTCTATAAAAATGCTCTTCATCTCCATGAGTTTTTGACGATTTTGCCTGCTGGGGAGAAATTTCTGATAGGAACACAGGAATCTCCCACCTATACATACAGCTACAAAGTAGTTCTATGAACGGAATGAAGTTGTCGGGGAGGAAGAGTGCCTCTCCTCCATGTCTTGAAAATTGACGTATTTGCTTGGAATCGGATTAATTTTTTTTCATTTTTATACATTGTACATAATATTTCTTTTAAATAAATAAAAATTTTACATTCGTCTGTATTCCACGTTCAAACGTCTGTTCTTGTTCAAGTGAAAAAAATAAAGTGAACGCTTTGTTTATTTCAAAAGTTTCACCTTCCTACTGTGACCCATTGAATAGAATGGCAAATGTGATTTAATGAAGTTATATGGATATTGTTAAGTCGCGTTAGAGGCGTATTTTCAACCATTTTTTGAAAATTTTACCCAGTGGGCAAAAATCCTCAAAAAGTCACTGCGATGAAGAACATTTTCATTGAAATAGTGTGTATATGGAAATCCACTCTTTCGCGCAGTGTTTTTCAACAATATACTTGGTCAATATACTTGGTTATCTGTTTTTTTTAAAAAAAAAAATCAAAAAACAAGAAAATATAAAAGACACGCAAGACTTCGAAGGAACATTCCTAGTGTGCAAATTTGTTGAAGAACCACTGCGAAGGAGTGCATTTCTAAATAAAAATGTTCTTCATCGCAGTGATTTTTGGCGATTTTGCCCCCTGGGTTACTGTCGGAAAAATTGGTGGATTTTTAACCAATCACAAAACATCTTCAAAATGATTCAAAATGGACATTGGAAGGTCGAATTATAATTTCACAAACATAAATTGATAATACAAAAATGATGTTTAAAAAAAATTTCATAAAGCTTCCCTGATGCTTCTTGGCGCGAAACAATGAAACCAACCCACCTGCCGTACAAATGACGTCAGAATTACGTCAAGAACGTGGGAAAATTGAAATGAAATAAAAACATTGGCACGGTGGAGGGTGGGAGAGCATGAAGAATTGAAACTAACTGATTGCGTAGAGAATGGAAGTCTTGGGAAGATGTTTAAAACTGATGACGTAGTTTCTTTAAATTGTGAAAAATAGCATTACGTGATTCTTCCTTTGTGAGTGATTCTTCCTTTGCGAGCAAAGAAAAAATGTCAAAAAGTATCCAACCAACCAATAACTCGAACTTTCATCGTCAATTTGAGTATTATCAATTCCTTTGAACTTAAAGCTGGATCTTCACTGAGCAGAAAAATATCCAGCCGCTAGGAATTAGTATTGGTTTGTTAAACACTGTCTACATTAGTGACTTTTTTCCCGTGGCATGTTGATTAGCCAATCGGGTTACTCTAAAAAGTTTTCCCCGCCTACCTTGTGGATTCTTTTTAATAATAGACCTTTTTATAAATAAGTTTTTCTTCATTATTACTATCAACTTCGATGATTTCGTCAGAACCAATTTGTGTCCATACAAAACGCAAACCGATTAGCATTATTAGCTTCCTTGGTCGTTCATGTCCTTTTCGTTTTTCTTACCTTCCCTTGCGCTGCCATTTTGACCTTAAAAGTATATATGAGGGTGAATCTACACTGTCTTTGCTGATAAAATAAGATATGCAAAGTCTCTTCATACTATCAAAGTAGACAAAAACTTCTGTCTAACCTCCGCAGTGCGTTTTTTAGACTGCATTGAATGTGATGGATGAAAGGGATGAAAATTACAAAGTTTGGCTATAATTTATCTTTGTTCAACCTCGAATCCAGAGGGTTTCTTGCCTTCTCGATATGCAGATGGCAGCAAAGAAGGCAAGAGACTCTGGGTTCGAGGTTGGCAAGAAACCCTGGATTCTGATCTGATCTTTGTTGCGCGTTTATCATACAGGATTCTAGTTTTGAAAGTGTGTTGTATGTCTGTATGTTTTTGTATGTCTGAGCATTTTTCGTCAGAATAAAAAACTTTTTATTAGATATTTGAATATTTAGTTTTCATTTTTAAACTCTGGACACTAACAGTTTTTTTAACTTTCTTCTGACAGTGTAAGCAAGGCTCAAATAATAAAAATTGAGGAAAAGTTCTCTAGCCGGAGATGGAAATAGCAATGAGAGACACAACCGAAAACCGGTTGAACATTTTTCTTTAATTTACATCTCTTATGAAAATGTCTAAATAAAACATAGCTGACTAACTGAATAAATGAAATATAATATGAAATATGCCATCTTTGTTTTAGTATCACAATGTGTTTCTTCAAGTTTTAACAGTAAATCCAGAATGTGTATGCCACACGTGGGCTGCTTAATTTGAAATCGCGTAAAAATTTCTGTCTCAAGGTCAGACACACTTCAGTAAACTCATTACTTCTACTGAACTACTGAACATTAGTTTTCTCACTCTCAATATGTTTTTCACAGAGAAAAAAGTAGCATATAAATATCTTCCGACTGTTTTTCTCTATTTGCTCTGGATAGCTGATGACTCAACTTTCAAATACGAACATTGAATGTGATGAAACTTGAAACCCGGGGTAATTTACTTGAACGCGCATGCGCGATGGTTTATTTTGCTCCACTTACATGAAGTGACGAAGGGGAAGTCTGAGAAGTTTTTGCTTATAAAACAGCATGAATTCTTTCCTTAAAAACTGGAAAACATGCTCAAATCACTTCTTTTCGTTACTATTGCATTTCTATTCATATTTCTGTGTATACAGATTGGTTGCTACTTTGTTTTGGTTGGGTTAATGCAGGATTTTCATAATGATGTAACAACACCCAAACTCCTACTGATCTTCATACATTTTTTGTTATTGTTTTTTTACTATATCATCGATTTCAATGTTTGTTATTCCTCAGCGTAAGGAGAAATAATTTTTAAGCCCTACACCCTCATCAGTGAGGGATAAGACTTACCATCTTGTTGTCTGTCTGTGTGTGGTGATTTAAGAAGTGATGTGAGTGATGGTGCTTTACAAGGACTTGTTCAGTTGCTATGCATTTTAATGTAGTTTGTGTAATATGGTTCCCCTTGTGAAAAACATGGCAAAAACATAAGAGAGTGTGCATTGTTGTTATGAAATATGGGAACAGACGTCTCAATTTAGAAATTCACTTACGTATGGTATCTGTGTATGACAAGCAGATTCTTTTGTCATTTAATGTTAACGAACCTTCAATTCATATGATTTTTCAGGCAAAGCATTCCACAACAGTTTTCTCAAGAAAGCTTTTTCTCTGATTCACTTTGATAAAATTCAAACCTCTATAACAGTGTTGTTTTGTTTACTGGAAACTTAATAATGCAAGTTGTGATGTCATGACTATCTTTCTTAAAGTTGATGGAAAGTATTTTGGCCAAAATTTTTTGTTTGGCCAAACAAAAATTTTTTTACAACAAAGCTTTTTGGTTTTCTCTTCATTTATATATAGATTTTAATATGTGGTTGCATAAATGTTTTCTTTTTATAGATGGCAGTTGGTCTTATTCACATATATTTTGCTTGTAAAGAATGACCAAAATGAGGAATTGTATGCACCAATTCCTTGCATCCAGACATTTTTTTCAGAGCAATCTGCCTTAAATTCATATTCATTTCTATTCATTTTATCACTCATACTATGTAAGTCTACATCACTTATAAGCCCATCGTGTACTCAACTTGATTGCAAGTTAGTTTTCGATAAAAAAAGGCCTTTGGACCCTTTCTTTTAAACTTCCAATCTATTTCCATGCCTGTTCTTTTATGGTTGTAGTAATGATTCTTTCTTAAAACAAAAATACAATAAACCATGACCAATAACATCTTGATTTTTCATCACTTTGACCGCATATTTATCATAGGCATTTTCAGGACTTTGTTCCTGTATCTGTTCATTTTTTTCCCTGTAAATTTAACAATGTTTTCAATCAGCAAACGTGTTCATCTACTTTCTTCGGACTGTTTCTAATGAATGTTACTGAGAAAACATTTTATATCTCTGCTAAAGTAATAAATTATTTTTATATTTCGTTCAGATTTGTTCATTAAATTTTAGTTTATCACTTTTTAACGTCATCAGAAAATCAACTTCACTCACTGATTCATTGATGACTCCTAGTGAGTTTTATTATTGTGGTTCGTACAGGTTGACATGCATACCATACATACCATTGTCATATCAAGTCTTCGTAATGTTTGTCATGTCTTGACAGAATTTTGAGAAAATCCAGTTGTTATTTTCTGAAAAAACACTTGAATCATTTCGTTCTTTTGCCGAACCTTCAGCATTACCATTTATCTGTTTTAAAATGTATGTAAATTGCTTGCATGAGATATTGTTACAAGATGTTCTCAATCTTTCATTTTTTGATGTCATTCTACCTTACTCCATGAATTTCATCTTTTTATAACTGTTGTGAGTAATGTTTAAATGCTTTGGTAGATCTCTGCTTGCTTTTTTTCACCTTTTTAATTGTGCATGTGTTATTGAATGTTGAAAATCTAGACAAATTTTTTGATAAATAGGACTGACTGACTTTGCAATTGTTAGAGTGGTAGATCTGTTTGTGAGCATTATGGGTTTGATCCACGGTTTCTTCAGTTTAAAGTTATCAACTTATATTTTTTATCCAAACCCATGTGGAGAACGATGATTGGGGAATTTTACTTTTTGTCCATGGACCTATGGAACATAGGTTGTGTTGTTATTATTTTATAAGAACTCAAACCTCAGATTTGGTCAAAAAGTAAGAACAACCTGAGGAGAAAATCGTTGTTCCAAAAATTAAGAACAGCTGGAGCCTGAATTTCATTGTCAAATAAGAAAAATTCAAGAAGTGAATTCTCTTGCAATCCCCTCTCAAGCTACAAATTAAATGGTTTAGTAGTATATTGTTTCGTTTCTCACCTACAATAAATTTCAGTATTTTTGGATGTCTTACCACAGCGGAACAAATCGATTCACCTTCTCTATGAACAAAAATGTATCTTTCTTTCACTACCACGCTGCATCGAAAATTTATTTAAATCATCAACAAGATGATGACAACGAGACTTGTAGCAACGGTGTTTCTAAAAGGATTTATTAATTTTGCTAAAAGTTTTATAAATCACAACGAAACTGTGTTCTTAAAGCTAAGAATAAAATACAGTGAGCCTTAAGTCAGATTTTACAGGTTTTTATGAAAATAATTTCTTGTTTCAAATGCTATTAAACAGAAAATAAAAGATCGTTGATTGAGCACGAACAGTGTTGCTGGCTAATAGAAAGCTTTCAATAGTTTTGTTTACTCTTCTAAACTAAAGCTTAGCAACTTTATGTAATGGCCTAAAACAATCTCAGGTAATGGTCTTCTGTTCTATCTTCAGGGGAAAGTACTTTGAAATTTTTTTACAGGATATATTTTTTCAAGTTATAAACTTGATCATTTTGACAAAACAATTGTTTTTTTTACATCACTCAAGTAATTTTTTGAAGATTTAATTTTATGAAATTTAACCTATTTTCGCTATTTCATATGTTTTAGACAGATTTGCTTAAGTGACTATGCACATAAATTTTGAGTGATGTTTTTCTTAAATAGCCGTCCAGGGATATTTCGCAGATGACATGCCAGAAAAAAATTTCCCCTTGACCCGTTAGTACAAAAAATTGAATTGTCTATAACGAATATGGCATTGGAGTCAATGGAGATTTTTTTTTTTTTGTAATGCACTGCATGTTAATGAATAACACAATAAGGAAAATACATAGATTGTTACACATATTTCCAAGCTTGCACGGACATCATTGAAAACTAATTAGAATTCATTGTACATTTATTTATTTATTCAATAATTCGGATTTTTTATTAGATAAATTTGTTTAGCATCTGCATGCATATAAAGAATTAAAGATTCTGTTGAGTATGAGAAATTGATTTTTGCAATTTTTGGTATAAACTGACAGCTGTTGCAGTGGACCAAAAGTTAAACAAGTGTCGGTTGTGAGCATTTGAATCTTGAAGTAACACTGGTCCACGTCTTTCTTGATCTAGTTTCACTTTCAACTTGTTTTAATTGCTTCACTATGTTGTTTTACAGGACATGAACAAAAATACAACACATACATGGTAGACTTCACAAGACAAGACTTATGTAGAACAACATTATGCCGAACCCGAAAACGGGTCACAAAAACCCAGAATATGCTGGGCTTTTTCACGATGTAGACCCCGAAAAAATTTTCTATGATTTACGTGAAATCGGCCATGGCAGTTTTGGGGCCGTATTTTATGCGAGAAACTCGCAAACACGAGAGGCGGTGGCTATTAAGAAAATGCAATTTACGGGGAAGAATTCCAACGAGAAATGGCAGGACATTGTAAAAGAAGTTCAATTTTTCGTTGGCCTTAAACATGAGCATTGTGTCAAATATTACGGATGTTACATAAAGGATCACACGGCATGGGTGAGTGGCGATCATAAACGATTTTGAGTTTCCCCAAAATTCACCTCTTGTTATTCAGTTTTCAAAACATTACAAGTCTACTACCCTTTTTGGTTGAAATAAAATGACATTCAGATTTTATTTATTGTTTTGAATGCAATGTGTTTCCACCATCTAAGTTGTTTTTGAAAACTGTTGGGTGAGTAAAAACCAAAAGTTGTATACTAGTGTTAAGATCATGTGCACTCAAGATGTTTGATAATAAAGCAGCTGTTATTGAAACTAACCCAAATTCAGTTTTTGTAATAGTATTACAAATAGTAATATTACAAACCTTAGAACATGGAAGGTAACAGATCGAGTATACCTGTGAAACTCTGCAGTCTGTTACGTTTGATTTTAATCAATATATATGTATTTTAATATTTCACAGAAACCCTTCGAAGGACAATTAATTGATTTGTTATCTTGTTACTTTCCATTATAGCTTGTCATGGAATATTGTCTTGGTTCAGCTTCTGACATATTAGAAGGTATATATTCGATTATCAGGCGTTTTTTGCTCTTGGATCAGAAGATTTGCCTTTCAGAAATTCTCACCTAATTCACATGAATACAAATTGTTATAGAAAGAAAGGCTAAGTAACTTTTTATTAATGATATCCGCACACAATGTACTTTTCCAAATGTGGCACATCAAATTTGCATCAAAGTTGGCGAGATGGTTGGAACTTGAATCACCTCTGAGCACCTATCCAATGGGATTCCACTGATTCGTAGGCATTCAGGTCCAATTAAGCATGTTCGCTCTCCTCGTCTGCTATGAACTTAGTGTGATCACAAGGGGTCGGTAGCTTAGTGGCACTCACCCAGCAAGCGAGAGGTCATGGGTTCAATTCCCACTCAATCCAATAACTTTGCACTGCAATTGGAAAGGTACATTAGTAAGTAAGGATTTATTTCTAGTATATCCAAATAGATCCATTGGGTCTTCACCTAGAAATGTGTATGATATTAATGTGTTTGCATTACTATTATAAAATATAAATAAATTGATTAATTAAAACATCAGAAAACGTAGTACATTGGTGCCAAAGTGGTAATTGTAAGGATGGAGTAGGGATTGTGTTAAGATCGTGGAATCAGTTAGCATTTGAATAAAAAAAACCGAAAAACACTTAAATAAATAAATAAATAAATAATAATAATAATAATAATAAAAAAGAAATGGCTATGATTCAATGTAATGTAAGGCGAGCCAGGGCTTTGTCCTTGAAGTACGCTTTTATTGTCCCACAAAATTGGTGATAGCTTTCGGCATTGCGGCATTGCGCTGGCAGGTCATTAAATGCATGCGATGCTATGAATTCAAAGGTGTTGTTAATGGTATTGTTGCATTGGATGGTTGAACCAGATGTGGAGTTTGATCGAAGGCATCGTATGTTACTTTGACGAACATTAAGCTTTAGGTGACTTGGTACATTGTGTGCGGAATACAGCACATTGGTTTCTGATTAGTGACTTGTTCTTATGAATTTCCAATGTTCAGAAAATTTAATGTCACCTTTATTCAACAGTACTTTGTTGACCTATTTTGCATTTCGTACCATATGAATTTTACAAGACAATGACTGAATGTTGGTCTACTCGAATGCACCCAAGCCAACAAAACTTCTCAATCTTGTCACTACAAGAAATTTTATACTAATTTTACACTACATTTACACGTATGATTTATGGACTGTGTTCACACTTACCAGTTCAATAGTTTTCTGGATTAATCCCAAATTGTGATGAATTATTTGAAAAATAAGTTTAAAACTGCAATCCAATCTGAAAAAAATTCTTTTTTTTTGGATTACCCTAATGGTACTAATTTTTGCTGGTACTAATTTTTGCGGTAATTTTGTTTCCCAAAAAAATTGTAATTTGCAGGTATTAATATTCGCGGATTCCTCTTTTAAGAATTTTTCACGGGTAATAATTTCAGCCCTCTGAATTTACGACGGCATTCAGCTTTTGCCGTCGTGAAGCTGCCGTAAATAAAAATTTCGACGGCAATATTTTGCCGACAATGTTTTTTGAATACAAATATTGAATATGTCAGGGCTATTCCTGGGAATTCCCCTGACATCTCCCGTTTATTCTCAAGAATTTTCTTTCTATAGAACATTTGTTTATACGTCACGTCATCGATTTATAAAGATACTTCACGTAATGCCAAGTAGAAAGCCTTTACGCAGGAATGTTCATTATAAAGTATTATAAAGTCAGTGGGTTTTGTTTTGGATGACTTTTTTTCTCATATTCTATTCAAGTCAGTTTTGGTTTTGATTCAATACAGATTGTTTCGTGATTTTTCTTTTCGCTTGCCGTAAAATTAGTCAAGAAACGTTAATGCGTAGGTTCGTTGTTTTTAAACTATGAATAATCAAACAATTAACAGGGCAAGTTCACAGCAAATCCCCTGTGGTTTACAATTTTAAATCTTGTAACTTCTTGTTCGAGACTATTGATTTATAATTTAGTTTCTGTTTTATTAGCCATTATTCTACACCATTATTTTTGCTGGAATAAACCAATCAAATTTTTTTGCCGTCGTAAATAATGACCTGCCGTCGCAATTTTCAAATACGACGGCATTTTTTCGCTGTCAGTCTTTGTTCCTAATTCAGAGGGCTGTAATTTTCGCAAACCGTCAAAAATTGATGCTTTTTTTTAATCTTCTAAATTTGAAAAATTAAAAGCAAAAAGGTAATGTTAATTAAAATAAATCTTTTATTTTTCTTTTCAAAATGTTACAATATAACTATACTACTCAAATAATCCAGTAGTAATAATGTCATCATCATCACATACAGTTGTATGTAAAATAGAAAGACATTCGTGTCATGTTCCAAAACCAAAACCGTTGTTAAAACCCCAGGTCACGAAAAATGTCAAATGTTAAATGAATTGTTGAAAAAATTGATGAATTAGATGAAGAAAGCTATAAAGCTTTGCATTTTTTGAATTTAACCGCTTTTTTCTTGTTACAATAGTGTCTAAGATTCCAAAACATCCAAAGTTTTAATTTTATTCAGTTTTTTTCGTGGGTATTATTTTTCGCAGTTTCAACAAAATTGAATATTTCGCAGGTACATATTTTCGTGATTTTGTGCGAAAAACGTGAAAATTAGTACCCATGAAAATTAGAACCATTAAGGTAATAATTAAACAGATTAATTTATTTTTTTCCATACATAAAAGAAGTTTTGTTACTATCTGTAAAAGTAGTGTTTTCAGTCTAACCATACCTTTAATCTATGGCATATTAATTTTAGTAGGTTAATATCTTAGAACAAAGTAGGAATAAGACTCTTCTTCTGTCAGAAGATATGAGATGCACTTTGTAGCATTCCAAAACATTTGCTTTCTTCGCTTTCATTATAGTTCATAAGAAACCGCTAGCTGAAAATGAATGTGCAGCAATATGTCATGGTGTATTACATGGCCTCGCTTTTTTGCACAAAAGTAATAGAATTCACCGCGACATCAAAGGTAAGGAAATCTTTCAACTGAATTTTTTATAATTTTTTTTTTTTTATTATAGGGGTTACTTATAACACCTTATAGTTCAATTTCCGCGCTTATAGCGTAGGAAATTGTTTGGTTTACACATTCTATCTATGTATCTATCTCTGTCACAGTTTTTCGTCGTTTTCGGAAAGTCCGTTCGGATTTCGGATTGTTTGTTTATTCAGAATAGTTAATGACTGATCTATGCTAGGAACTTAGGACAGGTTTAGACAAGGTGCTGACTTAGAAGTTGACTGTCATTTTGTCAGACTTGACTAAAATTGGACAATTTGGGTCAAATTTGGACCAAATTTTGAAAGTTCTTCTAATTTCATGAAATTTTGCATGGATTACATTTGAAAGGTGCTGTTTTGAAATCTGACAGTCATTTTGTCAGAATTGACTAAAACTGGACAATTTGGGCCAAATTTGGACCAAATTTCGAAAGTTCTTCTAATTTCATGAAATTTTGCATGGATTACATTTGAAAGGTGCTGTTTTGAAATCTGACAGTCATTTTGTCAGAATTGACTGAAACTGGACAATTTGGGCCAAATTTGGACCAAATTTTGAAAGTTCTTCAATTTTCATGAAATTTTGCATGGATTACAATTGAAAGGTGCTGATTTCAAATTTGACAGTCATTTTGTCAGAATTGACTAAAATTGGACAATTTGGGCCAAATTTGGACCAAATTTCGAAAGTTTTTCAAATTTCATGAAATTTTGCATGGATTACATTTGAAAGGTGCTGATTTCAATTCTGTGAATCATTTTGTCAGATTTGACTAAAATTGGACGATTTGGGCCAAATTTGGACCAAATTTCGAAAAATCTTCATTTTCATGAATAAACATCATGCGTAAGATATTGGTGAACTGTTTTTCTGCCCCTGAAACATCATAGTGAATTGCAAAGCTGTCAAGATTAAGTTAAATAAATTAAAGAAGGGAGTAGTTTGATGAATCAGACTGTATCAAATTATTAGTCAGTGAACAAGTCATTCAGATATCTATATATTAATAGCCGATTCTCTGTCTGTTTGTCTGTCACGCAAAATGGTAGATTGAGTTGTGAGCGAAATTATTTCTTTTTTTGTGTGCGACGTGAATTCGAAGCAAATACATTGCAACCCCAATCGAACGTGACTTTTTTTGGCTGATGAACTAATAGGAATAACGTTTCATTTTTATTATTTTGTTAGTTTTATATTCCACGTTGACTTGGCTTTGAAAACAATACATCAACTAAATACAAAGAAACTAACTGATAAAACATTTTGGACAAAAAGCAGCCGTGGGAGAACGTGGTAGCATCTCGGTTTGCCAGTGTATCCTAACGTATCCTTGCCTGACTGTCTGAGACGGGTGAACTTTTTTTTCGAGTAATGAAAATGTTTAAAAACCTATAGGTAAAAAAAAATATCATAAAACAAAATATTTTTTTTTGCTTTTGTCATAATAGTTGTCTTTAATCGATTTCTTTTAATCTATTTTATTTTATATCAGATCGAACGTTTTTTTTATTCACTTGATTCATTTAGCACGTGCCTTTTCTTCTCTCCTCCCGTGTGATCTTTTTAAGAAGAGAATCCATTTTCCCCTTACGTTTGATAGCACCCATGTTAGAGCGCGTAATTTTTTTTAAACAAAAGTTAATAAAAAGTTGAAGTTTTCTCTCTATACGTTTTGAGTGTATTGTTACACTGATAAAAGATTGGTTTTACCAGAGGTTGTGACTTCGAATCTGCTTCTGGTTGTACGAGCCGTTTATAAGGAAATTTGACGTTTATTGATACAGTGATACAGAGCAGGTAGACATGGGCGGCGAGCGACGCCGCCTTGGCGGCTAGTCTTGAAAATTAGCCTAAAGCAATTTTCTCAAGGGCTGATGCGGAAATTGTTCAAGCCTAATGGCTTCTAGTTAGGGTTGACAGGGGCATATAAGAGGGTGGTTAAGTTAAGAGAAATGTTGTGATGATAAAGAAAACAGTTTTTATTGTGTTTTCTGACCGACGAAAAGTCTTCAAAAGTCTCCATTGTTAGTAATACATTTTGGTGATTAAACCAATTTCAAATTTCAATGTGAATTTAAAAGATAAATAAATAAATTTCAAACAGATTTACAATGTCAGTTACTATAACTGATGTAATTGGTACTGTTTATGAAAAATGAAAATATTGAACAAAACAGCAAGTGATAAAATACAAATAATGTATATATACACTGTGACAGATCCAATGTTACCATCAAAATTCGTTATTGAGAGAGTAGTTGGTGTGAGAGGAGATTGGTTTAATGAAGGTAGAGAGCACTGCTCCCAGCATCACATCAAAATGATTGATCAATACATAACTGAACAATGCAACTTCTTTCTTATAGCTGGAAATATATTATTATCTGAAAGGGGTGTTGTCAAACTGGGTGAGTTTGAGCATGACAATGTTATACTACAGATCATCCTTTTTTCATATTGTTTTTGTTCTGTTCACAAAATAATTATGTAATATATTTTCTTTAGCTGATTTCGGATCTGCCTCAATGAAAGCTCCTGCAAACTCGTTTGTTGGTACACCATATTGGTAAGAACTTGTTTGCTTTCAAATGAAATTTTCTTCATTATTTTCAAGTACGGGAGTATTTTTTGAGAACTCTGTTTTATCTTGAATTTTTTTATGACGGTCCCTTTCAAGATATAATTGACTTCATGTTTCACATTTTCTGCAAATTTTCTTCAGGATGTCACCAGAAGTAATTCTTGCAATGGACGAGGGCCAGTATGATGGAAAGGTATATGTCTTAAATGTCAACATGTTGCTTTCGGTAACAGCCCATGATTTGTGTGTTAGTATTTATAGAAAGGAAGACCATAATTGTAGGAAACAATAGTCTGTAACTTGTTGCCAATCATTCTTGCTGTAATTCTTCTGTTTGTGTTTAGGTTGATATTTGGTCACTTGGTATCACATGTATCGAGCTCGGTAATTTATGCTTTTTGAAAGTGAAATAATAGTTACAAAATAAACAATATTTAATTTCATCTTTAAATGAAATCTGTTAATAATTTACCCTATACTTGTTTTTCTTCCTCAGCTGAACGAAAGCCTCCTCTATTTAACATGAACGCCATGAGTGCCCTATATCACATTGCTCAAAATGATCCACCAAAGTTGACTGCTGGAGAGTGGTAAGGATTATTGATTCAGGATACTGTTGTGTTTGTGATTATGCCATGTCTGAACATAACAGTCATTTGATTTTTATCCTTTTCCTTTTAAGGTCTACGGAATTCAAGGACTTTGTGGCACTGTGTCTTGCTAAGTCTCCTAGCGATCGACCAAGTGCTGATGAATTGCTAAAGGTCTGTTGTTCTTTTAACTGTCCTAATTCACCTTTCTCTGAAGCTGTGTGTTATTTGAAAGTTACCCTCCTTGCACACTGACAGCTTATATTATGTTATTCTGTTTTCTGCTCTTGTTGAAGTACATCAAAAACACATCAAAACATTGCTTGCACTGTTCAGAAAGATTTTGGCATTTATTATCATTCTAATAAAAACTGAGTTGACCAACGCAAGTTTGTTTTACTCTTCTTTTTTTTAGCAACTTTTTGTTACAAAGCCTCGATCATCCAGCACTCTGCTAGATCTTATTGAACGCACGAAAAACGCAGTAAAAGCACTCGACAAAGCTAACTATAATCGCATGAAAATCATAATGGCTGACACAGAGGTAGATGGACAGCCTGAGGAGATGGGAAATACCACTTCTAAAGTGAACACAGTAGCAAAGAATGGAGCTGTTGTTGGTGCACCACTAGATGATGTAAGCAAAGAACAGCCCTTCCATACCTGTATCATTCGAAGTGTCAGAACTAATGAAAATGTTTTTATTAATGGAGTATACCTTATCAAGTAACAAAGAATCGGCAAAAATAAAAAGTTGGCCAAAAATTCAGTCATTTAGACAAAAATTAGTCACTTTTTGCCGGCTAAATTTTTGAATTAAGTCACTATTTGCCAATTAATTTCCAGACAAAAATTACCAAGAAAGTTTGAATTTTCATAGTTTTTTTTACTCAACAAATAAAAACCAAAAGATAAGGTAAAAATTTCAATAACAATTTTTTCCTGCATTTGTGTATTTTCTTTATTTTAGTCTTGAACTATTGGTTCTACTAGACTCTTTCTTCCTTCTTGTTCAATCGTAGTTTGTCCGGGTTCCATTTTTCTGTTGTTCAATGTTACCTCAATTACATTTTCATCATCACTTTCGCCATCTTTGCTTTCATCTTCTTACAATGTTGTTATACCAGTTCTCTTTACTGGAAATTTTAATGTCATTAAGAAATCAAAGAATAAACCCGAAAGAAGTATTGGTAACAAAGAAAAAATTAAAAAAATCAGCAAAAAATAGTGATCAGCAAAAAAAATCTCCAAAAAAAGTTTGGTCAGTAAAAAAAAAATTGGCAAAAATTGTTAGTCGGCAAAAAATACTAGTACTAAAAAAATGTAGATAAGGTATCCCTGAACCAAATACTCCACTATAACGGTGTCAACATTCTTGCAATATGATGTTTTGAAGTTACGTTTTTCCCTGTTGTTACAGCGAATTAAAAATCTGAGTGTAAACAGCCATGGCAGTAGTGTTAGCGGCGATGAGTCACCAACTGAGAGTACGGAAGATGTCTCGTCAGGTGCTGGTCAGGATACACCTGTGTTCTTCACAAAGGTACGTCTTCACTTAATACATTTGTGGGTTTGTGACACAGTGATCACATGAATTTGTTTATTTCCTATTGTCCAGTTATTTTGATTTGGGAAATAATGAATGATAGGATTTCAGTTTGAAGGCCATCCTTTGATGTCTTTTTGAATACCTTGTTGAACATTATTTGGCCAGCTATGTAAGCAACAAATTACAATTAGGGCTGGAATATAACCAAAAAGTGTAGGAAAAAAGTGACTAAATTAGCATAAGAGTGAGAAAACTTGAAATTTTCAAATAAATCAATCTCAATCTCAGATCGACTTTGCTTACAGGATTACATGTGTTTGCATTTTTGATTGCAACAAAACATTTTCTCATTCATTTCGGAAGGACAGGCCAACATGCATTTAATTTCTCCAATGATTCAGCTTTTATTAAATGTTTCCATAAGTGATTTACTTTAAAGATAAAAAAAATTTGAAATTTGTGCGTCCGCGAAAATTAGCACCAAAAACTTCAGAATAAGAAACAACATCACAAGTTAGTTTTAGTCATTATTTCAGGCTCTGATCTAAAAACAATATTTTTTTGTGTTTTTGCCTTCCCGTGAAAATAGTTCCACACGAATTAAGACAAATTTGGCCCATTCTTAAAATTTAATCTGTGAGAAATGCAACAACCTCTGACACCTCAGTGGATAACTATTGAACTTGCCTGGTTGGTTGGCATCTCTTCTTGCCGTATTTATTTATATATTTACTTATTGCTTTATTTTCATTTCTATTTAGCCTGCTGTGATGGACACTGATGATCGCTTCTCCACTCTCCGCCCAGCGCAGTTTGTTGCTAAACAAATGCATGAGCATCAGGGTTCTGATGCGTACAGGGAACAGTTGCAAGTATACAAAAGGTAGATGAAATCTTACCATTGGCGATATAGCAAATAACAATGTTTTTCCCTGTGATATTGTTAGAATATATATGTTGTATAAGTCATTGATGTTGATATTCTACCATTTGATTGATAGTTTGTATGTTGCCTGTGATGATTTACTCAGAGATTTGTCGAAAGTCGTATGCTAGTTCTTTCTTGATGACAACCAGGAATTTTCTGAGATTTTTAAATATGTGGTTTCACTTTCACTTTTGGGTGGAATGGTTTATTAACATGGAAGTAGAGTAACTTAACTGTCTGGTTATTTAAGAAAGTGAAAAGCTTTACGTGTTTGTTGATTACCTTACTTTGCTGTGACAAATTGGTTTCTTATCGGTTCATCCTTCAGGCTTCGACAACAACATCAGAAGCTCATTATACAGTTGGAGCAAAGGCAGCAACAGGAAATGTATGAACACAGGAAAGCTCTGGAGCGAGAGTTTGAAAATCAAATGCATAACTTCGATAAAGAAATGGAGAAGCTGAAAACCAAACACCGGCAAGAACTTGAATACAAGGTGACTTTTTTCATGACTTGCAAAAGAGTCTCAATGAAACGCAGGCCTTATTTGGATAAGAGAACAAACCCCTTTTTACATTTCAACTAAAATGTTTTTTTTCGGTTGTTTTTCTTTTCAGGTAAAACAAAGTATGAATGACGAAAAGAAATTAATACGACAGATAAAAGAGCACCAGGATGGAGAGTTACGGCAAGTAACCAGCCAGGTGAAGAGCGACTATAAACGTGCAAAAGAGCAGCTGAAGAAAGTATGCTACATACCATCAACTTTGTCTTTCTTTGAAATAAGGATTAAGACAAACCTGACCGACATCTAACATGATTATTGCGTTTCTCCAATGGCTGTATGTCTCCTCTGCACCTTTCTCATGTTCCTATATCTGTTTTAATCGTCACATCGCACTTTGTTCCTAATCATGACAAGCCACTTCGCTACTGTTGCATGACTTAGAATGTTGTCCATCATTTCTTAGGCTGACTTCACCACCAAAAGATCGTCTGTGACGTCATCACAGCTGAAAGAGCAGTATGCGCAGCATCAGAAACTTCAAGAGAATCTGAAGAACAACGAACACGTGGCCACCATGGAAGAGGAGCTGCGAAGGTTCCGTAGAGAGCAACTCTCTCAAAGACAGAAGCTGGAGAAACAACTGCTGATCGAGGTAACAACATCCCCTTTTCAGAGCGTATTTTCTTGTTGATAAGTTTCAGTGAGCACATATCATACAGATATGGGAAACGTCACCGTCATTTCGTCATTCTCAGTTAACCGAACAGCACGTCTTGCCGTACCAACTTGACAAGTCCTTCTTGTTAACATGATAACATAATCATTGCCTCAATGCTAGTGTTTTACCTTAAAAATTTATCGAGCAAAACAAAGATACTTTATTTTATACTGTAGCCACGCCTTGCTAACGCATAGTGGTTATTTGTCAGAAGAGATTACTACTAGTTTGTGCTAAGGCAACCAATGCTGTTTCTGCCTTGATTAATCCGATTCGCGACGCTCTGTTTTTCTTAGGAAATGAACATCTTACAAGGTCAAAAAGACCAAGCTCACCAAATGCTTCTACGTCATCACCAATGCACACAGGAGTTGGAGTACAAGCAACTAAACGGTATGCATAGACTGCGTAAGGACCAACAACAACACTTGCATGAAACCGAACGAGACAACCAAGCCGAATACAACAAAAAAGCTGAGATGGAACTACAAAAGAAACATCTGCTTGAAATCCGACAAAGGCCTAAGACGCTTAAGGTAAACTCATTCAAGCCCTAGTTTCCACATGACGGTCGCGTTACAACATACTTGTGAGGGGCGTTCGTGTTTCATACTTGTGAGGGGCTTTTCAGGCGTTCATTAAGTATACGAAATACAGCACAACCCCGTTAAGTCGGACCCTCAAGGGACCGAAAAAATCGGTCCGGGAATACTTAAAAAAGGGAGAAAAAGGGCCCGACTTAAAGAGTGTCCAATTTAACCGAACAATTTTGAGCTGAATTAAGTAAGAAAATCCAATGGGGAAAAGTGTTTAGTCCGAGTAAGCGGGGAGTCCGACTTAAACGATGTCCTTTAATTTTGTAGTTTGTGAATTGTGAACGCCCAGTTCATAGTCAAGTTTCTTCATTTTGACAGTATTAAAAGCCTTCTTTGAAATATTAAAATATTGACTGTTTGTTGTTTTTCCTTATTGCAGGCACAGGAGTTACGTGTTAAAAAGCAGTTTCATGAGACGTGTAAGATCCAGAATCAACAGTTCAAAATACTTCGCAAACAGGTGCTAGCCAACGCCCCGCGCGAGCAGCGTCGGGAAATCATCGAAAAATTTAATCAAGATCGCATGAGGAAATTTGCCGACCTTGGTTCTCAATACGATCAAAGTATCACAGATTTGCTGCAGAAGCAAAAGGTAACCGTTTCGTTTTGTTGCAAACAGTAAGGAATACTTTTCTAATCATCTCATGCATCTTATCTTATTGAATAGTGCAATAATGAAAAATCGATAGAGTTTGGGATTTTCTGTACAGCCTTTTATATGATCTACCTGACGCGTCAAGTTTTCTGTAAATGAAAATGTCACGAAAATCTCCACGATTTTTCTGGGTGATACCAAGGACGCAAAACATTCTGGAAGTGCCCAGTGGGCAAAATCGACAAAAAGTCACTGCGATGAGGAGCATTTTTATTGAAATAGTTTGTATATTCCTATAGAAATGCACTCCTTTGCAGTGATTGTTTTTGCAAATTTGCTTACCTTGTGTATTGATAAAACTGTTTACTGTCCCTCCCACAAGGTTCATCTAAAAAATTTCTTTTCTCATATACTCTACAGTTACGTCACGACGAGGTGCAAAATCAAGAACTGCTGGCTTTACGTAACCAGCTACAACAAGAGCAAGAGGTGTTGTTCACCTACCAAGCCCGTCAATCGGCACACTTGAAGGAGCACATCACCAAGGAGTTAAACGACCTCGAAGATCGAGTTGCGCTCAGAAAGGCTTTACTCGAAGAAAGGGTAAGTTAATGTAACTATGGTAACTCCCAATTTACAGCTGTTCAAATTCATTACTTGCTGTCAACAGAGAAGAACCATCCGTTCCTGTTACAACATTCATACTTTATAAGAAAAGTGATCGTTAGCTAGGGTGTGGCCTGTACGCTTTTTTCGAAAAATGGCATACAAAGCTGCAACCTTAGAACAAGTTGAAACTGCTCGAAATGTCACTACTGTTATTTGGTATTTTTCGAGAGTGGTGTTGCAGCATAAGCAGTGACTGACTTAGAGAGAAAGTGATGTGTTAATTAGGTGAACTGTGTATAAAATACAGGATGTGAAGTGGAAATTTTAGTCTCTCAGATAGGAAGCGTGGAGAGTCGTGGTGTTGTGTTAGTGCAGGGAGTGTGGTGCAGTATTTTTAAGCAGAAACTGCCACAGAAACCCGAAACCTGCCCCCCTTAACTCGATGACCCAAGCGAAATTAATAAGGTTTTCACCACAATCTTTTGTAAGCAGAAACTGCCACATTCATCTTGTATGTGTGTTTACTGTTTTTATGCTAGATGTTCGAAGAAAGCACACGACTGCAAGACATAAGACTGGAGCGTCTTAAGGACCTTCAGATACGTCACCAAAACGAACTTTCCGAGTTTGACACGGTGTCTCGTCGACACACGGAAAGCCCACGAATGAGTCGTGCTGGCAGTAACAACAGCCCACGATTTAGTCGAGCGGTGAGTCAGCCATTCAACCAAGGAAGTCCGAGACATAGTAATCGCTCGCTGGGAACGCCCAGTGGCAGATACCCGCCGCAACCACAATCGAACCGACTGAGTTCGGCTAGTATGATCAGCTTACAATCAGCTGGTAGTGCGAGAAGCAACGTCAACTCGCCCTACGAACAAACGCCCATCCACCCGGCTCATAGTGTTACTAATATGACGAGAACTCGAAGTAACGACAGTCGGAATGGGAACGTAGATCGACTGTCGTATCACGAAGGAAGTAGGAGATGATTAAAGTGAACGGGTTTAACATATACACGTCATTGTCACGATCATATACGTCAGGAGCTGAAGCGACAGACCAGATGTAGTTCTTCGTAGAAGCGAATTCAAGTTGTGTCTGATAAAACACGAAGAAGGGATTGCTCAAAGTGGTTGTGTCTGAATAAACACGAAGAAAAGATTGTTCAAAGTGGTCATTCTTTTCTACTACTTGATTTGGCATAAGTGATGTCGTTGCTATTGGTTATTTGAGCATCTTACCTGCTGCTGCCATGGCAATCTCAATACGCTCGGGTTGCTACGTTTTGGTGTTTCCGGTTTTTATTTAGTTTTTATGTTGTCATTTATTTTTTTTAACTTCCCAGCCCCCCTTAAAAATCTGCAATATCTGAAAAGTGTTTAGTGAAACTTTACGGGAAGGACGGAGGTAAATAGGTAGGTTTTTCTGTGTTGTGTTCTTTTTTTTCTGTTTGTTTGTTTGTTTTTTAATCATTGCTATTTCCAATTTTGGCGACATGATGCCGGCGTTGTCTGTGAATAGTCACGTCGGATGGCTGTTACCAAGGAAACACAACTTTCACCACATCCTCCTCAATCAAAAATAATACGTGTTGCTGTATCAACAAAAATAAATACCTGGGATAGCCCAGAGCCAATTCACAAAATTTTATGGAGATAAAAATTAGGGCTGACCAAACGGTTATTCGATTTTCCTAAATCATTAATTAATAAAATTGTAAAATGGCCCAAATTATGACCTAATTTTTTTTCTGTCCAAATTTTGAACAAGTGGCCATGATGGTTCTGTTTATTAACAACTTGATAGAAAAAAGAGAACTGCGAAGGAGTATATTTCTATAGAAATATACACACAATTTCAATAAAAATGCTCTTCGTTGCAGTGATATTTTTGACGCTTCTGCCGGCTGGGATGTGTGATTTCCTATGAGTTAGCTCGTGTTTCGCTTCATATAATGTCTGGTCCGGGTTTTTTTTAAATTACGCTATGTTTTCCACAAACACTTTTCGGTACCGTCCCTTTTATAAAGTCTTCCCTTCTACAGACGAAAAGGAAAGTGACCCTTAGTTCTAAAATATTGATTAGGGAATTTTACGATATAGTGCACAGACCTCTATGTAATTTTATAAGAGATAGTGTTTTAAGAAATACTGGAGACGAAGTTGGTCTAAATGCACTGTATGTTTTGGCATGTATATATATATATGTTTCTTAAATTTTTTCCGTACCTTAAAAACATCAATAGAATTAAAAATTTCTCAATAAAGTTTTGTTTAATTTTCTCACGACTTCCCAACTGATCTCGTCCCTTTACCGTACGATAATGGTATAATAATACTAACGAAGTGACGAGAGGGTCTGGGAAGAAGGTTGATCAATTCTACACATGCGTGCAACAACGCCACGCGCATAGCAGTCGGGTATGTATTTTCATGAAAGTACAAAGATACAAATTTGTAAGATTAAACACCACACTAAAATTTTCTTTTTTATTTAATTCATACATCTCTCCATACTGTTCGATATTTTATTCTTCACAACATATATACGTTTGAGAACCAAATAAACAGGTCCCACGGAGGAGGGTTTTAGAATTAACTCTGTAACACCTTGGTATAAGCAAAGCCTTGTATTGAATTCTGTTAGAAGAAATTCGGTAACAATGCTGATCTGTGCCTTGTGGTATGCAGAGCTTTGAGAGTTCACTGCAGTGTTCAGGCCCATTTGGAGTTAATGTAGAGAGCTGGTAACCAGGGTGCAAAATATAGAAAAATGCTGGCGTCTATTATAAATTGAAAATACCTTCCTGTTTATTTGGCAACCCGGAGTAAATATCTATAAGCAAAGCAAGGTGCTGTTTAAAATACCACTCAGCCTCGTTTTCAGAATTTATTGGATCCTCAACATGTCAATGTTACCGTTGAGAACCTGTAGGAACGAGGCTGAAATACCACTTAACCATGACGATCAATGTAGGTAATAATACTTGGTCCGCACAGCACGACTAATTTTCATCGCTTTCCTTTTGACTCAATACCTTCTTAATTGGAGCTCTTAATAATTCCAACCTTTCGATCTCGTGGGTGTTCGAACTTACAAACATTTTTATACGACACGTCTGAAGGTCATAGGGGCTGCTCATATGGAGGTGTGCTGGCTCACTTGAACGAGATGAAATTCACCCAGCGTTCATATGGCTTTTCTAATCCCACTTAACCGGGCTGGAGAATTTTGTTAAAATCACATAAACAATAATTCGAATTTTCACGCATGCGCACTTGTCTAAAATCTATCCCAACAAAGCGGGCTGGTGTGTTCATATGAAAGAATTTCATCATATCTGGGTGAGATCTCGTTCAAATGAGATCTCACTTATAAGTGAGCTAGCCTGCTTTTCATATCAACACAATTTATTTTTATATAGATTTCTTAATAACAGTGAGATCTCTGTCAAGTGAGCTAGCCCGGGTCACCTCCATATGAACAGCCCCATATAACAGAAAGCGATGACCGATCTGGTTTTCGTCAAAATGGAAGCAATGGGTTTATATCGCGTAGTGGAAGCAAAGCTAACGAAGTATAACGTCAATATAACGCCCTTCAGATAGCACAGTGTTCGACTCGTTTAATAAAATAATGGATTCTCACAGTGTTGCTACCATCATGATTAAGCAGTTTGAGAAAGATCTATAACAGAACATTCATTACATGCAAAGAGAAAACGAGTTCAGTAGTTTCCAGACCTTCCTGATTTTTTAGGGAGTCCGAGACTTGCGAATGAGGTTGGTAGTTTGCCCTCTTAAGAACATGATGTAGTTCGAATATGAAACTTCGAAATATTTAATTGTGTACACAATTCAACTCAATCATTCGACGTCCTTTGCAGGAAAATCTTATAAAAACGTTTGAAAGAATGAGACAGCAATTTTATGCTCACTGACCCAAACGAATTTTAATAATGTATTCACTGTTCAGTTTTGACCTACAAACCATCAAAACTTCATGTTGATAAGCTTGTAAATTTGTTTGGGTAGGTGAGTTTACAAACAATATTTGCCTCGTTCTTTCAAATATTGTTATATGAGATTTCGCCGTAAAGTTTGACGATCATACTCGTTGCGTTGAATGAGTCTTTTTGAGTTGGTCGTGCTCAAACACGCGGGAATACAACCAACACGCGAGAATTCAAACAATGTGAATTGCCCAAAGTAGATGTTAAAACTCGTTTGCCCTGACATGTCGCTGTATACTTTTCCCGAATTTATCTCAATGATATATAGTATTCCAGTAAGCAAATTGGTTGAAAATAGTATCTTGTTCAATTCTGTTCATTATTCTGTGATTTAATTTTTCGACAGTATTTTTGAGACGTCATTTTCGGAATTAAAACCCGTAAAAAAATTTTACACGGGATGTGGATATTTGTTGAAGAAGTGCAATAAAATAGAAATATACACACTATTTCAATATAAAATTGCTCTTCATCGCAGTGACTTTTTTGAACATTTCGTAATGGAACAATGATTTTTTGTTGCGTTATTTAACTTTCCTTGACACTGTTTCAGACGAAGCCCATTTGCAGACGGCGTCAATATAAACCATAATTTGCATTAGTCAGCATGAGTCAGCATAAATTTGGGAAAAGTACACGAAAAAACCGCGGCAAAAAATTTGCGTTGTCATAGTTTAAATAGGATAGAGAAGAAGTGCGATAACCATATATCAAGGCTTCAAAGCAAACAGACATTTTGTAACCAACCAGAAGGTAGCTTACAAAACTCTACGTGCAAAGGAGGCTGTGCATAAGTTAACCTTACGAAGGAAAACTTTCATCTTTAGGGGAGATCTGTTAAACATAATGGCCATCTTATTAAAGGAGATACGACACAACAATCACGCGATTTTTATGTTTGTATGTATCATTTACGACTTGTGACGTAGCTCCTTTAACAAAGACGTGCTCAAGACCATTTTGCAAGTTCACTGCGCAGATCTTCTTCCATCAATAAATCATCTTGAAATTCTTGATAATCAAATGCCCTGTTGGTATACGACAACGTTTCAAAGTCGGTCGTCACGAGCTTGCCGCTTTCTTCGACGTTTCCGTCGCACTGGTTCAACCAATAGCCATTTAAGGAGTCGTCGAGCTGCGCAAATTTCATCTCAATCTCCTCGTCTAACAGCTTGTAATACTTTTTACGCGAAGACACAGACATTTTGGCGATAATTTTCCCTTTTTTCTCGTTACCTTCTCCACACTCTTTCTCCTCCGTGCCTTCTTGCAACTTCTCTGCATCCTCAAACTTCGCCATGGCCGCTTTTCGGCCGCCGTCACCTTTACCCAGAACTTGCATAAACTTTGACACCATGAAGTCAACCAGCTCGTACTCTTGACTCTGCATGGATAAATCTTCCTTCACATTGGCGTATGTCTCCATAATAATCGACAGGAATACGTTCATGATATACATCACACCAAACAACATTATTAAAACAAACCAAATCGGCCCTAACACCGGTTTCGCTTCTCTGATCTCACCGAACTGAAAACCACCGAGAAGGACTGTTAGCACTGTTTCACTGGCAGTTATATAAGATTTGTAATCGGACAAATAAGGGACAAACATCACGTATGCGAATGTCGTAAAAGCCACAAAGAAAACGAGGAAGACAACCGAGAACGCCGCTAACGGTTTAGCGGAACCGCGAAGGGTCGACGCCAACAATGATATGGTTTTGTTATATTGCAAAAGTCGAATGGATTTGATACACGACAAAAACACGAGGATTGACGTCAACGCCGAAAACATGACGTCCCATTGGGTGACCTTGTTGAAACTGACGAACTGACCAGGACGCTGTTCGATTTTTTTGACAGCGCTGTTTACGAGTAACATACGTGAGAAGAACACGCCCATGGTGGTTATCACTAACACGACCAAGGTAAACTCGACCAAGTTCCAAAAGCCTTTGAAATAAGCTTTCTTCTCTCGGTAGATCTTCTTTCCTTCTCTGTATATGGAGATGATGAAAAATAACAGTACAAAGAACTGACACGCAATCGTGAAACTCTGAGTACTACCACCAAACGTATAAAGTCTCGCAATCTTGATGCTTTTGAATAGTTCAACACCATTGACGGGCGTCATTTCAATCACGAAATTCATAATTGCGAACAGGTTAACTTGGGCGTTATATACGGTGACTTCCAAGAAAACAGCTCGAGTTTGGGCGTCAAGCCATCGGTGTCTTTTCAAATGATCTATTAACGCTTGGGATATTACAGATGATTTGCCCATGTCACCAACAAAACCACCGCCTGTATACGTCGAAAGCGATCCTGAAATGCAAACAGCGCCCAGATGAAAGCATAATGTTTGGTGGTCGTCACTTTACGCCCATGAAATACACAAAAGAATCCATTTCAGTGGTTTTGAAAGAATCAATATAAGTATGAATTGCGCCCACAGGCGTATTCAGGGTCAGGCAAATAATGTGGAGGAATCCAATGTTATCATATTTCTTTTCAGTCTCAAGTTTCGATTAGGTCATATGGACGTTTTTCTGTTCTAAGACTTAGCCGTGGTGACGACCACAAATTTAGACTGAGCTCTAGCAAAGCCTATGGGTGCGTTTTTCTATGGGGGCGTTTTTATTGGCTAGGTTTCGGTTTGTGTTTGATTCAAACTATATGAATGCAGTTTTAGAGTGTCAGTAAGCGAACTCTCAATCCTTTTATACAATAACAAAAATGTCTTGTAAGGCGTAAGGATTTTGGGTGTTTCGGCATAAATAGGGCGCAGTGTCTCCTATCAGTCAATGTGTTGTTAGCATTTTATTGAAGACTAATTCATGACAGAACTATAATATCCTTCTTACTACGTACCGACAAATGGATAAGTGTCCAGTTCAGAAGCTGTCTGGTAATGCCAACATTTCGAATACTCCATTGGATTGTGAAGAGAATAGTTTGTCATGGATGTCCAACCCGGTTCGTATTGTCCAGTGTCTTCATTTCCCCAGCTGTACCAACTATGACAGGAATTGATAATGCCATCGAAATCATCGTGAATGGTACACGAATCTGCATGAAAAAAAAATTGGTTTACATTTATAAGAGCCTCTTCTCCAGTCAGTTTCTTGTCCATTTAACCTAAAAACAGTTTCAAACGTTTTTTATCATTTGAATTGAAATAGTTTGGATGTTGCACAATATAACGGAAAATAAACTGCATAATTTTTTAAGAATTAGCTGGACGATTAATCGTTCGCAAAATCTCTAATTTTCTGAATCTCTATCTAGTTCCTTGTTAATTCAACTTAATTTTGTTAGAAAGGTCTCTTATGAAACTGGAGTAATCGAGGTCTTGTTTCAGAGAACAAACTTCGTGATTGTTAAGCAAAAACGAGCAAGCTCAGAAAATTTCTCAGTTTGTTAGCATAGGTTGGGCTTACTAGGTGAGTTTTTTCAGGATACTCAAGCTCTGAAGTTTCTTATAAACAGACTTCTTCCCACCGCAAAAATTGGTTGAAAAATCGCTGCGGAGGAGTACTTTTCTATAGAAATGTACGCACTGTTCAATGAAATTGTCGCAGTGACTTTTTAACGATTTTGCCCACTGTGTTATTTAAGAAAGAAAACAAATCAAACGCTTATCTACCATGTGTAGAAGAGTTGTGTGAAAGATATAACCAACCAAATCACCACAACATTTTCGTGAATCTTGGCGACAACAACAACAACAAAAACAACAACAACAACAACAACAACAACAAATAAAATATTACCGTTTTTTACGCGCAGTTGTCTCAGTCTCGATCCCCCAAACAGGTTTGAGTATAAATCTTGAACAAATCCGGGTTTATTCGGTTGTCCGTTATACCACTCTCTCGCATATAAACCAGGTAATACGGTTTGACTCAGCCAGTCCCACACATTATTAACGTTTTTCACCTGTGGAATGTTGGAGGAGCAAGTCAATATTCATTGTCGTTGGACGAGTTAGGTTGTTGACTTTGCACAATGAACTCTAGTCTCGATAACTCGAACATCAAAAAGTCATGACGGCTATTTTCCAACTGTCGAGTGTTCGAGTTATCGAGCCTCCCTTTTGAGGACATACCCAAAGGGTACCTTTAACAGTTCGGGTTAACGGGTTCGAGTTACAAATTGTCACAGTTATCGATGCTTAGAGTTAGTCATCCGAAGTTCCATCTCATCGAACAACTCATCTTAAAATTAAAAACTCTCAGAGACGTAATCTATTTGGAATGTGGTTTGGAAAATCGAGGTCAGTGTTACGTCATGCATGGTTGTTTCAAATTATGGCTTATCTCTATGTTTTATGATGAAACAGTCAGGTTAAACAGTCAACCTTGTACTCAGTTCCCATTTTGACGAATAGTGGGTACGAGACTTCAGAAAGATGTACAAAAAAAACAGAAATACTAACATCATTGAATGAAAACGGCGTGTCGCCATATTCTCCATTAATGAAGATATTCTCCATACTTTTGCGCACGTTGTATGACTGTGGATCGAGATGAGAATATGTCACTTGACACAACGCTATCACGAATATTAGGTAGAGAAAAATATCCCGCAGTAGGTTGTACATCTTCAATTCTTTCAATCTGAAAATAGAAAACGGGTCTGGTTGCAAATCAGGATATCACATTACACTAGCCGAAGTTCATATCTCAAGCAGCAGACACAGGCTAAACACTATGTCATCATTTTTAATTACTTTGTATTCAGTGGCTTGGTTAGCCTTGGTTCATACGTCCATTATTTTATAAAAATGAAAACGGATATCGAAACAGTTCAGGGAATAGACTTCAAATCCATTACTTAATATATATGACGTCATGAAAAACTGCGTGATATCACATTCTGCATGACATCGTTTTCTGATGACGTAAAAAAATAGATTGAGAACTTGACAACTTCACATGAATGTGCATCAGATTGCCACTGTCCGTACATCAACGAAGAGAGCCTGAGTTCCAGGTTGCCACCATTTAATGATCTCATACCTGTACGATCTTAATGCCGCAATCTTTTCCTTCGACGGCGGTTGAAATCGAATGATGTCATTTTTATTCGGTGCCGGTCTTTCTTGCCGCATCTTTTCGCGATCTTGAATAAGAATACAAAAAATGAAATACAGAAATGATCTGATAACATCAAAATTTACGGAACCGATCATAGAAGCGTTAGAAGCGTAATGGGAAATAATTTCAAAACGTTATTGGGCGGCTTTTACAAATTAAAAGAGGAACTTGAATACGCCCCACTCATTATAGTTTTTCTTTAAAATTGATTTTTATATATCCATCAATCTGCATCATAATTTGTATAACATGGCGCTTATTCACGATTACAACGTAGTGAGAACCATACTACATCTTTTGGATTCAATAGTTTGACCTGTGGCAACTGTGCTCGTACCAAGTTTCTCTAGCTAACCCTATCGTTGAGGAACTCAATGGAGGGCGGTGCCAAATCGAATAATTACGCCATCACGTACCTGGATTAATAAATTCCTCATCTTGCTGTTTCATGTTGGTTTCTTTGCTTTCCTCCTCCTCGTCATCGTCTGCCGGCTTTTTTACAATCAGAGCAATGAATAAGGCTAAGCCCAAGATCTTAATTGGCTGAGACACACACACGTCTTGGATGAACGAGATGAACAGCGCGGAAATCCATTGGGCTGATTTTTCTTTGCCAAATTGAAAACCGTAAAGTACAACAAAAAATGCTGACGTGAAGGATGTCAGCACTAACAGCGACCAAGCAAAATATTTCATCCAATATGGCAGCTTTTTCTTTTGTTTCTTCAATTTGTGCTCTTTCTCTTTCCGCCTTTTCTCTTGGTTGGCAGTTTCCATTTTTAGACCGATTGTGGAACCATCTATAAGTAAAACATAAAACCTCATTAAAATAAATTTTTATTGAAAATAATGGATCCTCGAATTTGAACGAGGAATAGACCTTTCCCGAATTTCAGTTTAAACTCTGAACTGTGGCCGAGTTTCATACCTAACCTCGTCTTTATGTGATTCATTGTTCCACTGATTTCATTACTTTATAACTTAACGATAGTCTCTATTGTTCTCAATTCTCATTCCAATAATTAGAAGCAGTTTGAATATTAAAAGCGAGGTTAGACACGACAACTCAGCCACAATGCAGCGTTTAAACAGAGATTCGGGAAAGGTCTATTTATTGAACATTTCGGTTAATTATATACACTTTTAATACGATGACCAGCAGAAGATTTTTCACTTTATTCCATCACATTGGCACTCTTCATAATCACACACTGGAACATTGCATGCGTCATTGTGCGACATACGTCGCCATACAGAAAAGCAACTTCTTGTTGCTTATAACCTCATTTCGCATAACTGTTCCACCAAATTTTTTTCTTAGACTTTTCACTGTAATCCTAGCTGGTATACATGGAAACCTTATCTGGTATACGAGGAACATCGAACTCGTATACATAAAAAGTTTAACTGGTATACAAGGAAAAGCTAACTGGTATACAAGGAAAAGCTAACTGGAATACAAGGAAAACCCAACTCTTCCTTCTCCTACAAGCTTACACACACAAAAAAAAAAATCAAATCCTCAGTACCTAACGACGCGACTTCTGCTAACGTGCCGTATCTGCTGTTCGGTCGTGAATTTGTGTCGTTCTTGTTGTTCTTTGAACTGATGATGTCAATAAAATCGTTTCGTTTTTTATTCGGACAACAGAAGAACAACTCATAAAGCCACCAAAACCTCTTCGTTTTCTTTTTAGCCATTTCTTCCTTCGAAGGTTTTGGACCGACAGCTCTGAAAACCCCTATAAGAAAACAACGTCTTCAAGAGATGATGGTAACGACACAGTAACATCATTTAAGTAAACGGTCGGGTTTTAAGGTGTATATGTCGGAAGCAACAGAAGTAGAAGTTTGTATAGTTGTACAATATGTCGGTGTTAACTGCTTGTAGAGTGGACCTTACATCCCAGTCTATACTCCATTTCACATACTTACAATTTACCAGACATGGCGAAACAAGGAAAGAATCTACCCAGCCGGCACATTTGTTAAAAAATCTCTGCGAAGGAGTGCATTTCTATATAAATATGCACACAATTTCACTAAAAATTCTCTCCGTCACAGTGACTTTTTGACCATTTTGCCGACTGGGTATAATCGACTTACCAACTATCAGAATATTGACCGGGAAAATGATCAAGCTTGTCATAATCCCGATACCGATTTGAGCCGGCGCGAAGGCAAACGGACCGATATGTAACGTCGTTTTGGGATCGGCATTGCCGGCTACTTGATAGAACATGGCGTTAGTAACCATCGTACAATACAGAAGTGTCAAACAACACGAGAGCCGTTGAACACGGGTGAAACGAGACTTGGGCGGGCGTATGAACACGCTGAACCAGATGTGATTGTCGGTTATGTTTTTTTGTGATGTGGAGAAAAATAAATGGTTGAAACTCTTCACTTCCTCTGGACCGGCAACCGGAAGAACACGTTCTAAGGAGCCGTCTCCTTCTTCGACGGCTAAGCTGTTGTCGTTAATGAATAAGTACTTTCGATCTTCGTTTAAATCATGTACCATTACACGACTGAGGTACCATGATGGATTTTTACCTGCAAATCATAAACACATATAGTACGGAAACGTCTACAAAACAGATAGCATATTGAGGAACCATCATGCAATGCGGCCGATAAATGTATTACAGTGGACTCTCTTAGTTGTAGAGTTTGGAAGATAAAAAAAGTCCAGTCCGAAAGAGTTTTGACCGGGACGAAGATAGGGAATGAAACCACGTAGATTCCCATGAGAGAAAAATGTTAAAGAGAAAGTAACATTGATCTAAAAAAGATAAAACATACTTTTTTTGAGAGAGAGTTTGACCAGGATTGAAAATTTACTTTTTAGAAGTTGCAAAATGGAAAGGAAAAAGAAAATCTTTTTTAGATATTTACTAACTTTAAGGTGTCTTTAAAACCCCCGTGTTTCTTTTACCACTACTGCTAACAAGTCTACCACTACCAAAATTGTCAAAAATCTTCTAATTTCTCCAAAATTCGCACAGAGAACAATAACAACGTGCTGATTTGGAATGTGACAGCTATTTTTTAGATTTGGCCTTCTTCAAGTTCCCTTATTTAAAACCATTAAGTTACATGTTGGGACGTGCTATAATATTATGCAGGCTAGTTCTGCAAAACGTTCTGAAATGCTCAAGCTAGAGGAAGTTTTGCACACCAAAAAAAGTTTTTTTTTCCTGAACAATTTTTTCTCATAGTGTTACCCTTCATGCAACATTCAATTTTCTGTCCCCTTCATCGCAATAAAATTTATCAGACATATAAGTAGCCAGCACATTTACTAAAAAATCTCTGCGAAGGAGTACATTTCTATAGAAATATACACACAATTTCACAAAAAATGCTCTCCGTCACAGTGACTTTTAGGCGATTTTATCGAGAGGGTAAGTAGATACACAAAGAGCTTCTCACCTGAGTTGTCGTGCCATATTCTCAAGTAACTCAGATCTCCAATAAAATCAGGGAAGCTAGCTAAAAACACATCTTGTCCACGTTTCTGAAAGACCTTCCGATTGTTTCCTTTTAATTGCCGTACCTCGGTTTCGCCTTCATCGCCACACAGTTGACAAAACACATTGGCAGTTGTGGCGGCTGTAGAAGTAAATCCAGTGAACACAGTGATTTCGTAAAACTGGCGATCGAAGGGATCATTCTCAGATAGTGCAGTTACTCCAGCCTGAACGAGAGAGAGATAGAGAGAGAGAGCGTGCTTGTTTAACGAAGACGAAAATAACAAAGTTTTGACCGCAAATTAATAATGATCGAGACAAATTGATAGAGTGTTTCTCAATGAAAGACTCTACGAAAAATCTATTCGTTGGATAAAACACAGCGATTTCGTAAAATTGCCGATCGAAGGGAAACTTCCCAGACAGTGCAGTTACTCCAGCTTGAACTAAAGAAGTTTGTATAAACACAGGCTATCTTCATGATCGATTGTTATATAGTTGCGTTCAAGAGAACCAGGCATTACGCAATAATTTGCTTGTTTTGCCAATATAGAAATAACAAAGTTTTGACCGCAAACTTTAAAAATTACCGAGTCTTCTCTCGGACAAATAGTGTTTTTTTCACTCATGATTTCATGATCTCGTGCCCAGCGTGCAAAATCCTCAAAAAGTCACAGCGACGAAGAGCATTTTTATTGAAATAGTGCATTATATTTCTATAGAAATGCACTCGAACGCAGAGGTTTTCAACAAAAGAACTGCAGTGAACTGAAGTACTATAGTTCAACTAAAATTTGACAAAAGAGCAATCAAGAAAACATTCTCAATTGAGACTCTTTTCAAAATAAAATTCCCTTTGTGTTCTAAAAGGAAAAGCAGTCTGTAAAAATTTCTGTGCACCAAAATGAAAGATGAAACTTTTTTTCGATTCTATTAGTGTTTTTGATACAGCCAACCATAACAATAGATTGTGCCAATCCCACTGAGCAAAATCATCAGAAAGTCACTGCGATGAAGTGCATTCCAATTGAAATGGTCGTGTATATATATGTACTTTTACATAGAAATGCACTCCTTCACAGTGATTTTATAATAATTTGCAGCTTGACTTACCCTCTCAACATCTTTTCGATCTTCGCGTCGAGCCCAAAACAGTAAAATGAGGTAGGCGCCAAAAATGGAAAGCACCGTTGCAAACGCCACTGGATTATCTGCTAAATTGGCGAATCCAGCAAACGCTTTGGAGAAATCAATTGGGTTGGGCGCAACAAAGAACCCGCCAGCAAACGTGGCTCTTGTTACTCTTTTCTTTTGGGGCGCTATCAAGCGAGTTGGCTTTCTTGTTGTGGTGTAGGTAGTGGTGGTTGAATGCGTAGTACTCACGCCCGAGGTGGGGGCATTGCCACCAACTTTGCAAATACAATGCGTTTTGTTAAAAGTCGTTTTTGGACCAACCTGTAAAAATCGAAGAGAAATTGACAAACAAACCCGGAAAAAACGGGAAAACAACACTCCTATCAATCAACTCATAAACTATCCCTCGTTGCAGTCCTAACCTCGTTTCTAATCTTCAAAATTATGACGTAATTCAACATAATAAAAGAACTATGTGAAATAATTTTTTTAAGGTATCATCATTTTTAGTGAATCATACGAACGCCATTATTATTCAATTTGAAAACGAGGCTGCTGCGATGGATAAATTATGAATTTATGGATAGGAGTATAAGTCCGTTTTATATCAGTTTCTGACACTCCTTCGTATTTAAAGGCTTACGACAGTGCAGTCAGGAAACTTACTCGACATCCATCTTCGGTGAAACCTTTCACTTCCTCATCCCAGATCTTACAAACAGTCTCCCAAGTCCGTAGCGTGTATTTCATTTTGGCAACGTAACCATACTTGGAATAGATTTGATCCCGTCCGGGTGACAGCTTTATCCCGATATAATATTCGCCTGTGCCGTTCAATTCTTCGGCATTATACACACGCACGTACATGTACGGTAGTTTACTCCGGGCTTCCGTCTCTTTTAACGTATCAAGGGTGTAATTCTTAACGGCATTTGAGACAGTCGGTCTCTTTTCGTAACTGATGAAAATAGTTGACTTGATGTCTGGATCAACTGGACGAACTTCTATGGCCATATAGGTGTTGTTGTTTGTGAAATTAAAACGATGCACTTTCAAAGATCCTTCTGTGACGTCATACTCGTATGCCGTCGCCGGCTTGTCGTTATTGACGTCTCTTTTGACGAACATTGTCATCTCTTGTCCGGTTAAATCCATTGGTTGGCCGTCTTCTCCAGTAAGAGCTAAGCCCATCACGTCAGATTTCAAATCGTCGGAACCGTCGGCACCTTTATAAGGGTTATCTTCTGAAGATGTGACCTGTTTGAAAAAATAGACTCCTCTTCATCTCTCCCTAGAGCACTTGCCAATTTCAAACAAGGAGAGTGGGCAAAATCGTCAAAAAGTCACTACGAAGAAGAGCATTTTTATTGAAATTGTTTATATATTTCTATAGAAATGCACTCCCTTGCAGAGACTTTTTAGCAATTGCTCCCGTTGAGTACGTTTAAAATACCAAAAATTTAGAATAGGTTCACTGGACGAGATTACTTATACCTATTCTGCCATTTTTCTTCCAGTCCTTAATTTCCATAATCCTGTTAAGAGGACTAACACTAGAATTTTGTGTTGGCAGTTTGAACGTAGATTTTTGAAAAATTCAGCCAATAAGGCCACCGATATGCAGGTGTTGAATAAGGATTGGCGTAAAAAAGGGCCAATAGGCATATAATATTCTCTGGTGTTATAATATCACATAGACCTCCCTAACAGTTATATATTTAAGTTTACCATAGCTCCGATGGACGCTTTTCGACCAGTCACTTCAATCGAGCTCTGATTTCCAAGTATATACTGTATGGCTGGAATCTTAAAGCCTGTCTCTTCATCGTCTGCGTTATCACCAACTTGTGCCATTTCAATGCCTAATCCGTTACTCTTAATGATTTTAGGCTTATCACCAGCCACCATCTGGCGCATAAGGGCTCCACCTATTTTATTCATCGTATCCATAGTCTTGTCAGCAGATGTTTTATTGCTCGTTTTGTTTGTGACATTCTTAAACAGAAACCAGGTGATCAAATTATTATTAGTACAAATATTTACTCAGGATAGCCTCTTCAGTTCCTTAAGGTACTGTTATCAATGAAGGTCCTGCGAAGGAGGTCCTAGAGCATTTAAAGCCCCCATTTGTGCTATGGAAGCTGTAATGATAGGAACCGTTCTTCCATGAAGACACCTGATCAACAGTGATTCATACGATTTACAAATTGTATCATATACTGGAATGACTAAACTAAAGTATAACGATATTAGTCAATTCAATAAGGGTAGTGCACAGCTTGAGAATCGATCTCAAAAGAGTTCTACTTGCAGCTCTACTACTACTTGAAAATGCACACCATGCACATTAGAACAATATTTATCCTGCAAGTTTGTTGTAACAGTGAGTAAAAACAACAATGGATTCCAAGACTGTTAGCAAATGGTACAAACCTTTCCAGAAGCCATCCCCACATTCAAAACATTAGCTGTTGCTGCAAACATGACGTCGGCAGTATCGCCTATATCGGGATCAGCTCCATTAGCTTGCAACATACATTCTGACATTGAAGCTAGCGCGTCACCGGATTGTTCCTATAGCAAACAACATGATGTGATCTTGGAGTGGGTCAACTAACAGACAAACCCACTGGCCAAATTTGTTGAGAATCACTACGAAGGAGTGTATTTCTATCGAAATATACACACTATCTCAATGTAAATGCTCTTCATCGCAGTGACTTCAGTGGGTATTATCACTATTCGATACAGAATACATCATAGCCTAGTGTTCTCATCATGAAAACTCTTCAAGATACATTGACAAGGAACTGGTCGAAAGAAAGGGTAATTTTGATATGAAGACATAAAAGTGAACTTAAGAACAAAGACTTAAAGAAAACAAAAATTGAGAATGTAACAAAACAGCGTGGAAAACATCCAATTCTTGATTTCTCACTGCGATGAAGAGCATTTTTATTGAAATAGCGTGTATATTTCTATAGAAATGCACTCTTTCACAGTTGTTTTCGCATTAAATCTAAACCTCTGCTTCTTCAGATATTTCATCGGCAGCTGACGTCATTTCTGCTTGTACTCCACCCATTTGTTTGATCTCACTCAATGTGCATGGTTTGACAGCACTCAAAGACTTAATCATTTTTTCTCTCGTCTAAAAACAGAAGGATAAGGTGTTAACCTTGTTCTTATAGAGAAAACTAATAGTTTATACCTTATCGGGGAAAAAAAGCCGACCAAATTTTCCTCCGACTTTTCCGCACCCGACCAAAAATTTTCCCCGATTTTTTTTTCCCCAATAAAGTATACAATAATTCAGACGTTTTTGTAATATCTTGATTATTTTCTTCTTACATTGAAAATATTTAGTCAGAGAAAAGCGACTAATTTCAAAAATTGGTCGGAGAAATGTGATTAAAATTTCCTTAGGTGACTAAAATTTTCCCCGACTAAAATTTTCCCTGACTAAATTTTTTACCGACTTTTTTTCCCCGATAAGGTATATTATTATATTCTGGTAGAGTCGGTTCCTGTGTAGTCAATAGTGAATTGTTTATGAATAACATAAAGAACTTTTATGAACAACTCAAATTGTTACTTCTATGATATTTTTTGACTTATAGTTTGTTTGTTTCGTTTTGGGTTTTTTTTATTGAGTATCACTTCTTGCAAGGGTGTAAACAGCCACTACTATGCAAGGCGTTACGAAAGAAGAAAAAATGAAGAAGAAAAGAAGAAAATATAGATACAAGCATTAAGATAGAAGGAAACGATTGATGCTCTTCTTAAAAGTGAAAAGATCATAACCTTCAGGAAAACAAGGCGATAGAAGAGTATTTGAAGCAGCCGAGGTGTGAGGAATGAAATTATCCTGATAGTTTTCAGCTAAAAAAACTAATAACTAATAACATCCTAGTGTTATACTTACAGCTTTTTGATCTGTTTTATTTTCTCCTGTGTTTTTGCTAGTCCCTGCTGAACCTTTGTTCATGAGGGAGCCAGCAGCATAGGCCACCCTTGTTAACGATTGGATGTCACCAGATTCTGCCATCGATTGTAAATTATCTGACACAGCATCAAAATCGACAGCAGGTGGCTCGGATACCTTGACAACAACAATAAAAGAATATTGAATCTGATGAACATTAAGCTTTATCATAAATTGAATCTGTCAATCAATAGAGTTTTATGGCAAAAAATGAAAAAGGATATTGGCTTTGGGTTTATCAATAACAGTATTATAATCTTGTTAGTGTTGCGAGTGGCGTTATTGACTATTACTAAAAGGAGACATACTGTATTCTCTCTAATAAGCGTCCAGGCACTTATAATTTTTTTTTGGAAATTAGGGGGGGGGCACTTATTAGAGAGGGGCGCTTATTGGAGAGAGGCGCTAGTTAGAGAGAATACGGTAGACACAATGTTATACACCAAATTATAAAGCCTCTATAAATCTATACAATTCTAACAAAATCCATTGGGCAAATTTGTTGAAACATCCTCATGAAGGAGTGCCTTTCTACAGAAATATACACACAATTTCAATGAAATTGCTCTCCTTCGCAGTGACTTTTTGACGATTTTGACCACTTTCTTTCTTATTTTACGTTGCAGATTATGGGAGGTGAAAATTCTTTGAATAAACGAACTAGGACTGGAATTGTGTTGATGGCAACATTTTCAAGAACGAATGTATTGATTCTGTGTAATAATATCATGGAACTCACTTTTACTTGAAACACTTCAGTGCTGCCAAAAGCTAAACTATCCATGATAGTAACTGAAACTTTGTACACAAAATCATCCTTCAAGTCCCCCAAAGGAAGAATGGTGGAAACCTCCCTTTCATAACCAGTATACATATTCTGATACTTCTCACCTTGAATTATATCTATAAAATAACCAAAGAAGAGAGATGTTGAGACATTTGCACTTATCCAATATTATTCTTGTTATACATGCCTCAAGTTCAAGTCCACTAAGGAAATTGAGTCCAAACATGGATTCAAAGAATTCAAAAAGTATCAAATGCTATATTTTGACAGCAAAAATATTTTTTTAAAGACATGAACAAGCTTACCAATTTTATAGCTTAATGGCAAATCTTCGTCATACCATGATCCACATCTGACATTGAAGATTGTTGTCAAAGCAAAACCTTCACGGGGTGTCACATCACAGAAACCACCAACTGGACTGACATTGACGGTGAAAACAAAATCACTAAATCCACTGTTATCTAAAATAAGTAACCGAGTAAGTATCAGGACGTTTTTGGTACTTTCTTCCCTCCTTCAATGTTGCTTCCTCTTGCATCCCCCAACATAGAACTTAAGAGTTTTCTTGCCAGAAATACATTAAAGCATGAGTGTATTTTGTGCAAACACCAACTTGCAGTCAAGATGTATCATAGATAGATGCAGTCAAGTGTATCATAGATTGATACACAAGCAAATTGGAGTATCAAGATGTGACAGACATGGGACACAGTGGTAATGCCCAATACAGTTATCATATATATTTTTCATTGACACAATCTCAGGCAAAGGAATCAATAACAATTACATACAAGAATCAAATTCAGAAGCTTCATTTTTAAAAACCATAACTTTATATTAATTAGATGGTTCAGTCTTTGTCTATAAGCCACCATCACTCATTGATTATTGACCTCAAAAATGTATTTGATTACAATAAGTATATTTTACGTGTTTTTAAGTGTATTCTGTATGTAGTATAAGTGTATAAGTGTATTTTACTGTATTATTTACATCTTTTGTCAATAAGATACAAATACGAAACCTATTTACCTGGAGTTGCACCTTCCTTCCATGCAGAGACACGCAAGATATACTTCTGACCTAACTCTAAGACATTTTTCTTCAAAGCAAGGTTGGCATTGTCCAAAGCAGTTGTAGTTTTAGATTCCAAATCTTCAACCTGAATTTCTTCAGTAATCTGCTCTCCACTTTCTTTGACTATTTCATGGAGTAAATATAACCTCCAGAGATAGAAAACCTTCACTGTTGAGTTGCAATTCCTGCAGACACTTTGAATCTTTAACTCACTGGAGGGATCCAGCTTCTTAAAGCAGTTGTATGTGCAACTAAATTGAACACAAGATGGGGAATATTGGTTACAATATATAAACCTGTGTAGGATGGTGCTCTTTGGAGCTTAAGAAAGGGCCCTTGCATATAGCTGATGCCTATCAAGAGTTAAAATATTAATACAGATACTGAGCCCTTTATGTAGTTATTCAAGAGAGTTGACCACTTTATAAAAGTAATTTTATATCAAAAATTAAAACAATCTCATTTATAAAACCATTTTTTTTTCTACAAAGCTTTTCGTTCTGTGAGAACATCATCAGGTATGTCTAGTAAAGTAATTTTATTATGAAGAAGATCATTGACTGTCTTCAAAAAGGAATCTGTATGAATACATTGAGGTTACAGCTCATTGTGAATCTAACTATTCATAAGCTAATACTTATATAACAGGAGGAACTTACAGTATCTCTAGAGTAGGTGGTGCTCCCTTCAAAACAATAAATTCTTGATCATATATTCCTCTACGTTTACCCTTTTTCACAAAAACCCGCATTACGTATTTGTTCAGTTGCACCAAATCAGTTTTGATCTAAATAAAGCAGTAAAAACATCTTGTTAACATTTTATTATGATAACCTGGCATTTACATTTCGATATTTTGTTTTGTGATGACTTACTGAGATAACACTACCATCACTGCTGAGAGGTTTAAAACCGCCAACACCCTCTGTCAAAAAAAATCTACCATTGCCAAAACAGCCTGCTGTTACATCAGTTGGATTGATCAACTCAAAATGCTGTGGAAATACTTCCTCTTTTTTTCGACAATACCACTGAAATACCATTTCCTCGTCACCATCAAGATCAGGATCCCATGTTTTAGAAGCATCGAATGGTACATCCAATTCAAAACCAACAGCTCGCCTAACACCTCCTACAAAAATATTATAATAAACAATGGCAAGTTCTCGAGATTAAAATTCCCATTTAGAAAGAGTGCTCAGTTTAAAAAACAAAGATTTTTTTTACATTTCATACAGAAAAAATTCATTGGATACCTTCAATAACTGCCTCCAGATTAGCTGGTATAACTTCAAACCATGTCTCATCCTTTCCATTAAATTCTGATAAATCAGCTTGGCTGCTTTCATAAAAGATATGCAATTCAACTCTTGCGTGTCCATAGGGCACTACATTTCCCTCAATTTCAAAGACAGTAGGATCAAGTCCACCAGGGCGTCTAACAAAAGGCATAAGACTTGTGCGATACCCATAGTTGTTTTTCAAAGAAATCATCTCATTTGTGTCAACACTGTATACTTTCCACCAGAAAGTAACATTATCAGCTTTGGGGCAATTTAGGGTAACATTTGATTGGAGGACAATTCCATTGCTCCTTTGCACAAGATCAGGAAAGGTTTTATTTCCACCACCTGAGATTGAAACAATAGGACTGGGACAAGGCTTGTATCGAACTTCTACTTGTGCTTGGCCAGTAAACGAACTGACCTGATTTGAAGCCACGAAAGAAAGATTGTACAACCCCTTTTCTTCATAGTGATGTGTGACAAGAATTGGGGCTTGGTTTTCATTTGACAGGAAGGTGTAGTTTTTGGAAGAATTTCGTTCCACGTTGTGGCAGTGAGCATTATTGATAATGTACACATTGTTATCACCAAATTCAATGATGGTACATAAATCAGAACCATAATTCAGTGCAATTATTTCAACATCTATTAATTCTCCAAGTTCAACAACTGGGGTAACTGAAAATTGCATATTTTTAATCTGTTCCTGCAAAACAATTTCTTTTTTTGCTTCTAATGTCCCAAGTTCATTGATAACAGTAGCATGCAATAAGTAATAGCCAGGCACTTGATATTTATGTTCAATGGTATTCATCGCTGAAGTTTTTGAACTTGAGCCGTCGTTGAAGTCCAAAATATATTTGAGGTCTTGTGGTTGATCAGTCACATTAACAACAATGATGTTTTCGAGAATAAAATACTTTGAGTCGATTCCCATACCCGGGGTCATCAGATCACCATTTTGCTGACGTTGGGCCACTTTTATATGGACGGGAAGTATCTCTTGAACTCTGACATCAAAAGTAAAAGACTGTTGGCTAACGTTGTTATGAATGAGCAGTGAAATTCGATAGTCACCTTGTTCTCTAAACTTGTGTGTTTTCAAAATACCATTTTCTGGTTTAACAAAGGGAACATTATCAAAGACCTGACCATCACCAAAATTCCACTCCAATATAGCATTTGTAGGGAATTTTTCAGTTGAATTACCTAATCTAAATACTGCATTTCCAGGATTAAGTCTTACTATTGGAGCAGTAGCGATTATCAATCCTTTCACAGGGTTTTCAGCAATGATTGTATGTGGACATGAATCATTAAGCTGATCAAGTTGATTCCACGCATGAATTGCTACCTGATACTCTCCAGCAGAGGAGTACTTATGATCCAAAACTATCGAATTATTGCCAGTTTTTTCAAATGTTTTTTCAGTCCCATCACCGAATGTTACTCGGAACGACAGACGAGAGCCATTGCCAGTTGCAACAAAGAAATGCAAATCTTTGTTAACAATCACAAATTGTGAAGGACATGATATACCAAAGCCATTAATGGGGATCTCAACTGGTAATTTGTACATATCACTGGAACTACCAATTGAATTTGTGCAACTCAGTTTTACATCATAATCACCAACCAAATTGTAAGTGTGTCTGATGACATCATCGAAAGTTGATCGATCAACTTTTATTTTGGTGCCATCTCCCAGGTCCCAGTCACAGAAAAACAGCGTTCCAGTTTGCATAGCAGCTGTAATTAATGTAGTTTCGCCAAAGACTGTCTTTGAAATAGAAACCTTGAGTCCGGAAATAGCAACAATATTATCCACCATTATGGTAGCATTAACAACACTACTGGATTCTGAAATTGAATTTGAACATGTGACATTTACGTTGTATTTTCCCACAGATTTATATGCATATTTCAATGTTGTATTTGGACTAATAACAGGTTCTGCATCGTCACCAAAATCATATCGGCAAACTATATTTGTTCCTTCTTTGTAAGAAGCATGGACTACTAGTTCATCAGTAACAGACAGATAAACATTTGATGTAAGATGAAAATGTCGTGTAAAAGCCACCATAGATTTTATAGGTATTTCAACTAATGCCTCTCCATTTATTAATACTCCTTGTTGATTTATATCATTTGTTGCAGTTATGACGACAACATAAAGACCTTCGTTTTCATATAAGTGCTTTATTGCATTACACTTGGAAGGTTCAAAATATCCAACTGATTCCTTAAAGCCATCCCCGAAATCAATTTCATAGGTAACGTTGGTGCCCTTGTCAACACACCATTCAATTGTTGTTTCTTTTGACTTTTCTACAGGAGCAATAGCATCGGAAAATCTCAAATTGGTAATGTCATCATAGATCTTTATGTAACATACATCAGTTTTTTGGGAAACTGAGTTAATGGCCCTCATCTCTATTCTGTATATGCCAGGAACTGCATAAAAGTATGTAAAAGCCTTTGCATGATCATGAAATATTGTTCCATTGTCAAAATCTATGTGATACGTGACATTGGTTCCTTGATGCTCAAATACAGTTATGACAAATTGTTCACCACTCAATTTACGATTCGGACAATGTATTTTTACTTCATCAATAGGGATGTCAATGTATACTAATGCTGTTGAAGTTATATCAGATCTTATGAAATAAGCACCAGGTTTTGTATAGTTATGTCTTAAAAAGTATTGTGATGGATTAATGTAGTGTGCTATTAATAGATGACGCCAGTATTTTAAGGCACTGTCGGCTCGAGTAAGAATGGTGGAAATGTTAGTAGCAGAGTTATAATAAAATTCGGGGGGATCATTGATACTCAACTTAGCATAACCTAGTTCGCCTCCATTGCTAGTCCATCCAATAATGTCATCTTTTTTAACTGCAAGTGACTCATCAAGTTTCAAGATTTGCCGTCCTAAGGTTGTGATTGTATAGGGAACTTGTGCAACAAGTTCAAAATCTGCTGGAGTTTTGCGAAAGTTGTGTCCAGTATTTGTTGAACAACTTTGTGTCAATGTTGTTTTTTGAATGCACTTTCGTGTGGTAAAGCAAAATAGTTCATTAGTTGTACACATTGGTTCGTTCATCTTTTTACACTGCATGTTCTCTGGCAAGCAAGCATGGTCGACATCGCAATAAAATTCGCTCTCAACACATTTCGGGCGAAAAATCTAATGGATGCAATTACTATTATTGAGTTTTGAAGTTCCATATGAAATTATATAACACTTCCACAAAGTAAGTCATGAGTAATTTGGGATTAATTTTTGAGATTTTGACCACAAAGACTTACATGCTCAGACACACACAGAAAAATTTCCAATAAACCTACAGGGTGTGCCAAGAAAAAGTCTAGGTGTCTGAAAACACATTTTCTCAAACACTACAAAGTTTTTCGGTGTAAACTCAATTTTGGGGTGGCAAATCATGTAAACAGTGTTTACCTGCAGATATATTGGTCCTTTAGAAAGGGCCTCAAATTCCCAGGCACGAACCAAACTATCTGTTTTGAAATTATCTTTAGGCAGGACCATTGTAAATGTGGAGCTTCTGGTTTCATCTGACAAAGGAGAATTGATGTACTTGGTGCCAACGTTTCCATACTGCACATCTACAAACATAGTGTATAATATTTTGAGATTAAGCCACTCAGTCACATCGTTTAATCAACAAAACCAAACCAATACTTATCATTATTATCATTCCTATGGATTAATCAAAATTTTACTGTTTCTTTTTCCAATCTCACTTACATTAAATAACATTAAACTTTAAATAACATTGCTTCGTTAGATATCAGTTTGGAGTATTGTACTTTGCTAAACTTACTAGCAGTTATTGTTTCTGTCCACCCATCTCCAAAATTAAATGTTACTGTCAAAGGTGATCCCCGCAAGAATGAACCTGTGCATTCAATATCTTTATAAAGCTCTTGGGAATATTGGCAAGAAAGAACTCCATGTTTCTCCGGATCTGTTATGTTTGTCATCCCTTCAGAAACATGTACACCAGAAATATTGTTAGATGCTTGGGCAACCATCTGAAAATTTTTAAAATAAAATTATGAACACAATACCAAACAAATCAAAGCATTTGTCTTTTTTTTCTTCACAGAATTAATTTTTTAAGCTTTTTTAAAATGCAATTGCATTTTAATAAAATGACCTTGATTATAATAACTTGTTGTGAATTAGCACCTTCTGTTTGTGTCAGTGAAAATACTTCAAAGGAACTATATTTTGCGAACAAGAAGGCAATTTTTTGTGTTTCGCGGGAATTAAATTTCGCGTTTGGCTTATCATAGAGAGTTTCATGGGAATTTAATTTCGTGGATGACTAGAAAATTCTTAATTTTTGGAGCAGCACCATGATTTCAGTTTTCCTTAAGCCATTCATAAGCAAACCACCAGGATATTGCACCAAAATACTTTCTTTTGACCAGACAATCAATGTTTCCTTTTCTTCCTTGATAGTTTGCATAGGGCACAGAAATGATGGAACTACATTGTTAAAATCAAAGTTGAACGCGAGTATTTCCCAAAATGCTTCTTTTTCTGGCTCTTCCACATCAAGTATATATTTGGCTAATATGAAATAAATGCATGAAAAGGGAAAAAAACTTGTAATGCTCACATAATTTCAATATAAAATATACAATAGTGATAAATATTACATGCCTAGAAAATGTTCATAAACTTACTTGGTATAGACCAGGAACCCCATAAATGTATTTGGCCTCTAGATCAGTTGGATATTTAGGCATTATAACATTACCATCACCAGGCAAAAATAGCAAATCAGCACCAACTCCGTTAGACATTGTCACTTTCATGGTAACTTCTAGATAGACCTGTGCTTCAATGTCTGCAATGCTGATGCCTGAAATTCTTTTACTAATACCGTAAACACTTATGCGTTTGAAACCACCACAAGGTGGACTTGTTTTTGACCAGTCACCAGGACATTTTGAAGCACATTCAGCCTCATTAGAAAACATATCTGGCCTTTCGGTTGAACATAGGCAAATATTCCCATTTTCAATCCCAGCATATGACCATTTTTTACCACAAGCTTGCATACAAGATAAAGGACTAAGCTCATTTGGAATATATTCCCCTGGCGTTGAGAGAAATAGCTTAGTAGGACCAGCATCGTTGTAGCAACCAAGATAGTCTAAAAGGTAAAGAAAGTTGAGTAACAATTTGCCATTTCAGTTGACACTTGTTTTTTGTGTGCATATAAACAGTTTTCAAAAATAGAGGAAAATTCAACAAGATCGGTGATAATTTCAAATGGGAACAGTAGTAGATGAAAATTCACTTTTGTTGGTACACTAGTTGCTTGTTTCAGAACAATATTAAGAAGATTGATAACAAGAGTGGTGTTACTTGTCAAAAGTTCCTAAACAATTCCCGACGAGGAGCCATTGTGTAAGAGATGTATTGACTTAAATGAATGCTTTTGATGTGTCCACATGATGAGGAGAGCCATATGTTCCTGATAGAACTTTTATATTTGATTTGTTTTGATTTGGAAATTTTTCAATGTCTAATTTATTTTGAATTTTGTCTATCATTTTGAACAGCTTCAGTTTTGCTTTATTTATCTAGTTCCTCTTTGTTTAGTTTTGGTTTCCTCATCCCCCCATACTAGTCTTGTTTTTCTACCCCTAGCCACAGTTTGTTATAATATTCTATGTTTGTTTGTTTGATATATTATTTAATATATTTTCTATAGTCTCAGTCTTAATCTGCAGTTCATTTTGTGGAACGTTTTATGTTTTCTGTTTTTTTTAGTGGTTTAATGAATGTAGTTTAGGAAAATTGAAAATAGACGGAATGGCATTAAATTTTAGTCTGTTAGGAGAAAATGTTCACTGTGCACATTAATAGTAATGCTCTGTCGATATTCTCTTTTAAAGTACTTATCCATTTGGCACATAATTCCTGGTTTTCGATTGGAAACGTATGAAAGTGGATACTGGTACCTTTCCGAAGTCGATTTGTGCATCGATCGATAAGCAACACAAAACAAACCATCATGGTTTCATTTTTTTATTCGTGTTGAAGCAAATTCACTTTCGTTTTCACTATTGCAAACTATTAAAGCTTGGTTCTCACTGTGCGCTAATGATCGGATAAGCATGGTGTGCATGCATGACGTCTTAGCCGAAAAAAAGTCTTAGCCCACAGTGTGAACGTGATAAACAACCTGCTTATCGCGTTCTTTGCCGATCGTTAGCCGATCGTTAGCCCATCGTTAGCGCAAAAAAAAAATCAAATCATTTTGATTTTCAAATTTGTGTTATCGCATCGTCAGCCCGAAAGATCAAAGAGCGCCAACAAAAAAATATACCCAAGGCGTGTAAAACGAAAGTAAATATACAAGTTTCACAAACATCAACAAGAAAAAATTGTAGCTGATAAGTTTTTCAACATGGTTGACAAACATTCTCCCAGGTCTGTCATCTTTTGAAAAATCCCTCCGATCCAAAACCTCTTTTTCTTTTGCTCACAAATACGTTTCATTCGTTCTTTCTTTCCTTCTCCTTCCTTCATTGCAAAAATAATAAAAGAAATAGTTTCTTCCCAATTTTTCTATTCTCACTATTCACCATTTTGTTTTTTTATCGATTAAACAACTCAATTCTAGATATAAATCTGAAACCTAAACGCCTAGTGAAAACGAGAAAGTACCTGTAGCCCATCTCACTTCAAGAATTGGATAAGAAGTCATGCGCACCATGCTTATCTGATCGTTAGTGCACAGTGTACTTACTAGTGAGGACCAAGCTTAATAATGGCTTCCAAGATTTTGGGGCTGTAGGTAGTCGGGCACGTTTCCATCTAAGCAACAAATGTATAAGCAACACTGATCGGCACTTGTCGGTTATTGTCGGACCACGGCTTTTGTTTGATATAGCGCGCGTGTATGTTAAGAATACCGTATATCGGGGGATAATTTCGTCGGGGAAAATTTACGTCAGGGAAAATTTTTCGTCGGGGAAAATTTCGTCATTTTGCAAAATTTTACTAATACTTTCTTATAAATTTCACTTTTTCAAAATTTCGTCAATTTTCCCCAACGAAATTATCCCCGATAAGGTATTCGAGGCTCAAAATTAAAATTCCCGAAAGAATATTGAGGGTCACTCAAATTTTTAGTATTATTATAAAAGAGTGCGTGTGGTATGTGAAATGCACGTGCTGTGTACTAGTGGCAATATCTCGTGGCTACAAGCGTTAACTAGAAATCATCTACAAAAGCAAAATCCTTTAGCATTTTTTTGACCCGAGCCCTTGTTAAAAATCTAAATACAACATTCACTTTACTTAAGCAGTATGGTAGATTAAATTTGAAAAAGCTGTCTAATTAGCGGGATTCGGAAAAATCAAGTTTCGTTTACACGAAACTATTTTTCTATAGATTTGTAGGGAATTGTATACAGCTTAGTAGAGTTGTTCGTGAATTTTTCCGTACAAAGTCATTAGGAACTTCACATCAATACTTGAAATAAGCGTGTAAAGTAATGATGTTTCTTTTGATACCACAAAAGGCTTTAAATCTCTGAAGTACCGTTTTAGTAGAAAAGTTTTAAAAGAATTCTCACAAGTAATTGATTTTTTTCGTGTAACAGGCTCGTCGAGTTTACGAATCTCCCTAATTATTGTGATTTTTTTTTCAGTGCATTTTTAGGGTATTCCTTGAAAACGTTTTCAGCGATATTCTTATAGGATATCTTCCTTATACAAAGCATGACACAATATTAATATGTTGAGGGTGGCGTTTATTGCAAAATGAAAAATATAATAACGATACGTTCACATTATACAAGAATGTCATTCAATTCATGCAAGCATAAGTGGAATTTGTTGATAGAAAACGAATAAAAACTATTTCCCTATGTAGCCTGTTTTCCAATAAACAGCAATTTTCAAGATGCGGCGTTTATTAGAAGGCGGCGTTTATTAGAGGACGGCGTTTATTACAAATGTTGGGCTATAAGTGCGGCGTTTAATAGACCTTTTCGAAAAATACGTCACAGCAGATCTTGCCTCGCTTTCAAACCATATAATAGTGGCATTTGTGTTGTTTTTGAAAAGAAATAATTCTCGAGAGGGAACCTTACACGAACTTTTTTTATGATTTTTAATGCCGTGACGTAATTTCCGAAAAGGTCTATAGAGGGTAGCTTTTATCAGAGAAGGGCGTTTATTAGAGGAAGTACGGTATCCCTGCCAAACTTTACAGAGACAGGATTTACAGTCTGTGTTGAGAACATACAATTTATAACATTTAGTTCTATAACAAATAAACGGTGTTGAATACAAGCTAGGCTGGGTTGAACGTACTATATTCTTATTTTTCAGTGCTCCCAGCGGGCGAATTTGTTGAAAAACCACCACGAAGGAGTGCAATTTTAAAGAAATATACACACTATTTCAATAAAAATGCTCTCCATTCCAATGACTTTTTCATGATTTTGCCCACTGGGCTTGAACAACTGAGCTGAAATCGTAACTTAGAGACAAAAATTTCTCAAAAAAAACATTTCTTAAATTAAGTATAATCACAGTTTCGTATCCAGGATTTTTGTATCAGCATTATATTAAAAATACAACTAGAGTGTGTATTAGGTTTGCATGATCGACCAGAACTTGATGAAACCATGGAGATATAAAACACAAGGAGAATGAACTTAAAATCATCTATTTGATTGTATGTGATGTACCATCAGTGTCGTAGACACGAAATAAATATTAGTGGGGCCCATATTTTTAGTATCTAAGGTGACCCTAAATCTATCTATACTTGGCGTGAAATATTAGTGTATTTTCAAACAATAAGACTATCGTTTCGAGTTCAAATGAAGTACACGAGAAAAGTATTACGAAATGTATGAGCAAAAGTAGTAAATATTTTACGCATTAAAGTGTCCGAAAGTGTTTATTCTTGTTTCGCATTTGTCAATGAATTCATATAAAAATACATCAGAAATCCTTTAAAATTACTTTTATTGCCTGGTTACATCATTTAGCTTTCAGTCACAAGTTACTTTGTTGAGCTGTCAATTTTTTTTAAAAAAAGAAAGTTATGGGCGTTTTTATTTGAGTCACATTTTTGGCGGCTTTACCATCCAGAGTCAGGTGTTTAAACAAGAAAAAACATGGCTTGTTCACACACGTATGTCGTTGTGCTCCCATTTACACCTTTTCAAAAAAAGAAATCAAGGCCTCCCCTCCCCACGTCTTTGCATGAAAGTTTCTTCACTATCAACTTTCGAAAGATCGTGACGAAAGATCGTTGATTTATTTATTATTTATTTACGAATGTTTACCCAGGATAGCCTCTTCAGGTCCTTAAGGTACTTTTATCAATGAGGGTCCTGCGAAGGAGGTCCCAGACCATTAAAAGCCCCCATTTGGGCAACGGAAGCTGTAATGACTGAAACCGCTCAACTAGACAACCACCCTAGACATCATTCCTACTCTCTTGCTGAGTGCTAAGCAGAGAGGAGTGATTCACACTGTTATAGTCGCTGGCATGACTCGGTCGTGGATCGAACCCGCGACCTCCCGAACAGGAAGCGAACACTCTACCACAAGGCTACCAGTTGGTGAAGTGACGTGACTTACTAAACATGCAAAATCTGCTGACATTGGCAGAATTATGCAAAAACGTCCATTTATCTTAAGATCCCCCGAAACTAATTTCGAAGATTATTTATGTATTTTTTCAGGGCGGTACCATCAAAAGCACTCTTAGGTGAAAAGATATATTGGTTGAGGGATTGAACGGGTCTTGAGCGCTATGTAAAATATAGCATTGAAGTTGTCTCCACAGAAAGCTTGATGATTAAATATCAACCTGAAAATATGTAACACAATTACCCGTCATTACGTGGACAGATACTAATTGTCAATAATTTTTAAGAGAGCACCATTATCGAGGCACTTTCAGGTTAAAAGATATATAGATTGAAAGTTTACCATAAATTACGTGATATTTTGAATGTTTCGTAAAAATATCCCACAGTGTGTAAATTTTTTGAAAATCACCGCGATGGAGTGCATTTCTTTAAAAATATACGCATTATTTTTAACGATTTTGTGCCCACTGGAAAAGCATTTATATTGTCTCTCAAGAAAGCTTGTTGATTGATAATCCACCTGAAAACATGTAGATCACCCATCATCAAATGGCTTGCTGTTTGATTTTTAAATTGTCGTTAAATTTTTAAAAAAGTATTATTTTACCGATAACAATTAAAAAGTGCATCACGGATCACATGGTAGCGATGCGAAAATGAAATGTCATTATCTGAATAACAGACAAAGTTTTCTCTTTCTCCTTGATGAAACTGTGACTACCCACCTGATGAAGCATCTTTGCTTTGTGTTAAATCCAAGCAAAGAATTGTCTAAAAGAAAAGAATAATTGTGATACAAGGGACACACTTTCCGAATCGGAAATCAATTCAGATTTGTTTTTCTGTGGTCAAACAACCTCAAAAAAAACACAAAAATCTGAAAACAAACATTCGGACAAATGATTATCAGTTACCTTAGCTAGCCTTTTTTTCTTTGTTTTTTAGAGGGGGCAATGGTTGGGGGTAGGTGTATCCGGGCAGTATTACAGAATATTTGGATACTGAGCAAGAGTCTGGAACCAACTCGGTTCTGAAGGATCTGCGAAAAGTTGTTGGTATGACATTGCATCTTTTCGATACCATGCATGTGCAACAAATTTTTTAATGTGGTATGCCTCATTTTAAACATAAATTTACTGTGAATGCTACACGAGACTGGAAGATGGAGGTCGAACCAGACTAGGTAATGTAAACAGCAACAAGAGGTCGAAAACAGTAAACATACCGAAGAAAAAAAAGGTAATGTAAACAACAACAATCTCTTTATAATATCCATGTCAAATAAAACGGCCAGCAAATTCATTGGTAAAACACATTGAAGTTTCCCCAGTTCTTCATCAGATTCACGTGATTACTCGAGATTAAATAACTTTATTTCTTTAACAAGAAATCTTCTTATTATATTTTATTATATTTTACCAATATTCTGATTGTGGTGTCACAAGTTCTGTAGGGACAATGTAAAGAAAACTGTAAGTTCTAGGATGTTTAATCCCTCAATCCGCGGTTTCTTAAAATTTTTCCTACTATTTCAATAAATTCTTTTTATTCCTATATAATTTATTAATGTAATTCATATGAATAAAAAAATCTGTTTCCTTTGAGAAATGTTGGGGATTTATTTTTGTTCGAGAAAATACGGACGATTTAATGAGGTCGCCGTATGTACCTCTCCATACCACAAGTAAAACAGCACCTGCTTCTTGTTCAAAAGATTGCATTACATAGGAAACTAAAATATTCACAATCCTAAACTAAATTTTGTAATAAAAATACGAACATTTTTCCGATGTTGTGTACAAAATAGAAATCTATTTTTAAGAGAGCTACGGCGAAAATTAATAATGGAAACGCACTCTCAAACACAAATACATAAGCCTTACAACTTTGGTCCTAGTCCCCATGATCATTTACTTCCTCAGATGTTTTATTACTAATTATTACGAATACATAGTTATCTGTAAATTTTCGTCATTAATTCGTAAAAATCGTAATTTCGTGGCTATTATTTTACCACTCTGTATTCGACCAAGATTTCGATGAATTTCCAATTCTTGAAAATTTCCAGCAGACTGGAGAAAGAAATGGAAACGAAAAGTCACCAAGCATGAGCACATGTTGTATTTCTGTCACTGTCAGCTTGTCGAATTTGAGATATTGTAGAAATGGTGTTATATATTATTATATATTACTAAAAACTTAAAAAATCAACCGAACGATTTAATGAACTGTTGTAGATCAATATTTGTCCACTAAGATCAATATTGACGCTGTGTAAGCGCTCCAGAAAAGAGTTGATGAAGATATATGATTGTATACAACAACTGTATGATAATAGTGCAATGGGCAGGCTTGCTGGAAATCAAAATTTGTGAGAAACTAGATGTTGATAATCTTTTTGCCCATAAGATTGATGTCACCTTTGCAAAGCCCATAAGATTGATGTCACCTTTGCAAAGCCCATAAGATTGATGTCACCTTTGCAAAGCCCATAAGATTGATGTCACCTTTGCAAAGCCCATAAGATTGATGTCACCTTTGCAAAGGCCATGAGAGGAAACGTTTAAAAAGTACCGTATTCTCTGTAACTAGCGCCCCTCTCCAATAAGCGCCCGGGCGCTTATTAGCGTGACTTGACACTAACTCAGAAGTTAATAAGCGCCCGGGCGGTAACTAGAACTTTGAATAAAAAGCGAAAATTCTGTAAAAGAAACGGAAGACTATATTTTTGTGATGTCTACATGTAGGTTATTAGTACAAAATCTTATTTCGTTGCCATGAAAAATACAGTTGTTTTTATTCTTTTATGATAAAAAACAATGCCTCGTTAGCTAGCATGACTATTTCAAAAAATTTTTATAAGCGCCCCTCTCTAATAAGCGCCCCCCTAATTTCCAAAAAAAATCTATAAGTGCCCGGGCGCTTATTAGAGAGAATACGGTACTCGTTCAAAACTTGAGTCTGTCAACAATGGAATAACTTTCCATTATATATAGCCTCGTCTGAACGCTTTTAACATGTGTAAAATTGAAGCACTTACCATGTTCGATCTCATCTATAGAATGTTTATGAAATGACATCTTTCCAGACAGATCAGATAAGTTAGTTAACTTACCTTAACTCTTAAGAGGCTACAAAGAAAGAACTACGAATCTTTTATTTGGAAGGCCTTTCCCAGAATAAGTCTGGTCTGTTTTATTCCAAAACTTCATTATGCAGAGACGTCTGAAATCTATTCAGCACGTCGGGAAAAAGATCATCAAAAAATCACTGCGACGAAGAGCATTATTGCTGTAATTGTGTGTATACTTCTATAGAAATACACTCCATCGCAGAGATTTTTAACAAGTGTGCCCGCTGGGATGGAATAACCAAATGAAAAAGATTTTGTCCTCGTTCAAGGATGTCCCATTTATACGTCCCATTTACGTCCCTTTTTTACGTCCTATTTATACGTCCCATTAAGACCAAATGGACGTCCAATGAGACGTTTATATCTTCGTCTTCTTAAATCAAATAAGACATCGAAAATAAAAATGTTTTCATTGACATTAAAAGAAACCCGTATAGATATCAGAATGCTTATCTTGGAATCTTTCAATCACATACTCGCTGGAACTAGATTGGATTACACTTCCATGTTCAAAGTAGAGCTATTTACAACTCCATATTAACCCAGCTCAGTAAATTCCACTTTATGTATTCAGGCTCTTAATTTCTTTTTCAAATCTGGTCATAGGCCCTCAAACAAAGCTTTTAATTGAAACTAAATAAATAAATAAAATAATAATAATAAAAAAAAATCACTATAAGCCTCGTGGCTTGAACAATTTCCGCATCAGGCCTAGAGGAAATTGCTTTAGCCTAATTATCAAGATTGGGGAAATAGAATTAAATTTTTAATGGTTGATTACTAAAGAAAGTTTCATGACATTTCCCCAACACATTTCCCTTATTCTTTCAAAAACAACTTTGTCAATTTTCACAAAAACATTTCTTGTTGAGAGATAATAGAAAAAACACTTCAAATTTAACAGTCCTTTCGGCTAAGAAGAATTATTCATATTTATTATATATACATCAAAGGCGTTTATTCGAAAGGGTCAACACCCAAAATCGAAAATATATACAAGATTTTCCTTTTTCATTGACCTTCTGACGGATCGTGAAACTCAACGGCAAACTGTTATGACGGCAGCTTTTTATGACGTCAATTTTCAATAACGTGTTGCAACGTACCGTTCGGCTGTCTTTGAATGCATTATCATTTACCTTTTGGAATTTAGTACCAATAAGAGAATCTGTTTGTTATATAACATGCACAAGAAAAAATATTACATCAGGCTTAGCCGTCTATCTCTCTTTCTATATGTTGCTATCTTCTCACCTAGGAGGCGATTTCTCCGAATCAGCTCTTCTGTCTTTGCAGAAGAAGGAGATGAATTTCGTCGAGACGTGGACGGCGAAATTGAGATGCTACTTCCTCGAGATCGGACGCTCAAATCGGATGTTGAAGAACAAGCCGATAAATCGCTTGACAAAACCGATTCACGGCTTAAATAGGAATCGGATTTAATGCTGAGATTGGACCACGATGAATCAGGACGAGCTCTGTCAGATAAATTAAACAAGGGTGTGTCTTGTGAGGTATAGCAAATATCTGCCACAGATTTACGTCTGCTTCTTTGTTGTTTTAAAGAGGTTACAGGTAATGCTGGTAAAATGTCCGTGCAACCACTGTGTTCGTTTTTGTGTGAGCTTATAAGAGGCATGGTCTCACTCTCGCTGTTTAATTTTTTATTTTCCTCTAACAATAATTGTCGTACCGCCTGCATGGTGTCGGACATCGGTGGCAGTTCCTGAATGTTGGAAGAGTTCGAAAATAGAGAGTATGAGCTGCCCTGTTGTAAATTCAAAAATTCAGTCAACGAATTTTTGCGCTCAGGCAACGAATAGCGGCGATCGGCAGTGGTGGATCTGAAGCCATTGGTAGCGATCACGCTCAGACTGACGCGTTTGAATCTCTTTGTATTACGCGATGAGCTATTCATTTGGACGTAGCCAGAAAGAACCTAATATATAAGAAAGGATCTCTACAAAGTGAAACTCATCGAATGTATTCCATGGGCAACCTTTCTTTTACGAATTTACAGGGAATTACTTTAGCAACATTTGAGAGAACGTAGTATATACTGCTCGCCAAAATAATTTATACACTTTAGCAATGTTAGTATAAAGATTTACGTGACTCTAATATAAAATAAAATCTAACAGTTGAAATAACTTTTTTCTTCTCATATATTTTCTCGGATAGAAGACGCGACTTCTAATTGCTCCCTTTTTTAAAAAAAATTGTAGTTTCGAGGGTGGCTTTTATTTGAAAGAGGCTGTTATTTGAGGGTGGTTTTTATTTGAGGGTGGCTTTTATTTGAGGGTGACTTCTTCTATTCGAAAAAATATGGTAAGTGCAATTAACAAAATTCATAGAAATCATGTTTTGTTTACACGAAACTATATTTGATATACATTTGCAGAGGGGTAGCTAGAGGTCAGTCAAAATCTGTGGAGGAGAAATTAGTCATTTCGAGTAGAAAAGGAAATCGTGCTAGTAACCTAATCGACACTTAAGATTGAAAAGAAATATCGTAACATTGGACTCCTTCACTTTTTTTTTGGTTTGATTTGTGGGGATTGATATTCAACTTTGTTCTTGAATAAATCCCAACAAAGTCATTAGAAACTTCACACGGACAATCAAAAAAAGTGTGAAACCAATGATGTTCCTTCTGATACAAAAACAGATCATCAATCTCCGAGGTAAATGTTGGGTCGGAACAGTTCAAAAATGTCTCATGAGTAATTAAAGTTTTTCTCGTCGTCAATTTTCAATTATTGCTCCTACAGTGTGTATTGAAATGCCTTATCAGTTAATTGACTTTTAAGAATTTAATGAACCAAATCGTTGAGTTTTTCTTCAATATCTTTTCGAACAGCAAATATTTTGGCAAACATTTTATATTAATGGATACAGCATGAAAAGGTCTTTCTTGTGATATAAAATTCACAACATTTTATCAGACATGTAATGAAATATACGCCTTTAAAGTTGATGGATAAGACATTCAGTTTACCTATTTTCCAGAATTTTTCGTCAATTGTTTTAAAAGTTATAAGCACTTTAAAATAATGAAATTATTGAGAGACGTCAACCTCGAACCCAGGGTCTCTTGCCTTTTCGATATACGGATACGACGCCATCCGTATATCGAAAAGGCAAGAGACCCTGGGTTCGAGGTTGGAGAGACAAATGTCAATTGTCCAACTGTCAATTTCCCCTTTATCTAAATTTATCGTGAATTCCATTTTAAGTCTGGGGAAGTGAGACTAGAGACAAGTAACACTGTCGACCAAAAAACAACTTCACAACAAAATAAGTTTTGAATTTTAATGTAAACCTCCAGAGGGTGTTGAATAAAAATAGAAATAAATTGAATTGGAAAATAAATAAAGATAATAATTGCAGCGAGTTTCAAAAAATTGAAATCAAAAAATATTATCGCGGTTTTTGAAGGAAATATCCAATCAATTCTTATAAATTTTATATCGATGGAATCCTTATTTTTCGGTCTTTCTTGTGATGTAATTTTTGTAGGAAATGGAAAAGTAGAAGAAAAGAAAATCGAAAAAATAAGTTTGGAAAAACTCATTGATTTCTTAACGATCAATTAAGATGTTCAACAGTAAGATCAATTTGCGAAAACAAAAACAGTCACATAACAATTTTTTATCGCTTTCATTTCAACAAAGCCAATGTTTCGCACACGTTAATAAATCTTACATTCAAAAAAAAGTATTGACAATATCCAATCTATTGACAATATGATATTGACAATATCTAGTAAAAGTATTGACAATATCTAATCGCAGGTCATTTGATTTACGTTAGACATGGCAAAAGTTCGACAGTATAAACTAAAGTCTATGTCAGCCGATTTGGCAGTTCGAACATTTTTTATGATTACTAAGTCAAAATAAGTGATTTTAAAATAAAATTTTTCGCATCGTCAAGAGCACAAAAAGCACAATATTATAAACGACTTTTTGGGAAATAATATTAAAATTTTAGCGTTAAAATTTGCGTTAGAAAAAAAGCAACTTCTTTTCTAGCACACCAAAAGCGTTGAAACTTACACAGGAGCGAGATCAATTTTTCACAAAGAAGTATACAAAATTTTATAAAAAAATCTTTATTCTATCGGAAGTTCTCAGCCCAAATATGGGACCCGGTAGAGCCCTAACAATATCTGATATTTTGCCATAAACCGGGGGTTAGATTATTTATGACTGCCTTTAATAATTATTTGGTCGATTAAAGGCAATTAAATATTTTATACAGTGTGTATCAAAATGTCTTATCCACCAACTTTCAAGGCGTATATCTCATTATATGTCTGATAAAATATTGTGAATTTTATATCACAAGAAAGAGCTTTTCATGCTCTATCCAATAATATAAAATGTTTGCCAAAATATTTGTTCTTCGAAAAGATATTGAAACAAGATGCCCTTACGGGCAGAAAGATTTCTGCAAAATCTGTTGAAGCATGAAAAATGAAAAATGTTATGACATTTATGAAATTCGACAAAAACATGTCGATCTAAGTGGGTTCGAACCACCGACCTTTCGGTTAACAGCCGAGTAACTAGCCAACTGCGCCACAGAACTACATGTAACTGTAATGTAAAAACCGCTAGGTTTAGACAGTAACAAAAAAACGGAAGAGAGAAACCAAAGCCGGTTGTAATGTATTTCTTGCTTTTGCAAAAATCCAAAATCGAAATATTTTATGACATATTTAAAAATTCGAAAAAGACTTCAGAACATCTACATGGGGTCGAACCACCGACCCTTCGGTTAACAGTTGACTATACTAACCAACTGAGCCACGGAAGTCATGAACGTCAGAATAGATATAAACAAGAGCCAGGTGGCGCAAAACGGTAACAGCAAAAGTACTTGCCACAAGAATACTTTCTAAATTTTACTTAAAGTTCTTAAAAGTTCTGTAAACGTTATTTCTTGAAATATCTTACTGGTGGAAAACAGGCATAAACGATAATACTGTTTAAAATTACTAACTCGTGTAAATAGGGTCTTATTGTAGCACACCAGCAATTTAATTCATTAGACAAAAGAATTATACATGCATGAGCTGTTTATAACGTACGTTTTTTTTATAAGAGCTTATGTAGAAAAAAAAACTAGTTTCTTCGAAAAACACATGTATGTTTGAATTATAATTTCTTGAAACCGAAAATGAATTCAAACAGATAACTTCCTTTTTTTTAACTCGATTTTTGAAAACCTGATGTTCAAAGACAGAACAGATAGCTAACAAACGTAGAAAGTAATAAGAAAGTCTGATCTGTGCTTTACTGACACGAAAAACATATCTATTTTCAAGTGCGAAAGTACATTGAATCAGTACCACAAGTAACTAAAAGTCCCAGTTTTATGTAGACCTATTTGATTAATATCTATTCCTTCATCAATTAAGTGATAAAATATCAAAGAAAACGCACTTTCTACCTTAATTAGCTCTTTTGACTCTTCTGTTTACAAAACGTTGAGAACTTCTTTTTAGTTAGAAAAGAATGATCACAGTCCAAGATAATTATAAGTTTCTTCTATATATTTTCTGTTGTCACCTTAAAATATGTATATCTTCTTTAAAATCCATTTAATAGTGATCAAAGAAACTTTTGTAAATCTTTCGCTGACATGTAATGCACGGGGCTTTGGTTTCATGTAAATGCACGCACGAAATTTCAAAAAACCGCTAGGTTTGGACAGTATGAAAAAGAAAAACCAAAGCCGGTTGTAAGGTATTTCTTGCTTTCGCAGAAATCCAAAAAAAACCCAACGATTTGGTTCATTAAATTCTTAAAAGTCAATTAACTCTTTTTCAATGAAGGCCATTTGTAAACACAATAAAAAAATTAAAAAGCATCACACAGTAAAAAATTAGTTGAAGGTTCATCGGCACAACAAAAGAAAATTACACCATTAAAAAGTCATTAGCATGTCAGTTAATTGACTTTTAAGAATTTAATGAGCCAAATCGTTGAGTTTTTCTTCAATATCTTTTCGAAGAACAAATATTTTGGTAACCATTTTATATTAACGGATAGAGCATGAAAAGCTCTTTCTTGTGATATAAAATTCACAATATTTTATCAGACATGTAATGAAATATACGCCTTGAAAGTTGGTGGATAAGACATTTTGATACACACTGTAGATACATGTATCATGTATTTAAGAGAGGCAAGGGAATTCTTTAGACAATTAGATGTACGGATTAAAAAAAAAAAAATGGATGGCAAAAAAATTTCAGTGTGTTTGTCTTTGCGTATGACACTTAAGTTTTACAAATACTTATCCAAAAAAATCGCTTTCATAATCAACATCATCGTCTGTGTCGCTGTCATCAGATTCATTACCCAATTCAATTATGAATTTTTCCGTTGGTTGAATCTTCAACCAATGCTAGAGGTTTAAGCACTCTTAAACAAAAGGGAATTAACAATAGGCGGTTAGAGAATTGACACCTCATGGTACAGTGTGTTTCATAATGTTTGAAACGAAAATTTAAAAGCTATTTTTTCAAATGAATATACCAAAATAATTTTTACATGAATGGAAAGCCATTTTCAAGTTCTTTCGGCTAGTATATTTACGTGAAAAATGAAAAAGTGTTTTTTGAAAAAATCAGGAAAATGTCTTGGAAAAATGTAATAAAATTTTTAATGGTCGATTAACACGTAACGTGCTTATTGTTTCAAATCACTCAGTCCATTCAAATTTTGACTTGATAATGCAACTACGTTACGAAAAACTTCGTTGAAAAAGATATATGTTTTTAATGTGTTTTAAAATAATGTATTCATTCAAATATTTTATTAATTTTATCTTTGCGCTGAGACCCCCAAATTGATATTTAAAAACATAAAAGTTCAATTGATTTTCTAAAACCTCAACATTTGATGTAAACAAAATATCAGATATTGTTAGGGCTCTACCGGGTCCCATATTTGGGCTGAGAACTTCCGATAGAATAAAGATTTTTTTATAAAATTTTGTATACTTCTTTGTGAAAAATTGATCTCGCTCCTGTGTAAGTTTCAACGCTTTTGGTGTGCTAGAAAAGAAGTTGCTTTTTTTCTAACGCAAATTTTAACGCTAAAATTTTAATATTATTTCCCAAAAAGTCGTTTATAATATTGTGCTTTTTGTGCTCTTGACGATGCAAAAAAATTATTTTAAAATCATTTATTTTGACTTAGTAATCATAAAAAATGTTCGAACTGCCAAATCGGTTGACATAGACTTTACCTCTTAAGTATTGTCCATGAAAAATAACTCGATCATTAATATTTTATATAGGAATTTCCAGGAATTATCGAGAAAATACCTTTTTACACAAATATAACTGGTCAAGTATTCAACGGACTTGAAATTTATGCGATCAAACATTAACTCGAAGGACGAGGTTAGACCTTAAAGTGTGTGATAATTAACGCGACTTGGCACTTTTAAAATTCTTGAATGGTCCTTAATTAACACGAATTTTTTCAAAAAAGTTCAAGTTTCTGCGATAAACAAAACCAGAAGAAAAGTAAGGAAACAATAAAACATTTCCAATGCAGTTTTATGTTTAACTTTGTCTGAAAAAATCTACAATGATATATCATATTCTAAACATAAAGGTAAAATCAGATCAAGTGTTATCTATCGGAAAGGATTGTCCTTGATGGGGTTCTTCTGGTTTTTACGAGCTTCTTCAAGATACTCGGCAATGCCTGCGGCTTTCCAACCAGATTTGATAATCTTTCTTCAGTCTTTAGATAGTCATACAACTCTATCATAACTTTGGCGTGGCGAAGTTTAATAATTAACGGAGGTTTTTTTTAACGCCTACATTAATTAACGGAGGGGAAATACTCCTTTCCCGAATTTGTTTAAATGACGAATTAATGCTTAGTTATTAAGTTTCGCCTCGTTTCTATGTTTTTGTTGTTTTTCTAACTGTAAATGTTTTCAGTAAGTATGTAAGTAAGTAACGGGAGTTTTTAGTCCTTGGGCTTCCATCCGTAATGGTTGGTTCTTCCGCCCGCCGACTTGCAACTATTAGTTGTTTAACCGCCAGAGATACGTATAGCATTGCTCTAACTTGCCCAAAGGCCAGTGTGCAGTCAGTCCATGGCTCCTAATGGGCTGATACGCTACTTTTAAAGCGCATCGGAGTGGTGTATTGAGATAAATGACTGGACTCGAACACCGGTCGCACTCAAAGGTACTAACCACTACACCATTGCTGCACAAGTAATAGTTACACGTCTTTTCAGTGCCACTGTAGAATAATTAGAAGTAATTAAGAGTTTGAAAAAGAGGCGAAACTTAGAGGCTTGGCTATAACACGATGTTTAAACAGAAATAATCGGATAAGGTCTATTAACAAAGCACAAAATTAACGCGTGATAAATTAACGGGAGCTAGGTCATTCGCTTTAATTACATGTCTAGTTATATTCGTGTATTAAAGTAATACGTGTTTTAAAACAATATCTATTCTTACAATAGTTCATTTAACAATTTGAAAGCATCAAAACTTCATGGTGTAAACCTTGTAAAATTTGTTTGGGTTAGTGAGGGTTAGCTTCAGTCTATGCCTCGCTCTTTCAAACTATTTTAAAAAGCTTTAACTGAGAAGTTTGTTGCTTCAAATTGTTGGATGAACACACTTCTTACCTGTTGGTTCGCAGACTGCACGTTGCTCACACGTTTCTTGCACTAAATGACAGATGTTACTTTATGAAAAATATGAGCCAATTTTTGAGTTATTCAACGTTTCGCAGTGAAGTCTTGACCGCATTACAATTGTTAATTAAATAAAAGCTTCGAGTATTTATTTATTCAAGGTTTTCCCCCGTGTCTTTGGACGATTTAAATTAAATGCAATATGTTATTATTGAAAATTATACCCCATTCACACCAACAAAACCTGTTTATTTTAAACAAGTTTTATTAAAACTTGTTTTGATTTAAATCCAGTTTTAAATGCACGCGTTCACACCAGTTTCATTCTGAAGAAGATTTCTCGTGTTTTGTTTTTTTTCAAAAAAAAAACAAGAAGGATATGGTGTTCTTATAACTATACTGCAAAATGACGAAAACAAGAAATACAAGAGGCCCTAGGCGTTAAGATCAGCGCGAAATGTATGCTCAAAAATCTAAAAGATCATAATCACTTTACAAAAGGCCCGACTGGTAGCCTTGTGGTAGAGTGCTCGCTTCCTGTTCGGGAGGTCGCGGGTTCAATCCCCGACCGAGTCATGCCAGCGACTATAACAGTGCGAATCATTCCTCTCTGCTTAGTACTCAGCAAGAGAGTAGGAATGATGTCTAAGGTGGTTGTCTAGTAGAGCGGTTCCTGTCATTACAGCCTCCGTAGCCCAAATGGGGGCTTTAAATGCTCTAGGACCTCCTTCGCAGGACCCTCATTGATAACAGTACCTAAGGAACTGAAGAGGCTATTCTGGGTAAACATTCGTAAATAAATAAATAAAAAGAAATGACTAGCATTCTAAAATAGTTCGATTAGTACCGAGTAAGCCCGTATTCGGTTGGAGAACAATGCAGACATATTAAAAACCTCTCGTAATAAAAAGGGGCATGTAGTATTTTCACAAAGGAGTTAAGTCTTCGAAAGAATATTAACCGAAGAAGCCCGACATTGCATACAGATTATTACCACTAAATTTATATCCGATCTACATATGTCTCATCGAGACAAAAAACACAAGAGCCGAATAACTTGTAATACGTAATGCGTATTTCTAACGGAAGTCGCCTTAACCAAATCTCAATAAAACCATGCGTTTCCACAACAATTAAATCCTTTTCCTTATTAGTGGGGAAGTTTTTGTGGCAGCATATAAACTACATACGACAATTCGATACCCATCAACAGAAATCATACGCGCATTACAACTACAACAACTTGATACTTTATTCGGTTTTATTTAAGCTTCAAATTTCAGTTTTACAAGTTAGACCTTCCAGCTTACGTTCTTACAGGATTACGTGTTTGGTTAATCACGCAGGTGAACTTTCGTTTCTACCAATTAACTGGTCCTCAGATGAAGTTACATGAAGATCTAATGCCAAGCAGTTGTTGATTACTAAAAATAAAAATGTAAAAGGTTATGTATAACGCACCAATCAATTCTAATTTATTCCATTTAACAAAATTCAGATCTTATAGAAGCATCAATTACAGGATCGTGAATTTAACTCTAATATTATGCCTGAAGGGAAATTAGTTACTGAATTTCTCTATTTCATGGTGGCAGGCGAGTGTCTAATCTTAAGATTTTATCCGGGTGTCATGCCGGGCCATTGACATCATTGGCTTTAGGATTTTTGGTTTGCAATTTATATACTTTTTACTCCTGTCCAGTCGTGCCACCACAACAGAGGTTTTCAAAAATTTTGGTGGCCTGAACTGCTAAGATCAGACACTGCAGGTGAGTCAATGTTAGTCAATAAAACTCAGTAAAATCAATTTATCATTCCGAAAAAGGTAAAATTTAGTTCATGAAAATTCATATAAATTTTTCTTGGAAAAAATTTGTATTGAATTTTGTCTGATCTTCAAATATTTTTCATAATGGCACAAAAATGTAGAAAATGACGGCTAAATGTGCTTTTGATATTTGTCAATTCGGAACACAAATCAAACCCAACTGTTGTAAACTGACTGCACAACCCATACTGTCAATCAAACTAAAAGCCACTTCTGCCAATGAGTATGGATGTAGCTCATTGATCGGAATCTTTTCGAATTCAGAATTGGGAAAATTGCTCCTCATCATTGTTAATCAGGCATCATTGCTGCCTGAATGAATTAATCCAATTTACCAGGAGGTTCAACAAAAGACCAACACTTAAAGTATCTCTGGTAGCAAGTTCACTACACACACTTACCTTAAGGGAAGAAATTGTTTGCGGAAGAAATTGTTTGCGGAAGAAATTTTTGCGGATGACGACTTCAAAAGAAATTCTGCGGAATTAATTTTTGCGGATGCAAGAAATTTAATAAAATCGAAAGTAAGGAAACACCTAATTCAGTGCTTGGGTACAAACTTTATACATACTTTAGTTGGAATGGAAAGAGCAGATTTACGGAATAACAGTTATAATATCAAAAAAGAATACTTAACTGTAACAAACAGATGTGGCTGGGTCTTATCTTTGTTCAGAGGAGGTTCAGAATATTACTCAGTCTAGGTCTACTTCCCATCCATAAAGGAAAAGTGCAAATAACAATAAAAACTGTGATATATACCTCCACCGACATCGTTTCTCAAAGTAAAAGCAACAGAGTGCAAGTGCAGATGCTGCTTGTATTGTTATTGACGAAGAGTAATAAATGGGTCCTTAGATGTTCAATGACCTCGACTTTTTTCCGAGTAAATCTTTTTGCGGATGAAAAATTTCGAAAATTTTGCGGAATTTATTTTTGCGGATTTGAGTGAAAATAAATTCCGCAAAAAAAAGTTCCGCACAAATTTCTTCCGCAAACAATTTCTTCCCTTAAGGTACAAGATTTTGTAAGTGACACAAAAGTTTTCACAGTAAAATAAAATTCCACCAGGCAGAATAAAGTAATCTGTCTTGCTGAGAGACACTCCTAGATGGGGAAGGAATTTGTACCAAGGGATGGTAATTTTGCTGGTGATTGTTTCCATACCGACAATGAAAATATTGTTATTAATATTTATCCTGATTTAAATAGGCAAGTAATATATGTTACCTTATTCGTATAAATTGTTTGCGGGAGAATTAATTTTAAATTAATGCGAATTGAACCTCCAAAAATACAAAATTTGCAGAACAAACTTATGCGACTCAAAGACGTGAATAAATAAATTTATTTTTTTATTTTTTTATATATCTAGAATATCAAAAAAATTCCTATATATATCTACAATACAATCTAAAGATGCTCTCTCATTTTTACCTGTACCAGAAAGAAACAAAGTTCTGAATGTAAGATTAGAGATAGATTGAAAAGTAAAATATTATGTCTTCTTGTTTTGGGGTCCATTATTTCCATTGTCTGCAGTACAATTAAAAAAGCTTATTAATTGCCGGGTAAATTTTTACGATTTCATTCATAGCAAAATTACAAAAAAGAATACTGCAATTCCTGCAAGAAATTCTCCAGCATTTATAAGTACGAATAAGGTATAATTGTGCAATTATTTTTGTTTGTGTTTTTTAATGTTCTTTTCTTCATCTTTGTCTTCTTATGAGCTGATGTGTGTTATTGCTACTGTAATTACATATATAACAATACTTTCTAAAAATGTACATTTTTGTTCATTCAAAATTTCAAGCTACAAAATTGAACTGTTTAACAGTACAAAAACACAAAGTAAATTATTCAGTAAGAATCACCTAGTTTTCCCTTAAGGTATGTAAGATAACATCTTATCTTTAATAGATAATGGAGAAAAAGAAATTACAATTCGTTCGAGTGCGAGTGACAAGAGATAAATAATCTGTGCAACTTGCCTGACTTTTCCTTTCTCCTAAATTTTTATCCCATCCAATTAGGATACGTCTAATGTCTTGATCCAATACACTTCAATATAAGTTTATACTGCTGTTATATATTTGTATCTGTAAAACCTAAATCGACTGTTAGAGGAACCATAATGTACTTCTTGGTTCTTGTTGATACGTTTGAGCAGCGTTTCGCTCCCAAAACGCATTACGTTTAGATAAAGGGTGGAGGGAGGGCGCATTAAAACAAATAATTAACGTATTCATTCGAATGAAAAAAACTCTTTTTGTATTGTAATATATTTACTTCGTAACACACAAGTGATATATTTTCCAAAAATCAACGTTGTGCTATAAACTTTCTGATTTTGAACTGAAAAATTTAAAATTAGTAACTACGGGCGTATAACTAGGGCGTGAAGAACTGCAACATTACACACACACGGACTGACTGACTGACGGACACGGGGAAATGAAAGATCAGCTACCTTGCGGCGCTGACCAATAAAAATATTATTATATATTAGGCATCGTAGAAGAAGAAAAAATTCCTTTTTTTTCATTTGCTTAATACATTGATGCTAGAATATGCCACAATTAACTGTTTAATATTGTTGAAATCACGAAATCAGAGTTTTTGGAGGGAGGGTATGTCAAAATATTGGACAGATTGGTTGTCTAACGTCAGGATGAACAAAAATGCGTTTAATTACATATGTGATCAAGTGAGGGAATATGTACGAAAACAAAATACTAATTATCCCCCATCACTTGCTCAATGCAGGTGCAGTGCCCGTGCTATATACTTCTCAATCTTTCTAGTTTTGTAGCTATCCTTATCTCGATCTTCGTATCCATTTGCTTTCAAAAACATAGCTATTTTGCACCATATTGCTTTCTTTCTGGTGCATGACTTAAGCCTCTCCTGAACGTTTTCTTCTGCCAATTGTGTAACCAAAATTTTTTGTTTCGTTTTCATCCCAATGGCGTGATCTGTTCTTGTTGATAATGTTTAAAACTCGATTAAATTAAACACAGTTTAACAAAACACGTTTTACTTCGGTATGGACGGGTAACATATGAAACAACGTGCTGATACCTTGCTATCAAGTTTCGCCTCGTTTCTATACATTCTATAGAACTTAGAAATGTTTACTTATTATTTACTTATTGTTGCCATACATGTTGGCTTAGCCATTAAAGGCTGAAATACACTATCATTTTTCAATGATCATTTTTCAATGATCATTGAAAAATGACAGTGTATTCAGAAAAAAATGTCATTTTTTACACTCTAATTTTCAATGACATTGAAAAATGATAAGTTGAACATGTTCAACTTTTAATTTTTCAATGTCATTTTTTTTCTATTGTTTCGAATCGAATCTATTGTTTTCGCGCACGTGTTCGGTTCACGCGATGTGATTTTAGACGCTAACATAAACGAAAACAACATTTTGAAGACTTTTACACGCGAAAATGACGACGTGAGAAGCAACTGAAACATTTATTGAAATTTGGAGGAGTCAACCAAGTTTTAATCGCATGTAAACGGCTTCGCAAAATTCAGGGATGAACTGGGACAATGTGCTTTAAGTTGAACAGGGATTGGGTCTCGTGTTTTTTTCGTAATATGAACGTCTATGAGATGAAGCAGCTCATCGAAAATACTCGGTGGCATTCTTAAAAATCTCGTATATTCTGCGATTTCCCCCACTCGTAGTTCATGCATGAGGATATTATAGATGCCAAGTTTATTTCGTCTATATAGCCATGCCTTTACCCATGCACTTCTTTCTTTTGATTTTCTGCGTTCAACTCTCTTTTTTGATAACGACAGCAGCTGCTGTTTCTTCCTCAGAGTCCATGTTTGTAATTTTCAATGATAGTGTATTCGCGCCAAAATTTTTAATTTCCAATGTCATTGGAATGTATCATTGAAAAATGATCATTGAAAAATGATAGTGTATTTCAGCCTTAAGGCGAATATCCACTTCGGATAATTGTCCGCGGACCGGACCGGATCGGTTAGCTAAACAATAGACCACATGAAAATATTACGTAATATTTATTTTCATATTTACACATGTTTAAACAGAAATTCGGGAAAGGTCTATAGTAAACCTACACCTGTAAGAGAATTATTATGGGTCTGATGCTATAACAAGGAAGAAACTGAATACATCAGAATCACAAACACTTGGTTTGATAGCAGATAGACAAATCTTTCAGCTTGAAATACAAATATATCATAGTTTTTCACCCAAATGGTAAAAGTCGTGCACTTCACCAAACCACGTCATTCGAAAAAACCGTCAAACCAATCATAGGTCGCCAACCAAAACAAAAACACCGCCACTCCTGCCACTAGCTTGAACAAAATACCACCTTTCCTGAGCAATAACACCGCCTTTTACCAGGGCGTTTAAACAACGATACGGTTATATTTCAGCTATATCTACTCGAAGCTGCTTGTTCGAAACTTTTCCAGGTAGAATAAACAATAATTAACGCCCTGTGTACTTCATGACTATTTCGATTTCTTTTTCTTGCTATCGTCTTCGTTTGTCGAGGGCTTAACAATAACCAAACTACTCGCCCCAGCTTTCTGCGCCAACTCTTCTTCTATTGATTTATTAATTGATTTCTGCAAAACCTATTTTAAAGAATGTAACATGGACTTAAACAGTTTGTAAAGAAGGGTGTAACAAGCACGTAAGTAGATGTGTAAAGAAGGGCGTAACATGGACTTAAACAGTTTGTAAAGAAGGGCGTAACAAGCACGTAAGTAGATGTGTAAAGAAGGGCGTAACATGGACCTAAACAGTTTGTAAAGAAGGGTGTAACATGTTGCAATTTTTAACTAATTTATCAATACAGGCCTCGTTTCGATGTGCTTGATCAAGTTTCACGGTATTTTGTCATCGAAATTACTGAACTGAAAATGGCTGTATGATGTTACGATTGAAGTAATTACCAGCATAACCCAGCCGGCACATTTGTTAAATAATCTCTGCGAAGGAGTGCATTTCTATATAAATATGCACACAATTTCAATAAAAATTCTCTCCGTCACAGCGACTCTTTGGCGATTTTGCATTCCTGACGACAACATCATAAACATGAGTTAGAGAACAGATAGGAATATATCAAGTCAACAGGCACACCCATCCACCCACACATACTCATCCGCCCACATATACAAAGGTTAAAAAAGGCGTACTTGTTTCATATGTTTCTCTTTTATTTTCTGATTTTTTCTTGGAGCAATATCTTTTTTACCTAGAATCACAAAAATTGAGGTGGAAATAATGCAAGCATTCTTCCAAGTTTTCAGACCACAGAGAAATGATAAAATACTACAGGCTTCAGAAACACTAACAAGTCTTTTTGTTGCATATTAAAGTTGGAGAGATGACGTTTCTGACTAATTTGTCAACCAATTGTTCGGGATAACAGTAAGATGCACATACCTCCTTTTTTGGGGCCCAGTTTTTTCTTGGAGTGATGTTTGATTTTTCGTTGGAAGTTCGCATTCTTCACTTTCATCTTACCTTGAGCCATGTTTTTGCTGTTTAGTGTCAGTAATCTCTGGAAAATAAAAACATTTCATTATTGCAGTGATAGAACTTTGCGTGTACAGTCAGTAACGAAGTTGCTACTCTGTGTGGGCTCCATCCCTTCCCAGTGGGCAAAATCTTCAAAAAATCACTGTGACGGAGAGCATTTTTAGTGAAATTGTGTGTATATTTCTATAGAAATGCACTCCTTCGCAGATATATTTCGATAAATGTGCCGGCTGGGTTAAGTTTAATAGTGGACATCAAACTAGACATACTGAACGCAAACTTGCACAAAGGCTAGTCAGAACTTAATCAATACATCTAAATGATCTGAAGCTTGCAAAAAAAAAAAAAGAAAAAGAAAAAGCAGTTTAAAACATTATCATAGCATAAAAAACAGTGGGCAAATTTGTTGAAAAATCATTTCTACAGAAATATACACACTATTTCAATAAAAATGCTCTTCATCGCAGTGTTTTGCATTACTACGAATGATAATTGATACAGGAATAGATAAGACAAAACCCTTCCACATATTCACCGTTAAGTGTTTTGTTTACAATTTGTCAAGATATAATCAAGCCAGGATATTCTGAATCACTTCAGGTATGCTAACACCCTTGAATGTTGAATTCAAAACCTGAACATAGGTATTCGAAATTTAAGAATAACAGAGGTCAAATTCAAGTACACATTTTACTGATTAAAACGTCAGTTATAATTCTAAAACACATTTCAAAACGAGGCTAAGGGGATATGGTTAGCATAATGTTTACCAGTGAACAAGCCTGTCAATGTATTCTAAGATACAATCAAAACAGAAAAAAACCAAAATGAAACAATCATCAAAATCTCAAAGAAATCTATGAAAAATGTCAAAAAGTCACTGCGAGGAAGAGCATTTTCATTGAAATAGTGTATACACTTCTATAGAAATGCACTCCTCTACAGTGATTTTTCAACAAATTTTCAACAAATTTACCTGGTGGTAATATATCTACAAATCATAAAACTATATGGAAATCTATATAAAAATGTTATGAAAAATAGATCTATCTAAAATATAAAAATCTTATGAAAAATAGATCTATATAACTCTAAAAATCTTATGTAAAAGATAAATCTATAATAATATATAAAACATTTAGTTAAAAGGCGAAGAAAATATGAATTCAGATAGGAACTTAAAAAAAACAACAACAACAAAAATCAATGTTCGAATTTAAATTCGTTGCCCCTGAATCTCGCCGATTCATGTTTACATTATGGCATTTCAACTCATTAATCCAGATAGGCCTGTTGTTGATGTGTTTCATTGTTCCAGCGTAATTACTGGGATAGAATATTCTCAACAAAAAAGTAAGCGAGGCAATTTTTAAGGATTAACCAACAAAAACAAGCCACATAAGGACAATGGAGCGCGAATAATTCTGAATTTGGGAAAGGTAAATGGCAAATGTGAGGCGTTTATACAGAATATATTAAAAATATGTGTATTTATATTTACAAAGTGTTGATGCTTTATGGTTTTACATGATAATCAAATTGTATGATCCCAGAGGGAAAATTTATTAAATGAATCACTGTGAAGGAGCGCATTTCTATAAAAATATACACAGTATTTCAGTAAAAATGCTCTTCCTCGCAGTGATTTTTGACGATTTTTACACATATCCGCTGGGATATGTGTAAAATCGTTTCATATACAGGCCGATTGCTTCCACTTAATCAACTCAAACGAGTTTCTGATTTCGCCTTCACTTGCGTTCTTGAAGAAGTATGTTATCCGATCCGTAACTGATCGGATAGGAATGTCGGCGACACATTAATGACGAAAAAAATCGGGAGTAATCAAAAACCAGGTCTTTGTTCATCTCTTTTCCCTTTTTCCTTCCTATGTTGAGATAAGGAGAACATCGAATAACGTGCTGACACAGCAACATTTTATATTTTATTCACAAATCCAACGGCATTCTTATAATATAACCCTATCAAATGGATTTTGAACTTCGACAACACTTCAAGCCATTTTAGTTCTAATGGGCAAATTTATTTAAAAAAAAACCCTTTTTGATGGAGTGCATTTCTATAGAAATATGCACAGTAATTCAATAAAAATGCTCTTCATCGCAGTGACTTTTTTAACGATTTTGAATATTAAATGTCAATGAAGACTAAATGTTCTACTACGTCATCAGAGTGGAAGGCTCGCCACGTTACGCTTATCTAAATATAAGTTGTAAATATGTGCTGCGGGAATATTTCGTTCACGTCAATGGCAAACTTACCAAAAAGAAGGCTGGAGAAACAACCGCACAAAAACGACACCATAACACCGATGCCTGCATACCACAAGTAAGACACGCTGTAAAATGGCGCCAACGAGTTTCTGAAACAAACAAACAAATGTAAAATGGTTTAGTTTCACTTCTTTTGAAATTGTGGAGGAGAGTAGAATTCAGCCATGTTTACTCTCCTGTATGTGTTGAATGGCTATAGCACTTTGAGATTATAAAGCTTCCTTTGGCTGAAATCTCGTTCCCTCACCACTATTGTAACTCCAAGGTTCGTACACCCCTTAACTTAAGAAATTCCCTGACTCTTCCTGGAAAGTATACTATTTTTCCCTGAAAAAAATCCTGAGAATGATATGTTATTTTGGGACTTCCATAACTTTTCAACGAAAGTTTGATTGTTTCAAAACTAGCACGTATAACACCACAGACGTTATCAGGCACAAAAATAACAAGTTTAAAAACATACTGGTAAGGCTGGAAAGGGAAGGTAACTATTCCACTTGTGTTGCTGAATGACATATTGAATGAAGTGCAAGCTTGGATAGAAACAGCCAGCGCATGCTTATTAGGTGGATAGATAAACGCACCAACGGCTAGCCAAAGTGTAACGCCAAAACCACACAGACAACCAAGGCATGCACCCTAAAAGATTTAATCCAAGGTTCCCGTGAAACGTCTATGGGAAGCATGCCACCTACCACCCTGATGATTTTATGTTTTTCAATCTCACCCCTCCCAAGCCCGACTTACTATTCTGACATTCCGATAGGCACCTCGAGGGAAGGGGTTATATTCACAATCAGCTCAATTTTGACACCAATTTCTTAGGGTCTAAGCCTAGCAACCAAATGATAGCAGTACTACCAGGGATGGGAACGGGATGGTAGCAGTACAAACAAATCATTCAGTCAATTTTACAAAGGGACTAATGCGTTACTTACGATGGAATTTCCCCATGGAAATAAAATACCTAATGCAAACATTCCTAAATACGGGCTACCCACAATGCCGTGTATACTGTATGCAACCTAAGAGAAAAAATCACGAAAAACCTAACAATACCTTCATAATTCATTATGCGCCCAGGATGTTATTAAGAAAATTCGGAAAATTCAAATCGGTAAATCCTTCGTGATGAAAAGAAAGAAAGAACAGTTTTAGCAAAAACAAGGGGCGGAAGAAAATTTACTGGTGACGAAGGGGGAATTGAAGGTGGAGTTCAATTCTATGATAGACACAAAAGGAGTTATTAATTCAAAATCGTCTCAAAAATCGTGATTACAATAGTCTTGAATTTATGCTTTCCCTATATTAAGAACATTCCCACCGGGCAAAATTGCTTAAAAGCACTGCGGAGGAGTACATTTTCATACATAGGCTCTTCGTCGCAGTGACTTTTTACCTTAACTTAGCAAACTGGGTTGCCTCATAAGCCACTCAAGTGCAAACGGTTGAACGACTTTATTTGCATTGCACATAATTTATCAATGGATACGGATTTAAGTTGGGCAAAGTTTCAAAACTGCCTTTCTCGTCATTGGGCAAGCACCAGGCGAAAATGGAAATAAAGAATGCCTTGTTGACAAATTAGTGCCATGATAAGTGAATGTTCTTTGGAACATAATCTGTGGTAACTGCACTATGCCATTGAAACTGTCCTCAGAACCTTCAGAGCTATTTACAGAGTGATTGTTTTCGAAGCAATCCACTCCCGCAATACTTCGTAAGAAGTATTGTACAGATAGTATAAAATTTAATAGTTCTTATTGGACATTAGCGTAATTTTTTGAAAAAAACGATAACAAACATTCATATAGCTATGAATAACGAAAATAATTAGCTTAGTGGTTAGAGCAATCGCCCCGCAAGCGAGAGGTCGATCCGATAACTTTGCGCTGCAATTGGAAAGGTACATTGTGCGCTGATGTCATTAATTAACATATGTATACAACACATTGGTTTAAAGTTAATTAGGATATTGTTATTAAACTAGCCGCCAAGGCGGCGTCGCTCGCCGCCCATGTGACCTGCTCTGTGTCACCCCGGAGACCCCAATAAACCTCATATTCCTTAAAAACGGCTCGTACAACTTGTGTTCAGCCAGAGACAGATTCGAAATCAAATATCAAATATCAGTTTAAACAAATGGTTCCAAAAAACCCAAATTTCATGATGTGCTATTTATTTACTTTTTAAAACCAATCGTTTTTCACTTTAACAATTACACTCAAAACGTAGAGAGAAAAAACTTCAACTTATTATTAGCTTTTGTTTTAAAAAACTTAGGCGCTCTAACATGGATGCTATCAAACAGGGCGAAAATGGTTTCTATTCTTAAAAAGTTCACAAGGGAGGAGAGAGAATGGCACGTGCTAAATGAATAAACTGAATAAAAGAAACGTTCGATCAGATAAATTATTAAAAGAAAAGCAAAAATATATTTTGTTTCATGATACTCTTTTTTTACCTATCGGTTCTTAAACATTTTGATTGCTCGTAAAAAAAAGTTCACTCGTCTCAGACAGTCAGGCAAGCGTTAGGATACACTGGCAAACCGAACATGCTGCCACGTTCTGCCACGGCTGCTTTTCGTCCAAAATGTTTAATCAGTTAGTTTCTTTGTATTTAGTTGATGTATTGTTTTCAATGCCAAGTCAACGGTGGTCCTTGGAATATAAAACTAAAAACTAAAAATAATAATAAAAACAAAGCGTTATCTCTATTGGTTCACCAGCCATAAAAAAGTCATGTTCGATTGGGGTTGCAATGTATTTGTTTTGAACACAAAAAAAACACGTCGCACACAAAAAAAGAAATAATTTCGCTCACAACTCAATCTACCATTTTGCGTGACTTACAAACAAACAAACAGACGGAGAATCGGCTATTAATATATAGAAGCCGCCAAGGCGGCGTCGCACGCCGCCCATGTTCAGCCTGCGTTGTGTCACCACCTGCTCCAAACTATTGCACTTAAAACCACTGATAAAGGCCGATTTCCATTCAACGCTTATGCCCGCGCGGACGTAGAATTTTCCGAGCGGCCAAACAGCTGTAAATGGAAATCAAAAGACACGATTGGCTGAAATTATCAGCGGACATCGGCGGGCTTAAAAAAAGTTAAAATTTTTTAACTTTATTTTTGCTCGCTGAGCGGACATAACTACGCTTATGAATTAGCCAATACGCATGCGTTCTAAGTCACTGAGCGTGGATTACCTACGTCCGCGCGGATATTTTCCTGAATGGAAATCGGCCTTAAGACTTCCTTTGCTTGGTTTTTATTTACGATTTTAAACCAATCAAATATCAGTTTAACAATACACTCAAAATGCAGAGAGAAAAAAACTTTTCAAACTTATTATTAGCTTTTGTTTTACGCGCTCTAACATGGGTGCTGTCAGAAGTAGGTGAAAAAATGGTTTCTCTTAAAAAGATCACACGGGAGGAGAAAAAAATGCACGTGCTAAATGAATGAAGTGAATAAAAAAAACGTTCGATCAGATTAAAAGAAATCGATTAAAAGAAATTAAGACAACTTTGAGACAAAAGCAAAAAAATATTTTGTTTCATGATACTCTTTTTTTACCTATCGGTTTATAAACATTTTGATTGTCTGAGACTGCTGCCATGTTCTGCCACTGCTGCTTTTTGTCCAAAATGTTCATTCAGTTAGTTTCTTTGTATTTAGTTGATGTATTATTTTCAAAGCCAAGTCAACGGTGGTCATCGGAATATAAAACTAACAATAATAATAAAAACAAAACGTTATTCCTATTGGTTCACCAGCCAAAAAAAGTCACGTTCGATTGGGGTTACAATGTATTTGTTTCGAACTCCCGTCGCACACAAAAAAAGAAATAATTTCGCTCGCAACTAAATCTACCATTTTGCGTGACTTACAAACAAACAAACAGACAGAGAATCGGCTATTAATATATAGACATTATTAAACTATTATAATTTCCATGCCAGCTATACATTCAATAGCTGTGTATAAATCCCTTCACTAAGTTATCAAAACAGTAAAAAAAGAGAAAAAGATGATGCAGAAGATACACTTCTAAATAACATTGGAGCATAATGATAAAAAACTAGAAGCCTCATGGCTTGAACAATTTCCGCATCAGCCCTCGAGGAAATTGCTTTAGGCTAATTTTCAAGATATCTGAATGACTTGTACACTGACTAATAATTTGATACAGTCTGGAATTCATCAAATTACTCCCTTCTTGAATTTATTTAACTTAATCTTGACAGCTTTGCAATTCACTATGATGTTTCGGGGCTAGAAAAACAGTTCATCAATATCTTACGCATGATGTTTATTCATGAAAATTGAAGATTTTTCGAAATTTGGTCCAAATTTGGCCCAAATTGTCCAATTTTAGTCAAATCTGACAAAATGATTCCCAGAATTGATATCAGCACCTTTCAAATGTAATCCATGCAAAATTTCATGAAATTTGAAGAACTTTCAAAATTTGGTCCAAATTTGGCCCAAATTGTCCAATTTTAGTCAATTCTGACAAAACGACTGTCAAATTTGAAATCAGCACCTTTCAATTGTAATCCATGCAAAATTTCATGAAATTTGAAGAACTTTCGAAATTTGGTCCAAATTTGGCCCAAATTGTCCAATTTTAGTCAATTCAGACAAAATGACTGTCAAAATTGAAATCAGCACCTTTCAATTGTAATACATGCAAAATGCCATGAAATTTGAAGAACTTTGAAAATTTGGTCCAAATTTGGCCCAAATTGTCCAATTTTAGTCAATTCTGACAAAATGACTGTCAAAACTGAAATCAGCACCTTTCAATTGTAATACATGCAAAATTTCATGAAATTTGAAGAACTTTCGAAATTTGGTCCAAATTTGGCCCAAATTGTCCAATTTTAGTCAATTCTGACAAAATGACTGTCAAATTTGAAATCAGCACCTTTCAATTGTAATACATGCAAAATTTCATGAAAATTGAAGATTTTTCGAAATTTGTTCCAAATTTGGTCCAAATCGTCCAATTTTAGCCAAATCTGACAAAATGACTGTCAAATTCGAAATCAGCACCTTTCAAATGTAATCCATGCAAAATTCCATGAAATTTGAAGAACTTTGAAAATTTGGTCCAAATTTGGCCCAAATTGTCCAATTTTAGTCAATTCTGACAAAATGACTATCAAAATTGAAATCAGCACCTTTCAATTGTAATCCATGCAAAATTTCATGAAATTTGAAGAACTTTCGAAATTTTGTCCAAATTTGGCCCAAATTGTCCAATTTTAGTCAATTCAGACAAAATGACTGTCAAAATTGAAATCAGCACCTTTCAATTGTAATACATGCAAAATGCCATGAAATTTGAAAAACTTTGAAAATTTGGTCCAAATTTGGCCCAAATTGTCCAATTTTAGTCAATTCTGACAAAATGACTGTCAAAATTGAAATCAGCACCTTTCAATTGTAATACATGCAAAATTTCATGAATTTTGAAGAACTTTCGAAATTTGGTCCAAATTTGGCCCAAATTGTCCAATTTTAGTCAATTCTGACAAAATGACTGTCAAAATTGAAATCAGCACCTTTCAAATGTAATCCATGCAAAATTTCATGAAAATTGAAGAACTCTCGAAATTTGGTCCAAATTTGGCCCAAATTGTCCAATTTTAGTCAATTCTGACAAAATGACTGTCAAAATTGAAATCAGCACCTTTCAAATGTAATCCATGCAAAATTTCATGAAAATTGAAGAACTCTCGAAATTTTGTCCAAATTTGGCCCAAATTGTCCAATTTTAGTCAATTCTGACAAAATGACTGTCAAAATTGAAATCAGCACCTTTCAATTGTAATCCATGCAAAATTTCATGAAAATTGAAGAACTCTCGAAATTTTGTCCAAATTTGGCCCAAATTGTCCAATTTTAGTCAATTCTGACAAAATGACTGTCAAAATTGAAATCAGCACCTTTCAAATGTAATCCATGCAAAATTTCATGAAAATTGAAGAACTCTCGAAATTTTGTCCAAATTTGGCCCAAATTGTCCAATTTTAGTCAATTCTGACAAAATGACTGTCAAAATTGAAATCAGCACCTTTCAAATGTAATCCATGCAAAATTTCATGAAAATTGAAGAACTCTCGAAATTTTGTCCAAATTTGGCCCAAATTGTCCAATTTTAGTCAAGTCTGACAAAATGACCGTCAACTTCTAAATCAGCACCTTGTCTAAATTGCCCAATTTTAGTCAAACCTGTCCTAAGTTGGTCAGTCATTAACTATTCTGAATAAACAAACAATCCGAAATCCGAACGGACTTTCCGAAAGCGGCAAAAAAGTGTTACATATACAGATAGATAGATAGATAGAATGTGTAAACCAATGATATATATAAGCGAAGCGCTAGATGTCCGACTACAATTCCCGTAGTGAGGCCAAAAAAAATATTGGCAGCCATTATAAATAGTGGCAAGAGTGAAAACGAAAGTGAATTTGTTTAAACACAAATAGAAAAATAAAACCATGTTTTTAAGTCTTATGTTCCAGTAGATGCACAAATCAATTTCAGAACGGTTGTAGTATCCATTTTATGCGTTTCCGATCGAAAATTATGTGCCAAATGGATAAATGAGCTTTATTTAAGAGAAAGATTCACCAACAAAACATTCCTGTATGTGCAGTAAACACTTTCTCCCAAGAGATTATATACTCTTCAGTTTTGGTAATTCAAAACCATATTGGAAATCTAATGCCATTCCGTCTATCTTCAAATTCCTGATACCACATTCATTAAACACCACCAAAAGGCCCCAGGAAACTTCCCACAAAAAGAACTGCAGATTTACTGCTTTCGAACAAATATATTTCAACACTTGTAAACAAGACAGAAAAAAGAACTAAATAATATGTATATATCAATCAATCATAAAATATAAACCAAACTGTGGGCATGGGTAGAAAAACAAGATTAGCATAGGACGAGAAAACCATGACTAGACAAAGATAAACTGGATAAATGCTACATAAATAAACCAATGTAGAAGCTGAGTAAAATGATACAAAACTCAAAATAAATAAACAAATTGGTAGTTGCAAAATTTCCAAATCAAAACAAACCATGCATAAAATATTCTATCAGGAAACATATGGCTCTTCTCAGGTGGACACATGGAAAATTTCATCACACGCATTTATGTTAATGTTTCAACACAGCAGCTTCTCGTTGGGAATTGTTTCAATCTTCTTAACATAGTTCTCAAACAAACAACCAATATATTGACAAAATGTGAATTCCCATCTACTACTTTCCCCATTGGAAATTATGACCAATCTTGATTTGTTGTTTCCATATCTTTTGATTCTGCAAATCGATACTGGGAACTAAAGTATCAATATTGCTAACATAGATCGTCAGATTTAGTTATGTATGTTGGGCTAATCACAACATTGTCATAATGAACCACAGGAAACACGCATCCAAGTCAAGGGTTTTGTAAATTTTGGTTTTGTAAACCAGCATCACAACTTTATATTCACTTGCAAAAGAGGTTTATAAATTAGTATTCAGTATATAATCAGTAATCTGATAGGCCACAGCATCACATGTGATGGAACAGCGGCACATTTTCACAAAAAGGATCAAATCTGTCATCAATAAAAATGCAATTTTGATTTTGAATATGAGAGCTTGTTTTTATGCCTGACATGATGCCATATGCTGAAGTTACCCAAAAACATTTATATACACATCAGTTTCTTCTAGAACGAACCTACAAAAGACATTGAAACAGCCAAATATAAAAAAAGATACTGTGTTCGTTATATTTCCAAACGTAGTCTAATTGTTTAGAATAATATAGACATGAAAATAACGACAGCTGCATAATTTTCGAACTTATTGCCTTTTGTTTTTATAATCGTAGTTTGTATTAAGTTCAATAACTATTTTTCCATCAAAATAAATAAACATACAAGATCATAACTCATGTTATTGCTAATTCTTTCACTTTTTCGCCCATTACACTGCACACTGTTTACATTTTTTGCCACTATTTATAATGGCTGCCAATTTTTTTTTTCGGCCTCACTCTTTTGATAGCGTTTTTACGGGAGTTAGACATCTAGTGAGATATATATATCATTGGTGTAAACCAAACAATTTCCTACGCTATAAGCGCGGAAATTGAAAAAATAAATGAAAAACCTAGAAAAAATGAAGATGAATGAAGGAGGCACCTGTAAAACCATAGTCCCTACGTATGAAACCAGGAAAGCACAACCAAGAACCAACAAACCATACAGGAACGCTATGAAGCAAAGACGAGACACCGTATCAATTTCAAGGAGTTCAATATATTAATATGTAAATGAATATTTCTTGCGATAGATCACCTACCCAGTCTTCTGCCCGAAAAGAGAAAAGTCACTTACCTTATCGGTAAAAAATCCGTCGGTAAAAAATTTCGTTGGCAAAAAATTTCCTCGGTAATAAATATTCCTCACCTAGACAAAATTCGTTATTTTTTACTGACGAAATTTTTTTGCCCAGCAGCTTTATAGAACACATATTAGAAAACGTTGATTTTTCCTGTTTTTCTTTAGTTGACTTTATTGACACTTTTAAAAGTATAAAATAATTATCAGTATTATTTGAAAATCAATTTTGCTCGAATGACTTTCAACGTATTCTATTTATTTTCCAATAGGGTCTGTTACAAAAGTACTTGTTTTATGTCGAGCGGACAAATCGATACTTAGGGCTATATTAAAAACAGCACGTTTATGATACAATATCAAGCAAACGTTTTTCGAAAGTATACTAGAATAGAAAATTCCAAAACATGATTTCTACAAGGATGATAGTCAAAAAATATTGAAACAAACAGTTATCGTGTCGGATGGACAAAATGCTAATACTTTTGTAACAGGCGCAAAACTTAGCAACACGAATTAAGCAAAAATATGGTGTTAAGGTGTCTTTAAGGTATAAAATGCAAAACACTAACCAAATAAAAATGCCAATTCGCCGTAAAAAATTTCGTCGGTATAAAATATTCGTCACCAAAACAAAAATTCGTCACTTTTTACCGAAGGATTTTTTACCGATAATGTATAACGGATGACAGTCATCCATAACGAATGGTAGCCCAATATACAGATAACTTACCGATCAGCTTGGAAATTCTTGTTGCCGTTACAGGACTCAAGTTCGGATAAAATGTCCTCACAAAGTCTTCATAAGTTACTGCAGCTAACGAATTCAAACCAGAGGATGCTGTGCTGAAAAAATAGAAAAAAAGACTTGGTCAAGATTTTGGTTTCCCAAACCTGTACGACTATGGCCTAGCTAGTGTAACAACTCATTCATATCCCATCTAGTGAGGCAAACCTGTACGACTACGGCCTAGCTAGTGTAACAACTCATTCATATCCCATCTAGTGAGGCAAACCTGTACGACTATGGCCTAGCTAGTGTCACAACTCATTCATATCCCATCTAGTGAGGCAAACCTATACGACTATGGCCTAAATAGTTAGTAAATCCAACCTCAGCATAGAACGCAAACAAATCAAAGAAAATAAAAACTTATGGACAAAGATTATCTTAAAGGTACATGTAGATTAGGTTCAATGTTTGGTATAATAGGGAAAGACATAGATTGATTTGACGAAAGGTATTAGAAAGTAAAATTCTTGTAAACTTTGGTTGAGGTTGTCAAGTTTAGTTTGGTTTGAAGTCTCATTCTTTTGACGCTTTTGCAAGACTCTTCAACGAAAGTTTGTTCGCCTTAAAATTAGCAAGTAACGGGTGTGTTCATGTAACAATTTGAAAGCATCAAACTTCTCGATTAAAGCTTCTTAAAATAGTCTGAAAGAACGAGGCATAGACTGAACCTAACCCTCACTAACCCAAACAAATTTTATAATGTTTACACCATGAAGTTTTGATGCTTTCAAATTGTTAGATGAACTTTATGTAAAACACCAAACACGTTATCATGTACAAAAAATGATAAGTTTAAAACATATCAGAAAATTATCACAAAAAAGTGAAGCAAACTTTGAGGGCTCTGGCACACTCTTCACTATCTTGAATTTTAACATTTAACAAGTGTTAGCATATTTCAAGTACGCACGCATGCTTTCGAGATCTTTGGACCCCTGCCCCTCCCCCAGCTGTATACGCATCCGAATGCAAAGTAAAGACCCCCTCCTTATAATACGCAATGTACATACAAATCACGAACCCCTCCACCTCTGCATGGTATTTTAAAAGTGAATTTAGAAAACAAAATTAGTGAAGCTTCGAGACAACTATTAGATAGAGAGCTGAGATTCCACAATGCTGATGTCAGTGGAAATACAACAAATAGCTGCTTATTATTAACAAAGCGCTGAAACAAAGAAGACTTCAGGACGTAACACAACGATATATATCTAGTCTCAAAAATACAACATTGCCGAATTGCCAAAATTTGGTCAAATCTAACAAAATGACTGGCAAATCCAAAATTAATATCTTCTATTTGTGCTTTGTACAAATTTTTATGAATATTGGAGAACTTCCGAATTTGGTCCAAATTTGGCCCAAATTGTCCAATCTTAGTCAAATCTGACAAAATGACTGTCAAATTTGAAATCATCACCTTTCATATGTAATACATGTAATACATGCTTTGTACAAATTTTTATGAAAATTGGTCAACTGAAAATCCAAATTTGTCTGAAAACGCGAATTCGACAACGATGTCATGCAAACGTTGCATGAAAGCGTTTGTAACTTGGAGGTAGCAGTAGGAGGAGGAAGAGGAGGAGAAACCACGGGTATTTTAAATACTTTACTCCACCACGGATGTCTTTAAGTCAAAAATGATTGGCTCCCTCGTGGAAGTTATCTCACAAGAAAACTGCCAGCGGATATTCAAAATAAAAAAAGAAAATCTATGTTTTCTGATTGGCTGTTGCTAAGAAGTCGAGCAAAAAAGATGAAAAATAGTCAACTTTTCTTCTGTCTGTCATTGAACAGAACAAAACAAAGGAATCCTTACTTTACCAAAAAAATAATTGGAAAATCTTTGAATCATACAGTATCATCATTATAAAGCAGAATGAATGAGATTTTTACCTTAGAGCTCCACTAAATAAACTCGCCATAAACACTCCAGGAACACCTTTCAAATGAGATAACTTATTAACAAGGAAGAAAGCTAAAATCTAAAAAAAACCAAAAAAAAATAACAATATTTTAAAATGGATGTACTTGTACATCTGCATAAATGCATAAATGCTAAATAAAATACACTGTAATAGCATTCGTCGATACTGACACTTGTAAAAATAAAAAAAACACGAACCCACCCTTAGCTACCTGATCGTTACTTTGTATTTTTGTGTCCTGACGCAAATCGCATTTCTGGTAGACTGCATACATCACCAAACCTGTGATGGAACAAAGTCCCATCACCAACACTAACCCAGGAATGTTCATTAGGAGTGCACTAAACAAACAAACAAACAAACAAAAACAGTGGTCAAAATCGTTTAAATGTCACTGTGGCGAAGTGTGTTTTCATTGAAATGTGTGTACATGTATGTGCTTTTCTATAGAAATGTTCTTCACCGCAGTGATTATTCAGCAAATTTTGCCTGGTGGGAACAAGGTCAGTCATTGGCCATCTTTCAACTAGCACAATGCAATGGGAAAATTGGCCATCTTTCAACTAGCACAATGCAATGGGAAAATTGGCCATCTTTCAACTAGCACAATGCAATGGGAAAATTGGCCATCTTTCAACTAGCACAATGCAATGGGAAAATTGGCCACCTTTCAACTAGCACAATGCAATGGGAAAATTGGCCATCTTTCAACTAGCACAATGCAATGGGAAAATTGGCCATCTTTCAACTAGCACAATGCAATGGGAAAATTGGCCATCTTTCAACTAGCACAATGCAATGGGAAAATTGGCCATCTTTCAACTAGCACAATGCAATGGGAAAATTGGCCATCTTTCAACTAGCACAATGCAATGGGAAAATGACATTGATAAAATCCAATAATGAAATGGTTCCACAAACAACAACAAACAAACAACACAAACAAACAACAACAAACAAACAACAACAAACAAACAACACAAACAACACTCTAACTAAAGAATCAAGGCACTACAGCAGTTGCATGTATGATTCATTGCAGAAACAAATTTAAAAGCCCTGGCCTTATGTCCTATAATACACTTCACTTTTCTATCGGAAAACACGTTGTTCATTCACATACTTTGCATCTTATACTTATAGAAAAGTTCACTGTAGTAAGCAATTCTTCACTGTGTGAACAATTGAAATTACAGTGAGTCTTCCACCTTCTTAGATAACCGCGATGTTTACTGATACCTTTCACACTGTACGGCTTTTCAATACATGAAGATGACGTTACTTACATGTTGACAGTTCTCAAGGACTTTCCTGCAGCAAATCTTTGAACCATCATCTGACCAGCACAGTAAACAGGCATAGCACTGAACATCCCACCAAATATAAGACTCCAAAATGTATTTCGAACTGTTGGATCCGGATCAAAACTAGGGGAAGAAAACAACGAACAGCTACTCTTTTATCAGTGCGCTTTTTGGGGACTTTTAAGACTTTGAAATTGATTTAAAAATTTAAGAAAGCCAAAAGTACTTTGAAAAGTTAATCAAAATACTAAACATCTTTGCGCAACAGTGACAGAGAAAATGGCAGCTGATATGAGAGAAAATGAGGAGAAGACCCCAAGTGAAAGTAAGTTAAAAGCTCAACATAATCTGAATTACTTGAAGAAATTCAATCTGCCACCATCTTTAGCAATCTCAAAAACTTTTCGAATTCCTCCAACTTCAGCAGAGCCAATAGCAACCACAACACACAAGCCAACCACCATGACAAGCATTTGAAACACGTCTGTCCAAATCACACCTTTCATTCCTCCCTAAAAATTCCAAGAAAATACAAAATAAGAGGAATAAAAGAAGAGGAAATAGTAATGGGAAAGTTGAGATTATTTTTATGCTCTCCAGAGGATCTCTATGATGAAACATTAACGTTATATTAAAAGAAAAGAAGGGATGACCTTATTGTCTTTCTGAATTAACTTTCAAATATTGTTGATTAACAACTGAACACTACCCAGCGGGTAAATCTATAGCAAAAACACTGCCAAGGAGTTGTATTTCAATAGAAATACAGACACAATTTCAATAGAAATGCTCTTCATCGCAGTGACTTTTTGACGATTTTGCCCACTCGGTTAATAGTATAACCTTGTTTGTTAATTAGGTTACTATACATTATTCAGAGAAGCGAAAACATAGCATTTAAAATGAAATCACAGTATTTCTGCATGAAAATTAAAAGAACTTACAAAAGTTGTGTATATGTTGCATACAATGCCTGTCGTAACAAGTGAGATCCAGAAAGGAACCTTCGCAACTAGATGGAGAAGTTTAGTTTGCAAATATAACATGAACCTAATGGCCCTTATGGCATGGATATGATTTGAAAAACTAATATTGTTTTTTCGGTCACAGTCATAATTATTGACTATTATTCTCGTGCTTTTACATTATTAATAATGGACTACTTATCTGAGCTCTCCTTCATACAAAAGTTGAACTCAAAAATGGCAATTGCTTAAAGGCTAATAAGGGAAAATATTGGCACTTAACCACGATATTTCAGTAAGTGGTATTGATGGATGTACATACTGTCTGATGTAAAGTGTAATGTGTATAGTTGTATACATACTTAAAAGAAAAAGAAAACAGTTAACTAGACCTAAAAATTTAAACAATCACTCCTAAAAACATACTTAAGAATTTACATAATGGTTTTCATGCATTATGGCATCGCTGTTTCATTGATTAATGCAGTACCCGCGGTGAGAGAAAAAAAATGTACTGTAAGACTGAAACTATACAAAGTTGAACTGAATAGTTTTTCGTCTAGTACAAAAGTAGATGAAATACATACCTACTGAAGTACGAAATCGAGAAATACTGTTCTAACCTGCTTGCAAAGCAATTGCTGGAGCATATAGGACCACTGATAAGTATAGCACCTAAAGCATAATGCCGAAAAATGAAAAAATAACAATTAGAAGCCATTGCAGTTTAGATGGAGAATTCTAGCCCTTGTGTTCCAATATGAATATAACTTTTATTAATAATACGCCTTCGTATGAAAAAGAAAAGGGACACTTACATATTCGATTATAAACATGAACGAGCCAAGAAGTTGTACAAATTTTGAAAAACGCAGTTTCAAGTACTATAAAGAAAAAGGAACATGAAAAAAAAAGAAGAAGAAGAAAAGAAAAGAAATCGTTGGATTGAAAAAGTGGGATCAGTGAGTAATAAATGCCTTATAATTATACTGATGCAAATAGAAGAAGGGATACAGTATACCTCATTTGCACTAGTGACTTTATTTTTCCGAAACACAGGAACATAGATGAAAATACACTGTATGATGACAAATGGAAAAGAAAACATGACCATCACATACTGAATACCATACGTATATACTTCACTCGGTATTCCAAGTAAAGCAATAGCGGATAGATAAGATGCAACCAGTGACACAAACAGAGGAAACCATCCAATACTCTGTCCAGCTAACAAGTACTCTTCTGTTGACACAGCACGTCTGCTGCTCTTGTAACCATGATACAAGCCAATAATGCTGGATAACAACATCATGCAACCAAAAACAACATAATCCCACACACTCAGCTCCCCCATGTTTATCACTTTGTTTCTATTAACCAAATTCACACATAAATTGCACAACTAAAACTTCTATGTTTTATGCAAATTGAAAAAAATATTAAGACAATCGTGCTGTTTCTAACAAAAAATCTGCAAATATTATTGCCATGTTATTTCATTATCGTTAGTGTGCTTTATTGAAAAATGATCATACTCAGTGAAAAATTCAATTTAATTTGTTTAAAAATTCCTTAAAATTTGGTAGAATTTCTTAAGGCTGAAATACACTATCATTTTTTAATGATCATTTTTCAATGATACATTCCAATGACATTGAAAATTAAAAATTTTGGCGCGAATACACTATCATTGAAAATTATAAGCATGGACCCTGAAGAAGAAAAAGCAGCTGCTGTCGTTGTTTACATTTTATCAAAAAAGAGAGTTGAACGCAGAAAACCAAAAAAAAAGAAGTGCATGGGTAAAGGCATGGCTAAATAGACAAAATGAACTTGGCATATAATACTCTCTTGCATGAATTACGTGTGAGAGAAATCGCAGAATATACGAGATTTTTAAGAATGCCACCGAATATTTTCGATGAGCTGCTTCATCTCATAGACGGTGATATTACGAAAGAAATACGAGACCCAATCTCTGTTCAAGTTATAGCACTGTCCCAGTTAATCCTTGAATTTTGCGAAGCTATTTACATGCGATTAAAACTTGGTTGACTCCTCCAAATTTCAATAAATGTTTCAGTTGCTTCTTCCGTCTTCATTTTCGCGTGTAAAAGTCTTCAAAATGTTGTTTTCGTTTATGTTAACGTCTAAAATCGCATCGCGTGCAACGAACACGTGCGCGAAAACAATAGATTCGATTCGAAACAATAGAAAAAAAATGACATCGAAAAATTAAAAGTTGAACATGTTCAACTTATCATTTTTCAATGTCATTGAAAATTAGAGTGTAAAAAACGACATTTTTTTCTGAATACACTGTCATTTTTCAATGATAATTGAAAAATGATCATTGAAAAATGATAGTGTATTTCAGCCTTTAACTCAATTGTTTTCTGTTTTTTCTTCAGTACTTAAATCTCATGAAAATAAACATAGGTCTCATATGTAACCATTAATATGCTTGACTTCATGTTGGATAGACACACAAGTGGCTTGTGGCTATATATAAAGAAAAAAGTCAAGGAATTATTGGAGAAAAACAAACAAAAACAAAGCTCATCAAAAATGATTTTATATAATAAGTTTTATATGTCACTTTTATACATAAAACGTTTTATAAAAAAAGGTGGGTTTTGCAAAACATCATCTCTTATTCTGATGAAAATTTTGCATGATCGATTGATTGTGATTGCATGGAAGATGGATAACATAAATCACAGCACATCAAATAGTTTGTAACAATATTTTAATTTTCGTAGCTATAAATTAGTTTTTACAAGATAGTCTATTCTCTAAAAAACATAATTTTCTTACTAAAATATAGGTCAAAAGCATATTTTTTATCAAGAATGTAAAGTGAGTTCTCATTTTTCACCAGACTATTAGAGATATCTTCAGGATGCGCAAAATCCTTTTTAACTCTGATTACTTAATAATGTAATAATTAGATCCACAGGTGTTACGATGGGTCACCAAAATCTCGTAGTCTATTAAAAGCATGTTCAAGATTGGATGGCTCAACACCTTTCCCACTTAATTCTTGTTGCGAATCTAAATGAATGAATGAATGAATGAATGAATGAATGAATGAATGAATGAATGAATGAATGAAACGAAACAGATGTGTGTTTTCATGATGCAATCATTATAACCAGTAGTTACAATTTTCAATTCAAAACAAAGGCTACCCCTGTGTGCAAATTTGTTGAAAAATCGATCCTAAGGAGTGCATTGTTATAGAAATATACACATTTTTTTCAATGAAAATGCTCTTCATCATAGTGGATTTTTGACGATTTTGTCTATTGGGTAGTATGCAACAATTTATGTGTTTAACCATGACAGAAAAAACAAGTTTTGATCTCAACTCAGTAATGACCACATTTAGTTAGAAAAACCCATAGTTATAGCTACATCTACTTAATGGTTGGCATATATAAACAATAACAGTTAATCTAAACAAAGTAACACACACATGAAATGAGTTTACATACCAGTTGTATCCTTACTAGGGAATGATGATCCACTTTGATCATTCAATGTTTCATTTGATCCCGATTTTCCAGTTTTTAACAATTTACCAAATAACACTTTTTTCGCTGACTTTTTTTGACTCGACGTTGGCTATAGCAGATGGAAAGATGTTTATCAAGATAAGCAAATGAAAATTATAAAATAGAAATAATAGAAGAGTGGAATTTAAAAATGGATGGCCTTAAGTCCAAAATAATTTTTCTGACCTTTTCCCCAAGCAATAATTTGGCTTTGTTAGTATCACTGAAAAAGCAATGAACACCAAAACTGATAGTTATGATGGATACCTTAAAAACTAGAGAAAACTTGAACAAATTGAATAATCAAATAACTGGCAGTAACACACTGTGACATTGAGAGAAGCATAAATTATGTTTAAAAGATGAAATTTGGTATAAATACACACAGATGGTATCCAGTTGAAATAATAAAATTCCAACAGTGGTACAACATAGTACAATATAGTACAACATAGTACAAAACAAAGACTAACTCCACTTGTGCAATGCTTGGTTTGGTGTCAGCACCAGCACTCTTAAGATGGAGCTTCTCTTTCAGAATCTAAACATAAAAGTTTATAGGAACTTTAGATAGCATTCCACAACAATGAAAGTACATTTGTGTGGAGTGAAAAATAGAAATATTTGAACCTGTGGGACAAGAGTTTGCGTGTAATCTTTTTTCATAGCCTGAAATAAATCCTGCCAAGTCCATGTGCGACTGTGGTATTCCAATGTGGGCAAACACAAATTAAAATCATGAGCATCTTCAATGTTTCGTTCTTTTTCCCCCTGAAACAAGACACATAAAAAATATATTTTTTATGACAGAAAAAAAATAAAACAACCAGTTAGGCAGAAAAAACAGCTCTCAAATTGAAAAATCAATATTTCTTTTGAAAAATTTTAAAAACTTATATGCATTTTTTTCGGACCTCTACTTGTACATATGAAGTTTCACACAAGGATGCCATTATTTCCAGACTCTTCAGTTTGTAATGTGAATACTTTGGAGTGTGTGCAAAAATTATCATCAAAACATTCAATAGCACCCCATTGCATCATTTCTGCATGAGAACATCCAAACAATTTAATTTGAATATTATGTCATACCTTGTAGCTAAAACACACAGGGACTTCAGGAATTTTCACGTAAATAAATGTTTGATTTTTCGAAGCCCTTTCCTTCATAGTGTTGATGTCTCGGTCTGCAGACGAGAAGGTTTCTTTGAACGATGTTCTTTTGAAACTCGCACTCTATGAAAAGAAAAGGTCTTCTACAAGATCTCAGATAGTTTGTGATTATAATTTGTGGATTGTTGTTTCAAGTTGTTTTTCATTAGGCAATCAGACACTATTTCCTTTGAAAAATGTGTCATTATTTTGAATGGGAAGCAAAGCAGAGCAAAATATTTAAAAAAATATTTACTAAATGATTCAATAAGTGCACTGGGTAATTGTAAAAAAAATCAACTACTTGGAGCCTTTATTCAAACATTGACAGTATGAAATACCTTTGGCTGCACATTCACAGCTCCTGTGGGTGTTGGCGGAGGGCTTATCACTGGTTCATTAGAACCCTGCGATATTGAACCTTGACTGTTCTTTTTCTTCACTTCAACATCACCTTCTTTAACTGATGTTAGTGAACTTTTTCTCTTACTCAACTGTCGTGATGGTGCAGGAGCTTTCTGTAATGTCAATTTTGGCGGTGGTGGTCTGGCCGGTGGTGGTGGTCTCGGTGGTGGAACTTTAGAGGTGGTAGACTATGGAAATAATGAAGGTGCTTATACATTTTAGATATTGCAAAATACTTTGAAACAAAGTGTAAGAAGAACAAGAATTACATCAGTTTTGCTGCATTCTTTTGTTTCATCAGTTGAGGCACCTGGTGCTGAAAATATAATTAGCATTGTCCAGTTTTATCAACAAGGATTATTAATGACGATATCACGAAGGACAATATTGAGCCGTTTCAACCACTCAACTAGACAACTTTATAAGTCTCAGGTTCAGTGATTCAATTTGCTGCAGCATTTAAGAAAATTAACATTCCTAGAACAGAACAGATACCTTGAACGCCAGGCAAAAAATCAATATGTTCTTGTGTTTCACTAGTGCCAGTCTTTGGGAATAAAAAGCTCTCCAAGTTAACAAACAATTTGTAAGTCAGGCGAACAGCAATTGGACAAACGTTCACTTCAAAATGTTCTTTCACATTGATGCCCGCAACAGCCGGCGAAACGCGACAGTATATCCGTAACATAACAGACTTATCTAAATGTCTTCTAATATTGACTTCATGCGGAATCAAAGCTTCTCGGTAAGTTTCGTTTGGTAGTAAATTTTTCAAGGCAAAATTACCAACTTCACAGCAGTGTTCCAAGCGATCATCTTTGTAATTCAGTTGATTGTACCTTTAAAATGAATTCGAGTTTGTTGAGAATGGTTCGAGTTTTAGAGACTTTGGCAAAGGGAAAAATCTCACTTGAATTTTCTGATAAATACATTTGCAATTCCTAACTGCCCATCCTGCTGAGTAAGAAGCCATTGCAAATCATCGAATAGCACATCAATTTGCTTACGGATATAGGAAACCCCTAGATGATGATTAAAACCAGTTATGAATTTCTGCATTCTTGTTTTTCTGACATTAGACAATCATAACATGTGTGGATTTGTGAATTACCTTGATTGACCTTTAATACACCAAAAGAGCCCTTATTTTTCATGACCTGGTGTTAGATCTGTGAGGGTTTGACTGGGATTTTAAGAGAAACAACCTCAAGCAGTAGTGGTATTAAAGCGGCCATTAACTTTGGGCTGATGTTATAATAACCCCTAAGGTACCTTAAAAATGTACCAGCATAGAACCAATTCATTAATACATTGAACTTATCAGAAAACATCATGATATTATGTAACATCAGATGGATCGTAAAGGAATGAAAAAAACAAACACTTTCACCTTTTTGGGGAGAAGGTGAAAATCTACTCATTTGTTGCACTGCTTTATAAGCACTAGAAAAGAAAATAATAATATAAAAAAAACTTCTGTATCAATAAACAAATACAATCACTTCACAATCATCCTAAACTACAACAAACAAAAACATATTAGCTATTGATTGCAACTACACTTTCCAATATAAGCCCTAGTAAAGCCCAAGCAGCTCTAGTAGCAACTAAAGCTCGCCATACCTGATCAAAATTTTCAATTCTTCCACATCTTCAAATAATTGCTCTTTAGTAACCTCAATTTGTTCCTGCAAGTCCGTCAACACTTCTTGAATTTCAATTAATAATGAAGATCTAGAAAAAAGTAAAACTCTTTTTCTCATTATAATACTCAGTTAACTAAAGAGAGGGAAATATTTCTCTCTTTAGGAACACTTTAGTATAATTCTGCCAACATTACAAAGCCTATATGTTGGTGTATTCACAGTTCAGGTACATCAAGCACGAAGCATAATTCATTAATTCAGACCTACCTTTATACCCAGACCGAAAATTATACAAAGCAATGAAACACAATGGAGACATACTCTTCGTTTTGAACCTCCTTGATTTCTTCTTCTTTTCTTTTATAATCAAACAATTTCCTTTCATACCGTCGCAAAGAAGATAGAGTGTCTCTAAAAGAAGTAACCAATCTCAGTTAATTTTAATAACGTGTGCTTAAACATTTTTATGTTTATATGTTTTTATTTTTATAAGCATAACATTTATAAGCATACCCAGCCTCAGTTTTGTCAAAATAATAAGCATATACTAAGCATATTCACGAGCCTGTGTTTATTATGGCTAAATACATTGATTTACAAAAACAGTGGACAATACTTCTGTACCTAACCCGTGTCTGTAATTGTAACACATTCCCCTTCAGATCTTGTCCAGTCGACAGCTGCAATTTGAACTTCATCTTCTCAAGTTTCTCCTGTTCTTCTTTCTTCTTTGGTTCGGCATATAATATCAAGTTTTGGCATATGTCCGCTATAACAGCATATTGTGTCTATAAACAATGATAGGTTTAAATGATAGGTTTCCAAAAGACCAAGCACATGAAAAAATAATGAAGAATATGAAGCTAGCCTCTCAAGAGTGATGAAGATAAAATTTCATAACATTGGGTATTAAAATGAAGGAGCAAAGAAACCTACAGTACTTGTTGACATCTCTAGCTTTCCATGTTTAATGCTAAGGGTATTTGCAAATGACACAGTATTTGCAATGGACTCTGGAGATGCCTACGAGATACAAAACAACAAGAAATTACTCAAATACCACAAATTTTAATCAACTTAATAAAATAAATAAGGCTTTGTTATTAAAGTTTAGGTAGGATATGCATGAAGGTATGCATGAAGGTATCAATGAAACAGACATTATGTTTATTGTAGTACTTGAGGTGTGGAAGGCACATATTCTTCAGCCACTGGATCTAACTCATCATCTAGACTGATGTATCGGAATTCACATTCACATCTCGAAATGACCCGCTGTAGTTGATACGGAACATGACGAACTTGAACTTCTACAAAGGCTCCTACTGCATCTGATGTTCTTGTAAATGAAGACAAGCTGTGTGGCGCATGTATATCTTCAGATGCTTCACCGACAATGATGTTATGTGTAAGCCAAGGTATGTTGTCAACGGTAAGATCCTTGAAATTGCTCATCGTCGAAAAATACTAACAAAGATAGAAAAGAAAATGATACTTTTCAAAACAATCTAAATGTTAAAGATAATGAACTGTTATATGTAGAGCTGAGGGTTGCACTATGCAGATGTCAGTAGAAATAAAACAATTGAGAAGTGATCTGGGAACGAGCAGCTGTTTATTATTAACAAAGCACTCAAACAAAGTAAAAAAATGATTGGCTCCCTCGTGGAGATCATCTCACAAGAAAACTGCTGACACACTTTTTTCTTGACTTTATGACAACAACAACAACTCATAAAAAAAATCAATTAAAAACATGTACCTGCAAATTCCGAAACTTTCCGCACCAGCTCACTTTATTCAACTTGGTTACAACATCAGTTGTTGCACATAATGGCAAATGTAATCTTCTTAATATAGTAGCATTCCCTGAAGTGACGATAATAGCCCCTTTTGTTTCAGTGCCATGAAGCAGTACTTGAGAATTGATGAGTTCAACTAAAAGAAACAAAATACCAGAAATTGCAAAAAATAGTCAATAATTTGGTGAGCAAGTAAACAAGTAAACAAGTAAACAATAAAAACTGATAAAAAAACATACAACAAAAATACAGCAGTGATTAATTCAGAAATTCAGTTCCATGTTGACAACTTACTATGCCAGTTTCGTTGTATGATATCTGAATCTTCTCCCTCATCTGTGGAAACATCCAGCTCAAGTTCGCCACCTTCATCCTTATAGAAAGAATTCAACAAATTGATGATAAATCAACATTAAAGGTGCTCTTTCATTCAATATAGAATTTCACATATGAAATATCTGTGCATTGGTTCCTTTTAATAAAACTTTTTAACAGTTCACTGTCAGAAAATGAGTAATCTTTATTTATTTACATGTGAAAGAATTTCATAATGAATGCCCTGAAGTAAATAATGTTATAAAGAAAGATGTGGAAAATATCAAAGAAAATTCTACCTCTTCTGATTGTGCTATAAATTTAGAGGACTGCTCGGAGACGAGTTGCTGAAGTAAGGATGCTCCAAGTCCCGATTGCAAGCGAGTTAAAGGACTCTTTGTGTTTGAAGTATCGAGTGTTGATGCACTAGCACTTCTGTCTTTTTTGTTGACTTCATTCACTTCAGTGGTTGATTTCAATGCTTCTGATGATAAAACCTTTTTCAATATCTAAATTCAGAACATTTCATATTGGGTCATTTGGGTACTAAGTTTCAAATTCTGGTTTAAATTTCCTGGATCCTTCAGAAAATCTTTTTGACTAAATAACTTAAAAAAATAACTTTATAGCAAGCTAAGAAGGATCGTGAACTTGATAAAGGCTCGAAAAATAAAATATCATTGCATCCAAAGAGCCGTTGAAAACAAAACTTTCATTACTTTTGAAAATTTGCTGATAAAACTAGTATAAGATATTTTATGAGATGAAAAATTTGAATATCTTCTACACTGAAGATCCTACCTGCATCTTAGAATATGCTTCAAATAATTCGACAACAAGTTCACGATTGATCGCTGTCCACATGCCTTTAAAACTATGCAGCATGATTCGATGGGTAAAACTATCTTCTAGAATAGCTGATTGTCTTTTATATTCAACTCTACAAGGGAAGGAAAGATTTTTTAATCTTTTCTGAAAGTATATGAAGTATGGAACGTTTGACCATTTTCACACCGTGAGAGGCATAAGGGAAAGCGACTAGAGGACAACTATCAAGATTTCAAAATTATTCATTTACTTGTCAACACTGAAGAGGTAGTGCTTCATGATTGAGTCTTGTTCTTCTAAGCATGCCAGATCACTTAATTCAGAATAATCCAGCTGTCGCTCTGTGGACTGCAACAAAGATGCACGTGTCTTTTTGAGAACACTGTTTAGTCCCCGAATTATCCAGTTCGCTACTGGTCTTCGTATTAATGAAACATCAGGATGGGGGCTAATAAAGACCTAATCAGAAGTATGGATTATGAAACACTATAGCACTATTTATCAATTCAAGCATTTTAGTAATCCTCCATTACTTGCATTTAGTATAAATTAAAAAACTCAATTAAAATTAACTAAATTATTAATGCAATGATGTGACTGTAATTTTTATAACTAATGCAACTATTATAACTATTTTAATTAATATCAGAACTGGTTAAATTGTCCAACACATCCCCATAATCATTCATATTTATCTTTTTTTCTGATGGAGTTATGGTTATACAGTTTTGGAGCTAAGTTCAAAAGTCCAAGGTACGTTCATTTTATACATAATATAAAAAATAACAGTCGTGGGTTGTATTACCAACAATAATACCAAATTATACCAAATAAAAAAAAATGAGGGTGCATTACCTGATAAGCCACAGATAAGGAGCCAGAACCAATAGATGTTTCAAAACCAACGTCTTGTTGAAATGAACCCCAATATGTGACATTCAGTGAAGGGAACTTTAATTCAATTCCAACCAACCTTTGAAGTTGAAAGGAAATTCCAGTTGTTAAACTGTAACACAAGACACTTTGACAAAATATTTTCACTTACTTGTAATGACGACTCAGTGTAGGCTTGCGAGGTTTTGTGTTTTGAAAAAGTCTGCCCCTTCGGATTGGTCGAGATACACGACTGATGACAACAGCCTGGTAATTTTGGAACCAACGAAACGTGCTGGCATACAAATAAACCAGTGGTGGATCATTTTTAATTTGTTCCTACAAAGTAAAGGGACATTTAAGCAGGATAATAAAAAGAAAATTTTCTGTTTACCTCTTCCTTTTTTTGATTTTAATTAATTTAAAGATTTTAATTTCAGTGCATTGAGAAGGAGCAGCTTTTAATATATTAAAGATGATATTAAAAAAAAACATTCCTTTTCTTTATTCTGTTTATCACACTTACTTTTGATTGGTCAGTCGAGGTCTGCAGTGCTACGTTCATATTTAGGTTAGTTGAACGAAACAATGCATACGAGTCATGGTTCTAAGAAGATCAAAGATAAGAAAGTAAATAATAAGTAAACAAGGAAAGTTTGGGTCAACAAGTTCATAGAAACATACTTCAGCTGTCACATATTTTGGATTTGTTGGGTAGCAATTATGGTGGTCATTGCAGTCACCTTCACACAGCCACTCCATCTGGAAACTAATCAGTAAAGAATAACAATTTGGCAGCTGCTTTGCTAAAAGTTGTAACTGTATACTCCCAAATAAGTAAGTTAATAAAAGTAAAGGCACATCAATTTTCACTAGTAATCATCTGCCTGTAATCTACCTGAGTGTAGCAAGGAAGCTTTCAAAAATTTCGAAAAAGGGTAATTTTTCCAAATTTCACGAAGAACCATGTCATTCCTCGTTAATCACATGGTAGGCTGAAATTGATTGACGTTTTGGCTTGCTGGGAAATTTCTAATCGGCAGGAAATTTCAGATTAATTACCCACAAAGGTCAATCAAATTCAACCAATCATGCGATGAACGGATTTTTACAAAAATTTAATTCTACAGTCCTGATGATAGCAATTTAGGGGTCTGAGATTCAGAATTGAATCCAGAAAAAATCTTACCACATTTTCAATGCAGGAAAGTGGATGACCTTACTATCGTCATATTTCGATGCTGTGCGAGTAAACATGTCGTAATCTCCATCTATTGTTATGTTACCTGAAAAAAAAAACCACACAAGATAATTCTAACAAGAACATCAAAGTTTCTGTGTAGTTCTCCTTATTTGGTGTAGTTTTTAGCTCATCAAAAACAAAACAAAAAATGAAATGCGATAGACAGTGGACAGTACTTCATCCTGAAAATGACAGAACGTATTTTGGTCAGGAAACGTCTCCTTTGTGGTTGTTTAAACTTTTGAACAGTACAAGCACATGACAAATCCCGCCATCAGCGAACTTGTTAAAAAATCAAGAAAGAACCTTTACCATTTGTCCATTCCAAAGTAACAGCACTCCATTCTACTTCCAAGGTTTCTGTGGTATTGTAAGGGTCTATTGAGGCACTTAATAAAATGTTGAAGTCAGCTATGTCCACTTTCAAGTTACCATGGAACAGCAATCTAATCTAATGAGGAGAAGGAAGAAGACATTCATACACTTATGTCAACATTCAGCCCTATCTTTACACTTTTTTATGGGAAACTTAGCTGAATTTCAAACATACAAGATATTAAACATATTTCCAGACTGAAAAATAGTTGCACAGACTATGATGAAAAAGAAATTGTCAGGATTAATAATAAGCATTCATTGGAAACAATCTTTCGTGTATCAATGAAATTTCTCTTGAATGCAATCCTTCTTCATTATCCATCATCAGTTCAGTATTTTTCTACTTTGCCAATGCCAACAAAAAATAGAAAATATTCAAAAGATTCAACCATTCTTTTTTTTTTCCTTGAAGATAAAAAGACTTCTGTGAACCTTTTTCTCTTTAATGCTTGATTCCCGTGCAAATGTGTTTACATCCCTTTCTTTTTCACCCAATACTTCCATGGTAAGCGATGAGCTTTTCATGCTACAGGTCAAAATTTTAGCAAAAAATGAAACAATGTTTCTGGTAAAGAAAGGATTTCGATTGGACAGAGAGAACATTTATATCAATACAAATATACAATAAAGACAGACAACACACCTTATCCCAAAATGGTAGTGGTGGGCTTGGATCAACACTGTCTTTGGATAAAAGACCTACAATAACGAACATAGTTTTTTTAAATATGGTGAAATGCAGTCCAATACATAATGTTAATTCTACAGTTTTCTAATATTTCCTTCAAGTACCAATGAGGTGAAGGGAATAACCCATGTCCAGTATTATCTCAGTGGGCAAAAAATGTTAAAAAGTTACTGCAATGAAGAGCATTTTTATTGAAATAGTTTCTTTTTTTTCTATAGAAGTGCACTTCATCACAGTGAACTTTAAACACCTACCAAAGCTCTGAGAGATCATGCTGAAAGTGGGCTCAAAATTAGCACCCCATGCCACTTGACAATTAGACATGTCTGAAGAATAGAAAACAACAGTTAATGGAAACAGTAGAGCAGATAAGGAAAGTTTATCAAAAAAAATGAAGATTTAACCCCATTTTAAATCATAGTAGAACTTCAGTGGTGGCATATTTCGTGATACAAACTCATCACTCCATGGTGTTCCAATTTTTAAAGATGACTCTCTTCTTCCTGAAGTAAAAGATTTACAGCTTACCCAGAACATGTTAATCTTTTATTTAGTAAAAATGACCATGAATAACGTAACTTTGAAGTTGTCAATTCATTTCAGTGTAAATGCATGTTATGAATTTAACTGAAAAATGAACAGCTAGATGCCAAAAATGATAAATCAGACATAAAAAGATTGACAAAAAACATGTAGGAGACCAGTCGTATGGCTGCACTAGAGGTCCATGACTGAACACACACAGACCAATATGAACACGGCCTTAATCACACAGGAAAACAATAATAATACTGCAGAATAAATATTACTAAAGTATTCAAAACTAGATATATTCATAAGAGAATTGGTAGTTGGATTATTATAGAGTGAAATGCTCACAACAAACTAAGCAAGAAAAAAAGGAAACGAAACCAATGAAAACACAGTTGCAACACTGGCAATCTTTGATCTTAACATGTTTTTTAATAAGCACTACAAGCTCCAGAGGTTAAAATTCACTCAAAAACTACAACACCACCCTAGCCTTAAAATCGCAGCAAAGAAAAAAGTAGTTCCCACTGCTTTTCATTCATTGGTTCTACATTTTTGGGGTACATTCTTGATTTCTAAGCACAAAAAAAATAAACATTAAAATACTAGACTTCCACTGATAATGAAGAATGAACTAAAAAACAGAATGGAAACAACACCTGTTGCACTTCCAAAGGCTTCACAACCAATCACCATCCCCTTTGTTGTGAAGGTTTCAATTGATAGCAATGGTTGTGGATAATCTCGGATCAACATCTAATGAAATGAAATGATATTCTGAATAGATCCATATAAAAACTGTTTCAACAAAACATTCACAATTTCTTGGAATCCAAAATTTCATTAAGGAGAACCTACTTAATTATTTTGGCACAATTTTTTTTCATTCAACAGATGATTCAAAAGAAAAGTTTGATCATAGATAGATAGATAGGTCAATATTACAGGCCACTATAATAAAACTGTAATTATTCAAATATCTTCTCAATCTTTTGTTTATTTTTTGCACGGTGGCTTAATTGAGAAGGTGCAATATTCAGCCAAAATAATAAATCCATTCTTATTCTCATTACCATTATCTACTAGACAAAAAATTGCAAAGAATAAAAAAGAATGCATCAGCCTGAAACTTAAACTTAGAAAGGCAATTTCGAATTCATTAAGTATCAAGCAATGCATCAAATAGATGACAAACAGCAAACAACAAACAACAACCTCAATTACTCTTATCTTTACTTACTTTTAAAATATCAAACTTTCCATGCACCATCCGGCACCAAGAAGTCGTAAATTGAATGTCATCAGGAAATGGGCTGAAGCATTGAAAACAAGAAAATTAGAACAATCATATCCCAGTGGGTATAATCGTCAAAAAATCACTGGAATGAAGAGTATTTTTATTGAAATACTGTGTATATCTCTATAGACATGCACTCCTTGACATTGAATTTCCAACAAATTTGCACACTGAGATATTTAAGAGCCAGATTAGTTTTTAAAACGTTCCATTATTATTAATTCTCTTTCTAGGTTTTAACCTTCATTACGAGCATGTTTTGCAGGTGATCTTCTACAAAAATTTTAAGAAGGTGTTCTTTTTTCTTTTGAAAAGCCCTCACTTCATTTTAGATCTCTATGGACCAAACAATGTCTACGGATGAGATCACCGTGATGATTGAGTATAATTGTTTTGCTTTTCTGAAAGTTGAATCACTCCTAAGATATTGCGACATAAAGTTAAAATTCGGATGAAAAAACATTCACTTTTCAGGACAAGTGAAAAAGCTAGGAAATGGGTTTTCAGGAAAAAAAACAAAGAAAACCCAACTCCAATCTCTTTTTCTAAATAGAATGGAGTGAACACTGGATACTTTAAGAAATGAGTCCTAATTTTCAAAGTCTTCTGTATTTTAGTAAATAACTAGCCGCCAAGGTGGCGTCGCTCGCCGCCCATGTTCAGCCTGCGTTGACTTCACGAAAAATAAAATTAAGGAATTGGCAACCGAAAGTGTTCCCATGTTGTAGAGCTCGAAAAACTGATCAAAAAAATGTATGGGATCGTTCCGCTACGATCAACCGTTACAGAGATATCATCGTTCAAAGATTTTGATGACGTCACAGACCTGTCCCCCAAAAAAAATTAGACCCAAATTTTTCGTCACCCCATCGCCTGTATCGCGCACCCCCAAAAATGTCAGTTATCCCTATTGGTTATCGAGATAATTTTCCCTGAACGTCACATTCGATTAGGGTCTCAATATAATGGTTTCACACTGACGTCGCGCCCAAGAAGAGAAATAATTTATGATCTTATATTGCTGACTCCCCGATTTCTTTCGCAGTTCACATCTACCATTTTGCGTGACTTACGGACAAACAAACAAACAAACAAACAGAGAATAGGCTATTAATATATAGATAAATTTCCAAATTTCCAAATAATATGATTCATTTTGTTGTTTCTATATAATCAAATTTTTACAAAAATATTTGCTGTATTACCTTTCACTATCGACAGCTTTCATATGTTTGATAACATTCTCTTGTCCATGTAAAGAATCATCAGCCAGGACAGCAAGTTCTATACTTTTCATTCCAACTAAGAAAAGTGTTTTTTTAGGTGATCGTTCTTCGTACATTTCCTAAAGGAATGGTGATAATTTATGTAAACATTTGAAGTTTCTTCTTCTTCAATACTGTAATCCTAGAATCAAAAAAGGATATTATTTTACAAACCTTTGATCGTGCAATGTAGATTTGAGAATTCCTTTCCTTTAAATTTCTTCGAAGGTCATCTAGTTTCTTTCCTGAAAAAAAAAAGTACCATCAGATACAATTGAGAAGTGGCGCAATTCACTTTGAATACAATGAACAAGAAAAATACCTGAGATAAGTGCACCCTTCTCTGATTTGATTTGATTTAGTTTGGCTTCCAACTTCTGCTCTCTTTCGATGGCTTGCTCGACTTCATCGCTCAACAACTAAGAATATTTTTTATATCAAAACACTTAAATTGTTAAAATAATACTTTAAGGATTAACAATCAAGGGGAACAACACCATGTCACTTCCAGACCTTGGTAAGTAAACATCAGCAATTTTATGGCCTTTGAAATATTTATGGTTAATCTTTCACAAAAAAGCATGTCACGCAAAGAAAGCATCAGCAGAAAACAAATTTACCAAATAATTATCGTTTATCCTTGATTCAAAGGGATCGTCATCAAATTCAATGGAAAGGTTCTAAAAGATAAGTTTATGATTACAAGATTATGACTAATATTTCTGTATATTCTGGTATATATCAGAGTTCAAAATCTGACAACAAGTTGTTGAAATATTGGCAAACACATTGTGACGTGACTTACATCTTGATGTAATAAGCTTTTGGAAGCATTTTATCTAGCTATGCATTTTGAGATACATGTCACACATTTGTTTAAAGGAATATAATTTGGCATATTTGATTCAGACTTACACAACACAAAAATTGTGACAAAGCAAGTTTAATTCGTTGCAAAATATAATTAACTATTAAGTACATGCCAGAAGAACAGCTATTGAAGTTAATGTACAAAAATTACGAATTGAGAAAAGGAATCTCTGCAATTTGAAGGAATTAACATTTTTCTTAATAGTTCTCAGGAATAGGATAGTCACATTTTATCGATTGCTTGTATTATACAATTTCAGGGTGTTTTCAAAACATCAACATACCTCACAGGAGATTAATAAATCTGAAGGCAACGCTTCTACAGAATCGGAATCTCTAGGTTTCTTGTGAAGTTTTTTCAGAAATTTTATGACAATTTGAAACTAAAAAAAGGATAATAAACAACATCTTATCAATCAATATCAATCAACAGTGATGGAAATATGTTCTTAAAATGGTACCTTATCTAAAGATTTTCCAAAATCAAATTGATATGGAAAATTGATAAAGACACTGTCAATAGAGATACTCCTAGAACAGAATGATAGAAAGTAAACACAAAGGGAACGCACATACTATAAATCCCTAAACTAACGCCTTCAACTAGAGCTGACACTTATAATTATAATCCCTCAACAAAAGCCTTCAATATTTTATGTTTCTGTACTCATACAGGTATGAGAACACAACAACTATATAGATGGAAAAACTAACGCATGTGTATGTAAATTTTTGCTGCATCATTGTCAACTTCATCAAGCAAAGCGTTTTGTTATGGTCAAGTTCTTCTAAGTCACGCGTAAAACCATGTAGAGGCGAGAAACACTTTTTCACAATTAGTAGAAAAGCCATCAAGTGACGTCAGTTTTTTTATCATCACAGAATCCGAAATTTTTGGGGAAATATCTCAGGAACCAATAGGGAAAACTGATGTTTTTTTTGGGGGGGGGTCTGCGATACAGGCGAGGGGGTGACACAAAAATTTGGGCCTAAATTTGTTTGGGGACAGGTCTGTGACATCATCAAAATCTTTGTTTTCGAAGTTAAACATGGTAAAATGTTTTATCTGGGATGATAATTCTACTATAATTGAATTACACTCTATCGCTTACCATGCTGTATTGTGTTGCTCAAGGTTTCTAAACTGCCCTCGTTCATGAAGAAGTTGCAGTGGTGCAAGTTTACTTATTTGAGTTTCCTAAATTGATTAAAATGAAAAAGAAATAAAAAGAGGAAGTTTTAAGAAAACAGCATCATAAAAAATGACTAATATTTTAGAAAAGTTTTTAAGCTCCTTTTAGCACAATATTTTTCTTTAACTCAATTTCTTTGGATTACCTGGAATCGAATGATCTCAGCGTCATCAAAGTAGACAGATACTTTGTTGCAGTTCAACTTTGTTTTCTGTTTGTTTAAAGCCATTGATAGAGTTCCAAAGCCAATTCCAAAACTGAAAAAGAAATTTTCTTTTGGAAATCTTGCAGAAATAAAGAATTAGGGGATGCACAGGACAGTAGGAGGTTAAGTGAGGTGAGCAGGGCTGAGTGAGGGTTAGATCGCACTACAATCACACAAAAATCAAAAATCAAGGTTCAAGAATCCAATAGAATGATAATAATCATCAATAATCATACCTATGAGATTTCGCTGTTTTTAAATGTAATTTTGTCTTTGCTACAACCAGAGAAACAGAAACTTCTTGGCTGGTTACTGAGGATTTAGATTCCATCCTTGCAGGAAACTGTTCTAAGAAGTTAAATTAAAGAACAATTAAAATAAGATTTCTCTAATGCAGTTCAATTTTTCCACATTTTTTTTTAGTCTCCAGTCATCAGTTCTTATAGAAAATATAGACTCTTATTAAAGGTAGGGTTTGAGCTAAGAGAAGTCAAACATTTCTTCAATGTGCTTACTTAAGAAAACCAAAGAAAACTTTCCGACTTGAACACACCTTTTCAAGATTAGTTATTTTGGTAAACTTAAAGGCTGGGTGTACACCTTTTACCAAAAAGAATTTTCAAAATACCTACAGAAATACGTAATTCATAATTGTTTGACAAGCTGTTCAAAGTTAACAAAAAGGGTTGCTTTAAGGCAATCTAGAAAGTGTAAATAGATTTGGAGGGTTCTTCTATGTCACTCGAACCTGGCTCTGTTTACATCTCACTGAATAACCAAACATAATTTCAAGGTTTCAGGGAATTCTTATGCATAAATTGGAAACAAGAGGAGGTTTTGTTATTATTCTAAAATGATACACAGTTATAAATGAATTATTTAACCAATCTCACTGTAAAGTAATGATTCCTTTTGAGGTTTAATGCAAAACATAAATAACTTTCGGACTTGTTAGTTTCTTTACCCAGAGATTGTACCTAACTAAACTCCAGCAATCCTCAGTATTGATGTTATTGTTTGATCACTTTAATAGTAATGAATAATTCCGAAGTCAAAAGTTCAGATCTCAATCTTACAACTATTCCTACATCAAAAACATTTTGTCTGTTGGACATAGTTAGTGTCATAAGAAGATAATGAATAAAAAAATGAATGTTATCCTGGTGATGTTCATTGGTTACAGGCAAGTTACAAAGGAGAAGAGTGATGTAAGATCAGAAAAGAAACAATAGAATTTACGAACTTTTATAGCTATCCACAAATGCAAGTACATCGTTAATTTGTTCGTAAAATGCCATATGAATGTTCGGATTCCAGTCAATATCAAACTGATTTATGTTGACATCCACATTCTAAATAAATGTGTATTATAATTCCACAGGATGTCTTTATTATCAGGAAGGAAGAAACATTTTTTTCATCTGTTCTTCTAGGCTATTCATCTTACATTTGACTTAAATATTTTTAAATCTATTTCTTTGATTTTAATCTATTTAAGCAGGAATTAGTTGAATTATAATTTGCACTTATAGTTTTCAATCCACCTTCCTACATCACTACTTAAACCATACTGGAGTTACTTCAGCAGTTGTGTTGAAGTTCACCATTGACATTTAGAGCCCTGTTTAATAAAGTTGCAATAAAAAATACATAAGGGTGTGTGTGTTTTTGTTAGATTCTTGTGCCTCTGTTTTGGTTCATACATTATTCATTTGAAACATTCTCCATGTTTTCCTTGTCTCTGAAATATTTCACAAACCCAAATTTGTCACCGCTGCCGATCTTTTTGTTTTAGTAAGTGTTTTCTTCGCATTTACCATAAAAATAAAATAACTAAAATTTTCTTTCTCAAAATTATAGCACTACTACTGATGTCCATATTTCGTTTTTCACTTGTGTAGCTTGTCTTGGTGCTTTTGAGATCAATTTAACCTTCGTGGTGCGGACCACTGCACTGCAATGCAGTAGTATCAGACGAAGCAGTTTTGAGAATATTTTTTAAACAAAGCATCAGTTTTGCAAAATAGATCATAACTTTTGATGTACTGGTCGTATGGATCTCAATGAGGGCTTGTTTTGTCACTAATAAATTGTAGAATTATTTTCTGGTAAAATATTTCAAAATTTTCGGTTAGTCCCAGATCCTTTATGACCAAAACATGCAAAATAATGACAATTTTTAAGAAAAAATTACTTTCAAAGACTCTGATAACACTGAATTCTTCTGTTTTACTTCAATTATGACAAATTATTATGAAAAAGAAAGTCTCACAGGCATTGATAGTATTTTGAATAAATATTTTATACATTTGAGACCCTAAACAACTCTTACACGTTAAATACAAACTAACTAAAAAATAGAAAATTATTGCCTCTATTGCTCATTCAAATACAGGTCAATGTACTTTTCAACATAATGTTTGTAGGTATGATAAATCTCAAAACAGTTGTTAATGCACAATGCAACACTACATGTTTTACATTCATATCGTGTGTCATGTCCACTGCGCTTCCGCTTCGCCAAACCTTTGCGTCGATCATATTCCCGCCCAGCAACGGTACAAACTTTACATGTGCGAAAAACTTTTCCTGTTTTGGAATGCTCTGGTACATCAATTAGTTTGGGGAAATGCCTTCCTGTCAATCTAATATAGTCATCTGTCTTTGATCTATTCAGCACCTCATCACGATCAATAGCAACAGTCGTGACCAGTTGACGGATGACATTGATTCGAAAATCGGTTTGTGTTTTCTTGTAAGGCTCGCCTTTCAATTTCAAATGTTCCTTCCACAATATAAAAGCATTGACCATGCATATGTTGGTCATTCTAAAAAATACTTTCTTCCACCACTTAATCGTTCTCTTGGAAAAGTGGGAGTACTTCAACAATTGATCATTGGCATCCACACCGCCCATAAATTTGTTGTATTTAGTCATCACTAGGGGCTTTTTGATTGCTTCATTTGTCTTTCGATCAACACGGCCTGTGTTAACTTTAGCGCTGTTATATACAGTAGAAACCAATGTTACAACTTTCCTGTCATACACTTTCAACATAGACATTTCGTCTTTGTACGACATCACGATTTCATCACCTTTCTGTTTCAACTTTTTATCACGTAAAGCCACGGGAATTCCTTTACGATTAAGCCTCAATGTACCAACTGCTCCTGTTTCCACATTCTTTAATTCATGAAATAAATATGGAGAACTATAAAAGTTATCCATAAAAATGATATAGCCTTTGTTGAGGTAAGATTTGCTCAGTTTCATAACTAGATCATGAGTCTTACCAAACTTTGTTACTGCTTCGTCGGTCCCAGTGTATAAATCGAAATTTACACAATAGTTATTAGATGAGTCTACAAGCTTAAATGTTTTTATGTGGTACTTGTCAATTTTACTTGGGTTGTAACACCGAAAATGTGCACGACCTTTGAAGGGAATGCAGCCCTCATCTATCGACAAATTCTGACGAGGACACCATACTTCGGGGAAGCGTTTGATGATGGTCTCGTAAAAGACACCAAGTTTATTTTTTGGATTGTAGCCATCTTCACCTTTTGGAATATAAGTGGCATTGTTGCAGAGGTGCAAGAAAGAGAATATTAAAAAATTCATCCCTTTTCATAACTGTTCTTGGAAATGGTGTATCAAAAATTTCATCCGTAGACCAAAATGACTTAACATTGTCCTTTTTGACGATTCCAAAATAAAATGTAAGTGCAAGAAAAACTTTCAACCGGTCACGTGTAATTCCCTCAGCTGCTGACCAAGACCTAAATCTTGACTTGGGAGGAATCCTATCTGCTGCCATCTCCTTTTCAATGAAGTTTGAGGCATATTTATTAGTTTCTACAACAATACTATCCAAAACTTCATCTGATAAAAATAAAGACAAAAAACCAAGCTCATCAGCAGCATCTACAGGTATGTCAATAAGAAATCCCTCAGGTTCCAAGAAATTAGGCAACCAATTCAAATCAGTATCTCCTTGCTTCCAATGATTATTGTCCCATCCATTAGGTGAATCATCTGCTGTTTTTTTACTCTGTGCATTGGGTTGAGGTGGATCAGGTTCACTGTTTTGATCATCATCAACAGCATCAACGACAGGATCTTCATTAAATCTGAAGTTTAACTCATTTTCCTCATTTAAAAGTTCATCTAATTCTTCTTCAATATCATCCTCAGAATCTAAGTCCATATCTGAATCAAATTCACCTTCTAAAACCTCATAATTTTCTTCAACATTTCTCCTTCGAAGTACATACTTTCCTTTCTGAACAGTCGCCATCTTGTTGTTTTCTAACTGATGAAATTTTTATTTTTGTATTTAATTAGACTGTAAAATTAATTATTTTGTGAATAAATTATATGTGAAAAATACTGTCCAATCATCTAAGAGTACTCTGGAATAATTAAAAACTAAACCAATCAGTTTCCTGTCTTGTAAATACCGTGGGTTAAAAGATAATTAATTATCCCGTCTATGGACGGGATTCGTCTTTTTTAACTATAACGCTATCCCGTCTATAGACGGGATCCGCACCACGAGGGTTAAGAGATAATGCGAATGATCGATCGCTCATCTCAAATCTTATCTCATTTCTGTCTCACTTCGAAATCTCATTTCTGTCTCATTTTTATCTCTTGCTCTGGTGGGAACCAAGCTTTATAACAGAAAATAAAGTATCATATATCATATCATTTGGTGGTTAGTTACTTTACTTCAAGAAGCACAGACATGTGGATGAATCGCAATTCGACAACATTCAAAAGTTTTAAAAGTTTCACAAAAATTTGCACAAATCACAGTGGAAGGTTTTGATTTCAAATTTGGAATTAATTTTGTCTATTTCATCAAGATTGGGCAATTTGTTCAATTTCCAAGGTGCTGTTTTCAAATTTGACAATCATTTTTCAGATTTGCTAAAAATTTGGGAAAGGTTTTATGTAAGGTAAAAACCCATTTCAAATCATGTTATATTTTGTACCTATGCATTTGTGAGCCACCATCCTGCAAGTAATACAGCTGGTTAATTTTTATTAAAGGAGCTATTACAGTTTTTGAAGAGTATGATGACAATAAGATTGATCGAAAACATTATATGACTGAATAACTTTATGATCTCTGATATCACTGATTTAAAAGCAAGCTGATAAAGGCATCACAATAAAAAATCTATTTTTTCAATTGGTCTTGTTGGAAGTGTTCTGGTGATAGGGTGATCATGAAAAATTATAGAATGATACTGATGATTAATAGCGTTATAGTTACCTTGATTGATGTGCTTTTACCAATGTTATAGGAAATCTTACTGGATGGTATTGAGAATAAATTGTCATTGAAGGTTTCGGCTTTACAACAATAGAAGGTGTCTCCCTGTAAAAAAAATAAGTTGAATCCAACAAGTATGTAATAATCTAAAACCAAATAAATAGGAAATTCTGCCACACCCATTTCAAGAACCATTTTTAAAATAGCTTCTAGTCTTTTCAGTGGCCACTTTCTCTGTGGAATCTATTTCAGTTAAAATCATATAAAAACATATGCATGCAGTTTAATGGATTTGATTTAAGTGATTGATGATTGTCAAGGTATAGGCAAATGTGTAGAAAATCGCCTTACAGTTTTTAATCGTTGTAGTTCCGTCAGTTGCGTGAAAACCATGCCAGATGTTTCAGCATTGACACAAGAAATTTGGTTTTCAACAGTGACATTTACAGTGTCAACTTTGTACAACAATGAATTGTAACCACCTTTGAAAAATTACACAAACAACATTTCAATTAAAATACTATCACAATGTGACAAAATGAAACCTCTGTCAAGAAAAACCCACCTTCTTTATCACCAACAAAGAACAGGTTGCAATTTTCCACAGCACAAACAACATCAACTAAGAATTAAATAGTTGTTATGAAAGCATACGTATCAGGTCATGTGCATCCACATGATCAGCAACTTCTGAATGAAATCATCAAAAAGTTCTTGCAGAACGAGGGTATACTAGATGGAAATCCAATAACTGGGTTTGAAAGACTAGTTTGATGTTTTGAAAAACCACTGCGAAGGAGTATTCTACAGAAATATGCACTTTATTTCAATGAAAATGCTCTTTGTTGCAGATATTTTAAATGTTCACACATCATACATACACTTGCTATTATATGACACATCATCCTTTCGATAGCATTAAAACACTTACTCAATTTTTAGGGAAACAGTGTTTTTACAACAAGTAAATTTATTTATTTCCTTATTTAATTATTCTCATAACCTTTTATCATTATCAAAAATCTGTGTTATGTTATAGATGAATGAACCCATCAAAACTTGTTTACCATTGATGCTGTTTTCCTTTGACGAACGACCAGAATCAGTGCGACCAAGTGAATTTTTCAAATTACGAACTATGTATAGTATTGATTGTCCCATTGCTAAAGACCATTCGATAGCTAGATAGGTAGCTGCTAACTTGCATGTCGTAACCTCTGATGTGAGGTCAACCTATAGGTACAGAACATGAGATCATTTTGCTGCAATTTCCATTTGAGTTATTGCCTAAAGTACTTTTCAAAAGGCTCTTCGTTAATATCATTAAGTGTTCTTCAATGAAGTTTTAGAAAAAAATTATCAATGATAAACAAATCCATTTCATTATGAGTAGAACATTTTTCAAGAGGCACTAGAACATACATAAACAAAAGAATACAAGTCTGTCCTACATAATATCGAGTCTTACCTGTTTCAAGTAAAAAAGTCTGAGGCACATGTTTTATTGCATTTATCCAAATTATTAAAATTTCTATAGGATTTAACGTGCAACAAATCTTACAATAATTGTGTTTTGTGTACACATTGTCTTGTCGTAAGATGTTGTGAGACATTATGCATAATGAAAAGAGTGGAAAATATAAGACAATTTCAAATCTAGGCTACTCCCAGTGTGCAAATTTGTTGAAAATCACTGTGAAGGAGTGTGTTTTTATAGAAATCTACACACTATTTCAATAAAAATGCTCTTCATCACAGTGACTGGGCTGCTGGTTTATAAATTTATATCAATGTGCCACCCAATCTTTAAGAACGTATCTCCAGAAACTTTAAATTTCACAAAGAAAAATTATAACATACATTCAAGGAAATGTTTCCAATTTCAAAAATTCGACCCCAGGCATGTCTTTCAGAAGTGGGTAAACAGGCTGGCTCATCATCTTCCAGTTGACAAGGCATGGCACAATGACTAATCAATGGTATATCTTCGACATTGACATAACAGTACACATCATTGATATCAAAGCTAAAACTTTATCCAAAAATAAATTAAAAATGATTAAGGCTTCAGACATAAAAGGAACAGTGGTTATTATTGGTATTCTATTGGTTTGCTTTACAAATTTAACCAAATGTTTAGAGCAACTATCTTGTATCTTGAGAATTAATAGGAATAAATGTTGGTGATGGGTGCCAAAAAGTTTGAAACTATCTCTGTATGTTGTAGAAAGAGGCTCACATGATATTTTTTATTCAAATCGAGCTCCATAACATGGTGTTACTTCCTTTCCACTTCATGATTTTACTTTCCATTACAAGACAGTAGGGGTTAAAAGAAATTTACCCAATGACCAATAATAGGAGGGTTAGGGTTAGGGTTGGTGCTTAGGGTTAGGGTTAAGGTTGGAGGTTATCGGTTGGGTAAATTTTTCAGGGTTCAATGATGACTCCAAAGTCAAAGAAAAATCAAATCACGGAATTACAAACAGAAAGCATATCCATCTTGTATGGGATTATTTTGCTACGATCAGTCATTATTGAGATATCATCGATCAAAGGTTTTAATGATGTCACAGCCCAATCCCAAAATATTTTTTCAAGGAAAAACCAGCGTAATGATGAAACACTTACACGGCTGTCTTTGCTTTAATTAAACCTAAATATAAAAAGAATAATTAAGAAATTATTGTCTTAGAATGTATAGACGACAAGAAGTATTACCATATCATCGAAGAAACTTCAAAGAGAATTAAGGGATAAAACACCTTTATTTTAGAGAGTAGAGGGGAGAGCGTTTTTTTTACGATTAGTATAAAAGCATGTGACATGACATCAGTTTTTTTATCCCCACAGGGGAACCATTGCATTGCTTCTCCAATCGAATGCGACGTTTTTGGGGAAATATCTCAAGAACCAATAGCGATAACTGACATTTCTCAGGATCCACAATACAGGCAATGGGGTGACAATAAAATCTCAAATTTTGTATGAGAATTCTAATTCTTATACTTATACATGCATTGTATAATGCTACCTTTCTGTTTTTCTGTTTTGTAGCAATGTAAGCAAATACGATAAAAAATTCTGCCCCAAATGGAAGTTTTTTTACTCTTATTGTCTTGGAGACTCTGCTCATAATTTTCAAAAAAATGGAAATTTCTATATACTTTTCACAGATTACATTATGGTAGGGTTTATCAAATTACCACTGTTCAATGGTCTTGACACCATCAGAGGTAAAATAAATTGTTTCTTTTTTATTGCTCAAAATTTAGACTTTCACATCATGGTTATCTTTGCATATTTGATGGGATGCTCATTGCTATTCAGTTTATTGACTATTGAGGAAGAAAAAGCCTGAATAAAGAAGAAATAGCTGAAAAAATCATTGAATCTAAAACTGAATGAACTGTTTGTTTTATTAACAGTCTATAGTTTCATGTGCAAATTCCAAAAACTCTTTCTGGTGTGGCACACAACTTTGCATGATTACCTTCAGTAAATTCCATTTTGAAATTTCCCAGATATAAAGTAGACACAGATGAACCAAGTGCTTCGTCTAATGCAAAATAAACATCACATGAACAGTTTTCGAGCATCACATTTCCATCCAACACACAACTTGAAAGGAAGGTTTCCTTTTTCACATTCTCTGATGAATTCCTAAAAAGTAGAAAATAAATGAAGGTACACATTTTACTATAACAAATTTTGACACAAATTTTTCGATTGAAAGGCAGTATCTTGCTACTGTAAACATCATTGGTAGTTCTTATAAAAGTTTGTAGTGTCAGGATCATAAATGGGTCTCTTAATCAGTCCTGGTTGATTTAAAAATATTCAGACATTTCTAGACTTGACTCCAAAATACTGGCTACATCTAGAAAAGTAAGAATGGTGTAAAGGGTATCAAAGCCTGGTTTCATACAAACCCTGATACTCAATATTCAAATGCTGCTTTTTGATGGTTTGATACATTTGTACATACTGCCAATAGTTATTTTAAGAAGATTTGAAGGTTTAAGAAAAGTCTTATGTTAAAATGAATGTTTTTGTTACATTCCTTATCATTACAGCATTTTGTGAAAACCTTTGTGAAATGCTTCGAAAGCTTGTTTTCAAATGAAAATTGTATTTATAAGTATCTTTGAGAAAAAAGAAAAAGTAAACGTTTTATCAATAGTTTAAATTCTACAGAAATCCCTTCATTGATTTCAAAAATATATGTTAAAGGAGTAAATCCCCCCAAAAAAGATTTCCATTCAAATCAACAAGGGAATATGTTTTAATAGAAAGAAGCTAAACAAATGACCATCTCAGCAGGTCAAAGGGTATAACCATGTGGTATAACCATATAACCATGTGTTGTCATTTTCATTTCTGTTTATGAAGGTTTGTTTACCTACACATGATTATGAGCTAACACTAATAATGAGTTCTTAAGTTGGAAGACAACATTAGCCTATTTTTCAGATTTTGTCAATATTTGGACTGTTATGTATATGGAACGCTATTATGAATTGTTTTCGAGGCATTTGATCTAACTAATAAAAGAATTCACTTTTTAAGATCGTAGTAATGCCATGTTATTCTGGGAAACTGATTATCATAAACTAATCAGCACAGTGGTGTTTGCACAGGATTCCAATGTGTTAGTTGTTCTGGTAAAAGAGAGTTGTGTTTTGCTTGCTTGTTACTTGACTTCTACATAATGAAAAATCAGAATTAGAAAAATTTCTGTAGAGTATAAACAAGTTCTACTGGTGGACAGTCAGAAAAATGTTTGAATGATGTTTTCTTATAAAACATTGTTTTGATGAAAGAAAGTGCATAACAACAAAACATGAGAAATACTTCAATGAGCAGTAATGTATGGTTATATTGCCATGGAAACTGGAATTTCAAAATTGTAAAATAATTGCTCTTTTATTACTATGCTTAATAAAATGTGTTTCAGTAAAAAAAAGCTTTCATTAAACTTATTCTATTTAATTAATTGATTTGAAAAGGAGTTTTACATAACAACACAGGATTAAGTATCGACAGGCTTCAAAAAAAGTAAATTAAAAAAATCGAATATCAAGATTAAAGTTATAACAAAATAATGCCATACACTTTTAGAAATAAAACAATGTATCCAATTACTGACAAGCTGCTGCAGTTTTACTTGGAGAAAGACCACAATGTCACTCTGATTGGTGTAGACTATGAACTACAAATAAAATGCTCTGTTATCGAATGCTTTGTGCCAGTCATGAAGACAGCATTGGAGACTACCCTGAACTCATCTGGTTATCATATCGACGGAACACAAGTTATCAAGCTGCATTCGGAATACAAAGAAGAAACTGTTTCTACCTTTATTAAAATTTTGCAAGAAAAAGACTACAACATATGTCTGTCATGGCGACAATTGATCAGCCTTCTGAAGTTCAGCCATTTCTATCAAGCCGAAGAAGTGATTACACTTTGCTACCAAAAAGGCGAAAATCGTCTGCGAGTTGAAAACCTATACGAGGCCTTAAACCTAATAGATACGTATGACTTTCGTGATTGGGATGAAAGTATAGCTTACATCATTCGTAATAATCCATCAGTAAGGAGAGAGTCAAAGTGGAGAGAATTATTTGCACAATGTCCATACACAATGTGCTGCATAGTGAATAAGCTGTTAGATATGGGTTAACAATGCTTTCGAATATAATGCAGAAACTTAGAAAATGGTGCATAGGAGTTCGTATTCTTTCTTAAGCCAAAAAAATAGATAAACATTGACATCAGAAGCATGCTGATAGCTGCATAAAAGAAAAGAAAACTTATAACAGTTTTTTATATAAGACTTCATTACAGTCTAGATTTTCTAAAACAGAATTATTATTGTTGTTTTATTGTGAGTATTATTGAAAAAATAACTATAAAATAACTATAAAAATTACTATCTGATCCCACGCCAATACTCAATCCCTTACTACATATCTGTTATAAACCCAGCAAGAAATCATGATGAAAAAAGCACTTACTCTGAAGATATAACTATAGAAGAACAACGATTTTTTATTCCAATGAAGTGCCTTTTCCAAAACAATATTTCTTCAGAAATGAAATCTAAGTGGCAAGTATCCACTTTGCAAAGTATATTTACAAGATTGGTAGATGATTCTGTACAAATCTAAAAAAGAAATTCGAATGAAACCCAAGATGTTTTGTAAGATCATCAATGCTTTAGGAACTAAATTTTTGCGAGAACTAAATTTTGAGGGAACTAAATTTCGCAGATTTCGAGGTTTCGGGGGGTCTTCCACGAAATTTGATTGTCGCAAAATTTTTCATTCTTAACCGACTGTGATTTTTTTTAAAATCAAACTTTGATTTTGAAGTTTTTAGATAGTTGAACAACATTAGGGAACATGGTTTTGTCTTCGTTTGTCCAGTCATTAGATTTTTTGACAATACTAGGAGCAAAAAAACCCCATTTTTCTTTGCTTTGTGCTATATTTTTTCAGAATTTTTATTTTTATTTCTCCTTTCTTGCGATTTTCTTGTTCTTTGTTTGAAAATTTGTCATGGTAGTTGATTGAACAGGCAAATTTTTCTTTTCACTTTTAAGTCAATTGCCATTAAATTCCTGCAAACTTTTGTTCATCTGGCTCATCCACGAAATTTAATTCCTGCGAAAATTAAAAATGTGCCTATTAATCCGTGAAATGAAATTCCTGTGAAATTAAGTTCCCAGGAAATTAAGTTTATTTTGTCAAAGTTTAAAAATACTAATGAAAGCTTTTCATCCAGAATATTCAAAACATGCCATGTGAAACGAGAGGGTGGAACAACACACAAGTAAAAAAGAACTCAAACATCTTACATCAATTTCAGAAGTAACTTGCTTGCATAACAACAATTTGCAATGGTTCCTTCCATTAATGATAAAACCTTAAATGGAAACAATGTCAATACAAACCTAACCGTACATTATACACAATTTTTTTTTTTTTATCGAAGATAATCCCTTTAACTTATTTATTATTATAAAAAGCATTTATACGGAAACAGGCCATAGTTTTGTTAGTGTCAGTAGTTGATTACAATAATTAAATGGTGTGAAGTTACTGAAGGCTAAGATATGAATCTAACATGAACTGGAAAAGACAGACAACAGAGCCATGACTTGCATTCAAAAAGTGCTTTCAAGTCAATAATTGATTACATGTCAGTATTATATTTTTGAAGCTACCTAAAACATCTATTGCTGTTTTGTACTTGGATTCACTGAACCTCTGCCAGGCCAATACACAGTTCCAATCAACTTGCAATTCCCTATAATGTACAGTTTGGTGAAGATCTACACACATACAAGATTTTGTAAAGTAACATCAGAGAAACTAAATGAAACAGATGACTGTTGCCCCTTCAGAAAAAAAGTTCTAAAAGATCAAACACTATGGAAATTGATGGAAGCTTTAAATTTTATAGTTTTCTTTCATTTCAATTAAAGTTTCTAAGTATTTTGACTTTTAAAGATCACAATAACCGGCTGGTGTAAAAAAATTATTTGCAGCGCTGTAATGTGTCCAACAAACCCTAGCACATTTTTGTCTGAAGTGAACAGAATCATAATCAGTATTAATCAAAATACTTCGTAGTTTTATATCAATAACACAAAATAATTGTGAAATAACTAAGAAGACAGGAACTAAAAAAAATTAGCAAAGAAAAGATCAGAAGAACATCATGGTAAGATGATTTTGCCTACATAACTCTATCAGCATGCTAAAAAGCTTTCCAATGCCACAATGTAAGTCAAGAAATAAAACATGAGGACAGCAAAATGTTGAAACAACAAACATGAAGAAATGATTCAAACCTTCTGTACCTTCTGTCCTTTAATCGGTAAACAATTTTAGCATTTTCTAATGACACCTTTATATTCTGAAAAAAAAAAAGCTTCGCTCAGTAAATCAAAACTAAAGAAAACAAAAACGTTTTGTGTACTTACCTCTGGCATGTTTTTGATGGCTGATGATGTATCGACTTCAGTTTTTGCAGTACTTGGATCTACTGTAGGAGTTCCTGCAAAAATTCAAAATTCCAAATCAATGCTAGAACCAGATGTTATGAGTGATCTATCCAGCCCACCTTCAAGTGTGGCAAGAATGTTGGTACCATTTCTATTAGCTTTATAGAATTCAATAGAAAAAATACAACATTACAACATTACAGTCACAACCAAAAAATGCATTTCTTTAATTTTCAAGAATTTTTCAATTATCACTTTTAAAATATTGAACTAGAAAATTGTGATGTCTATTTTGAGGCATAAGGCTTTTCAACAATATCAAAACTGTAAATGTCACGTATTACTGCAGGATACTATTAACATTGGTGGAAAATAGAAAAAATGAGATAAATTAAGAGACATTATTATTTTTTTGGATACAATGCTACCTCTTTATGCCAAATTTAACTAGCTGTAGCTGTTAATTAACAAAGTTAACAAATATTGTTTTGAAAATATTACCTGAATCAGTGGTAGATTGTTTGTGTTTCTGCTGAATCAGTTTGAAAATGGTGAGGAAATCTACAAATTCAAGAAAACATCAAGTTCAACATCTTTAGTTACACTCTCCACTTTAACTTTCATTCCATTCTATCATAACGTGAAAACGTTTTGGGTGGTTAAGTTTACTTAACCCGCGCTGCCCTTTGCTGCTCGGTCAGCCATTTTGTTTTGACCAATGTCGACGCTGGCTGACAGTTTTAGTCGTAAGTTAGTCTGTCCTTGTTGACAGCAGTACAATTTACATATCCTGACCTAGTTGACAGTTCCTTGGTGTGATAGTCCTTGTTGACATATCGCATACGTCCTGGTTGACGTCTGTCCTTGTTGACTTTTTTTTGTGAATGTACCAACTGGATATTCCCCAATTCGGCAAAATACTTGTTCTTATTGTGTCTTAGCCCATGCCGGTTAACGACTAAAACGGTTGTAGAATTCATTTTTGCAGATTCACAATTTGGAGAAATGTGGTCGACATTATTTTTAATGCACAAAACTTTTCAGGAACTTAGCCATCTTTACATTATGTTTATAAAAAACTTAATTAGGACTTTTCCACCACAACAGCAATAATCTGGTAAGTTGAGATCATCAAAACTTTCTATTATGAACAAGGAATTCGCCAACAATACAATCAAGTTATTGGGAAAAAAAATCCAACATTCATAACAGGTAAACAGTTTGGTTCTGTATTAATGGAGTATGGAGATGCTTCACGAGGTTTGTCAAACAAGTTAGTATTTCAATAATTTGTAGTACTATAAGTAACGTTGATTATGGCTATACAATTATCATAAAACATCATAAAGATGTAAGTAAGAACTATAAGCTTTTTATTTGCTCTCAAAACCCTCATTATTTGTTTTCATCTTCCATGATTCAAAAGAAAACATTTTCGTTACCTTCATTTATGTCCATTTTGAAGTTTGAAACTATCAAATTAAGTGTCTGAAAAAAGTAATAAAATGAGTTTGTTACAATTTTGGTTATTAGATTATACAGTTGACTGTCGAAAACACAGAGAGTTCCAGTTTTCTATGTCAGCTGTAACTTTACACACATAAGAAAGTAATGGAAAACATTTAATAACATACCATAGCATTGATTGGTTTTCCAGCCACAACACAGCTGTTTATACATGCTTTGTGAGATATAAACAACAGAGGCATTTCATTCTGTAATGTTGTAAGCTTGCAATTCACCAAATCTATTTTGAAACAAAACCTATAAGATATTGAAAATAAAATCTTAAATCAGTGTTGATTTAAAGTATTGTGACTAAAAGAACTATAAATGTGATTTAGTAGTGACAGTGGTGGAGAGGAAAGGTCCCTGGCCTAAATACGAGATCAGGTGTCCTCTTTCTTGTGTCACATACCTAGAATGAGATCCCCTTAAAATTTAAAGCTTTTCAGTTGACTTCAAGCTTTTCTTGGAAGTTAAAATACTAAAATACCTTTGCAAATTGGTGTCAGTGACAATTCCAAATTTGACATCAGCCGTCCAATTAGTAGCAACATCATAGAAACTCCATGTAATGGAAAAATTTTGAAGGACGACACCCACATGCTACAAAAAAATAGAGAGCAGGCGAAATTATTGGCAGAAGTTTTATTTCAAGAAACATCATTGAAAAATAGAGAGATGCACACTTGCAAAAACAGTCTAATTGAGTTTGCAGCCATAGTATTGATCAGAATGATATCTGAAAAAAAAAAAAAAAAAAATAAGAGAAAATACTAAAATTATTTGGTTAAGTATAATAGTGCAAATGTAAGCCAGGTTGTAGGTCAATTTTGAAAAGTGAAGATGAAAAGTTTATTTTATATTAAAACATAGGCATTAGCTTTTCAATTTAAAAAAAAAATCATTGTCGGTGCCATAAGACTATTATTCGGTTAAGTGCTTATCGAAATCAAAGGATTTTTAGTGTAGTGTTTATTATAAGAAAACTATCACAAAATAAAAAAAACAAACAGAAATGCAGACTAGAAAAGAATAAAACATGTTTTTGCTAATGAAAGTTACCAGTGTCTCAATTCTGAGATTTAAATCATACTCAAATAAACATCCAAAGATACATCAGTGGTTGCTATTGGTTCTCGTGATACTCAGTCTTCTACTTGTGAATATTGGTTTAAAGTGGATTTCCATTGCCCTTCTTCAAAGGAGAAGTTTGTTAGCAACCATTACCACGAATACAAAGGAAAAGATACATGACTGATCTTATGAAGTATGACATTCTGAGTTTAAATGGGTTAATGTTACTTTCGAAAATTAGGAGGGCGCTTATTGGAGGGGGGCGCTTAAAAGAGGGGGGCGCTTATAAAATTACTTCAAAAAACCCCTACAAAAAATTGTGAGAGGTGTTAAAAATAAATACTTATTTCCACTTTTATTATTTTCTATAAAAACTATGTACAGAAAACAGAAGAAATATCAGGTATGGTTCATGTAATGTTTTCCAACTCTATATCTATGTCGTCATCTTCTTAATCGGAGTCTATTAGAATGTTTGGATCATCTTCCATGTCTCGTTGAAAAGATCTACAAGCAGTTGGCTGACTGTTTTGGCTAGTTTCTAATAAGTGCCCGGGCGCTTATCTAGGATTTTGACTCTAACATTGTAACTCTAACATTGTAAGCGCCCGGGCGCTTATTAGAGGGGGGCGCTTATAAAATTATTTTTGGATTAACAGGGGCGCTTATTAGAGGGGGGCGCTTAAAAGAGGGGGGCGCTAAAAAGAGGAAATACGGTACTTAAACTTTCGGTTGTACGAAGAAATTGTAAAATCCAATTTAAGTTCTTAGCCACCATGAGTATTCTGATATTTTTGAACTCATTTTATATTATGTTTTGAACCTTTTATTTTCATGTTTCATGACCCCGTAAGACATCCAGTACATAGTTTTTCTGTAGTTCTATAGCATATTATGGCATGCTTCTTGAAATTTTAGAAGATAAACTTTTATATAAGCAATGATAAGGCACAATGCACAAACCAGCCATCATCTGTTCACAGTATTTGTATTATTTTGTATGTTTTATCAATGCCCATGATTAGTTCTCGTATTAATCAGATTCCAGAAACAACAGTAAAACAATTCTATTGTTTTGAAACAGTAGAAACTACAACTACTATGAACATGCAGACTATAATTAGTGTGCGAAAGCAGTTTATAAAAAAGGAAATATAGCCTGCATGCCATCAGAATCAAAGAAAATTCAAGAATAAATTTCTCACCTTTTTTTTTGTCATTTCTTTTGAGTTCATTTTGTTTTTCGTCTGGAGAGCACTTTTTCAAATTGATCGTTGCAGCACCGACCAGTAAGGTTAATGGTTTGCTAAAAATCAAAGTTTGACTGTTACATAGGTATTAGTCAATATTCTTTCATAATGCCTCCATACCAATACTATTGGCTTCAAATCATCATGAATGTTGTGAGATTATAGTGTCTTAGCTTATTGTGTTACGGCTACACCAACGTAGAAAAAGAATGATTGATGAATAACAATGCCTTGAAAAAAAGCCTGAACTTTGACAAAAATACTTCAATAGAGAAAAAGTGTTTAACAAGTGTAAATTCTCTCCTGACGATACCAATCATAGTTCAACCAACAAATCCCTGTTACGTACGCAGATAGTCAGCGCTGCAAATAATTTTTTTACACCAGCCGGTCATCCTGATCATTAAAAGTCAAAATCTGCCGGTCACATGGCTATTTTGCCGGTCAAGTCAAACTTGAAAAATGTAAACATTCTATTTCACTGTTATTGTAAAGGGAACTGGAAACTAAGAGGCTTTTTAATTTCACTGAATAACACGAAAACGAGTCCTGCTGGTACCACAAAATGTTTTCATATTCTTTCGTTAGGTGAACAATAGAATTCGAAGGAAATTTCAAAATTACCTTAGCAATGGTGGCAGTTCTCCCTAGCAACAACAAATTGGTGAACAATCAATTAATACACCTTAAGTTTATCCTTCGTTGTCAATTGAGCACGGAAACTAATATAATAAGTTGAGCATGTTCTAGCTCATATAAATAGTTGAGCATGTTTTCAAAGAGTATCTTCGTGCGCGATTAAAAGTGCGTCTTGGAGCGTTATAGCGATCGCTATCCCTTGCTATCAAGCAATCATCGTATTTCACAAAATCTGATGGTCCTTTCGTTTCAATAAAATTAATTTTGACCGGTCAAGTTGATCAACCATAAGAAAAAATACATGATCAAGTGCTTTATATCACCGGTCATTGACTGCTGACCGCCCGTTATTTGCAGCGCTGGATAGTTACACCGTATTTTCTATAATAAATGCGGCACTCTACTAAATGCCGCACTTATAGCCAAACATTTGAAATAAACACCACCCCTGATAAATGCCGCCCCGTAAAAAAAGCTGCATCTTGAAAAGAAATAATTTTAATACTTTCATTTGTTTTCTATCAATAAATTCTTCCACATTCGTATGAATTTTAATTGATGTGTAATTAATTGCACAGAAACATTCAAACAAAATTCTTGTATCTTTAAAAAATGCTACAAACTTGGACAGTTCTATTGGTGAATATGCCACAAAATTTCCTTTTCTGACATTGTCTTGCACATGCCCATCACATAATTTGACATGTGCTGCTTTATTGAAACATGCAACTGAAACACTACATTAAGATCAATCTTCTGAAAATAATTTTCAAATTTTCGAGTCTGAGGTCAGCGAAAGCTAAGAAAGTTATCATGCCGTTGAAAAGAACAGCGACAGTAATATTATTTTCTTTGACATTTTTGTATAATGTGAACATATCTTTTGCGAAAAACATTTTCATACAATCGTCTGTATTGTTTTTTAGGAAAAACAAATAGTTTCTAAAGTCTATTTGCAATAAACATCACCCTCTATTAAAGGGAAATTAAGCCTTTATCAAAAACTTTTTATATTAGCTGCAGAAAGGTCTCATTAATCTTCTGTGACCATTAAAAATTATTTTAAATGATAACTGTACTCAGTTTTTCGTTATTTAGTATCTAACAACGGACGCCATTGCAGTGCTCTGTGATGGAAATTTTGACGTCACAGCGCGATCGCTGTTTTTGTAAAGATTAACTAAACTACAATATTTTGTTTTTGTTGATGAAAGTTATTAAGTTCTTCGTGATATAAAACCTTTATTAAAAAGTATTACGTTTTAGATTTATAGCAGGTATATGTGCGTAGGTGAGTTTTTGAACAAATGTGTATAATAAAAAATGAAATCTTCAGTATGACTGTTTTTGTTTTTCTTGAATCGTTAACGATAAATTTATTTTACATTTTGCTGTTTCTTGATGTTTAAGATTGTTATGCTATGTTCGTGTTTTCTGTGTTGTTTTTCTACCGTTTCTCGTATCTTTAGAACGTAGGCGTAAAAAACATGTCATCATGTGCTGCCTACGTCTGATGTTTCTGCAAATGAAATTCGCTCTGTGACGTCATGATGTTTATAACGAATGCTGTAATGGCGATTTAACTAAGTTGTTTTTTTAGCAGTTTTTTTCATTTGGAATACCTTTTATACATAAAAAGGTGTTCCTCTAGGATAAATGAAGTATTTCATGCTCAAATTCAGAAAAGAAATTTTAAGGCTTAATTTCCCTTTAAACGCAGCATCCAAAAACCGGAATTTGTAATAAATACTGCAGCGTTTATTAGAGGAAATACGATAGTCTTACTTTTGGCCTTAACTTTTGACTTACTTGCAATGGGAGTTTATCCAGCAAGAGCTGATACCAATTTGTTCAATTTGCTGAATAAAAAAAAAAATTGCGAAGAATCAATAAAATGAATTGAATTATTACAGACAGATTTTCAACTTTGCCAGTTATTTCAAAATATTCATAACCTTGAAGCTAAGATAACCACTCTTTTTTTAAAAAAAATAAAAATAAATAATTTAATTTAATATAATAATTTAAAAATAATTTAATATTACTAAATCACTCAAGCATACTTAACTTATGGACAGTAACATAAAAGGAAATGCTTCTAGTAAAAAATGGGAGGTAGTTTGAATTTAAAAACTTTCCAGCACTAGTCCTGCAGAACTTATGTTCTCCAATAAATCTTGGCCGTCATATCTGTAGCTGTTATCCATATGTACACCAAAGATAACACTATCGAGTGGAAATTAGCTAGTTTATGGTATGTCAACAAAAGCAAATCTATGAAATCAGTATGTAATTCTTTGAAAAATATTGAAATTTGGAATGAACATTAATACTTACTAATTTGAAGAGTCCTTCCTTCTCAACAGTGAGTCCTTCCAGAAAAGTACAGTGTATTTTCACGACCGACAATTTGATACCAAATTTCTTACGAACTTTTCGTGAAAGCCAACCGAATAGTAATCTGCAAGAGGAATGGGAAGTCAGACAAAATGAAAAGACAAAAATAACAACTACTTTAGTTAAGATAATAATCATATTTTGGCGAACTTTGGGAAATTAATGTGATTTCAACTGAACATTATGCGTCATCAATGAGGCTCAGCTAAGGCCCTTCAAGTCATTGTTCAAAAATCCATTACAAACTAACGTGTTGTAGCCGTTGTAAATCAGGCTTCGTTACGACAGCTACGCGATCATGTTCCTGCGCGCTGTTGCGTAGCTAAAGCTATGCAATGGACATGTTTTTTCACGTAGTTACGATTTACTTTAACATGAAAAACTTTTTCTTGTTGTTTATTAGATTTTTGCGTAAGCAAGAAATCTATTAAAACCTTCCGTGTTCTTGGTTCAATTTTCTTACTGTCAAAACTATACGTCTGTGGCGCTTGTTTATGTCTAATATGGCACGTTGTCAAAATGTCAATTCCCGTGAAAGAAAATGGCGTACATCCATTCTTAATTCGAAACTGTATCCATATCTTAAAATATTTTTTGAATTGTTGTGAGATGAATAACCAAAATTTCTAGAAACATTAGAAAGTATTACAATAATGTTATGTTACTATTTCATTATTTGAATTATATCAAGTGGATATTATTTAAGTACAAAGTATGAACAAAAAGTGTAGAAATCCTCATGCCTGTTTAGGCTCTTGTACAATATTTGCGATGTTGTTTTTCATAGTACGCGATCCTGTAACTAATGTATTCTAGCTACGACTTTTATCACACTGTTAGACATTTCTTCATGGCGAAGCCTGGTAAACATATACCTTAACTAAAATAATTGTGTTATCCTGGTCTTATTAATGACTATGCACTACCTATACACTAAATAAACTTTAAAAATTTTAACTTTAAAGTCACTAGATAAGCCGTCTTTGATTTTAGGAATATTGTAAGACATTATTGCATTACTAGTTTCACGAGTAAAACTTCTAACTTGCAAAATCATGTGTCAAATCCGCCTTTCCCATGTACGTACCAGTGACGAAAAATTAAATCAAGGATAGCGACTCAAAAGTGTACCCATGTTATAGAGCTCGAGAAACTCAGCAAAAAAATGTATGGGATCATTTTGGTTATGACCAACTGTTACAGAGATAAGATTTTGATGACATCATAGCTGCATCACCCAAAATAAATTAGGCCCAAACATCAAAAAAACATCAGTTGTCGCTATCTGTTCTCGAGGTATATCCCCAAAAACATTGCATTGGAATGGGGATGCAATGCAATGGTTCCCCCCCTTGATGATAAAAAAACTGATGTCACGGAAGTTGCTACCATATATAATAATTGTAAAAAACGGCATGGCCTAACAAAGAATATGACCACGATTAAGAGGACTTTGACCATAAAATTCATTGAAATATATCACTCTCTAAAATAAAAGTGTGACACACACTCTGAGGTAAAACTTTTTACAGAGTTTAACTTTGAAAATATCGGGTTAAATTCGCCATTCCTGTGTATGTACCCAGTGACGAAAAGAGAAACCATAGAATCATGGTTCAAAAGTGTGCCTATGTTGTAGAGCTTGAAAAACTAAACAAAAAAGTGCATGGAATCATTTCGCTACCATCAACAGTTTGAAAATCAAAATCAAAGATTTTGATGACGTCATAGCCGCACCGCTCAAAAATATTTAGGCCCAAAACTTTCGTCATCCCATCACCTGTTTCGCTGACCCAAAAAAACTTCAGTTATCCCTATTGATTCTCGAGATATTTCCCCAAAAACATGGCGTTTGATTGGGCCTGCAATGCAATGATTGCCCCACTAACACTAACATCACGCCACATGCTTTTATACTAATAATGAACTGTCTCTCGCCTCTACATGGTTTCACGATTATTATAATAAGATTGCAACCAATGCACAGTAATTATTTACAATCATGTGAAAGCAAGACAAACTAGAATACAGCTGGTTGTGAAACTTCAGATAAATTACTGTCCAATGGGCAAAATCATCAAAAGACACTGCAATGAAGTGCATTTTCATTGAACTAGCATATGCATTTGTGTGCCCTTCTATAGAAATGTACTGCTATGCAGTGATTTTTCAACAAATCCTTGATGTTTATGAATGGGGTTAATAGAAAACAGTAGGATATAATAATCTAACCTCAATCCGATCCATGTAACGAACCAGAAGAGAAGGAATAGCACCAAGACATACAGCAAGCCAGTCCAAATGAATCTGTTGTTAGTGAGTTTATCAATCATCATAACCACATATTTTCTAAATCTCTAAAAGAAATTCCTGCACACTTCACAAAATTTTCTCGAATTGAAGTGGATGCCCTATGGATGTGAAACACTCAGTCGAATGACTAATCTTAACAATGTTAACAAGAAATAAAAACTCGGGTTTTTTTGGTGGACAAGTTTAAGTATGCAGTTAGAGTTGTCATCAAAAATTAACTCAGAAATTCAATTAATGTGAAATATTAGCCAAAATTCTGATCCACCTGCCCAATGATCCACGAAGCCATTAAGAAGCAATTGAAATAGAGAAAAAAAGTTAATCAGGAAAATTCAATCAAATTTTTTTCTGGGCTTTTCAACTCCAAAAACGTTTTTTCTGAATGATTATAACAATAAAAATAACAATATAGAAATAAAATATATTATAATATGTCATCACACACAAGATTAGTTAATAGAAAAATAGAACATTAATAAAACATTTTAAACCAACAAAACCAAAACAACTTTAATGTAACAACCATGATTTTGGCAGAGGTTAATCCTGCAGAGCATTTCCACAAAAAGGATTACTAGTTTTGATTCTGCTATAAGAATATCAGTGTTAGCGAATGGGACTTGTTTCTGAGTTTGGAATCACTTTCCAAAAATCTAAACCATAAACAGTATGTTATATCGGCATTAATCATCAAACAAACAAGAACCATGGCTAGTCTACTATTCCAAAAACTTTGTTTTCACATCCTGGAAATGTTTTCATATTCATGTGCAACAAAAAATCTTCAAAACAAACATTGATTGCTGTTCAAAATATAAAACACAAACAACAATACAATGAAAACGTAGTTTGAATAAAATATCCTCAAAAAGCTAAGTAATCTCAACATTCTGATCAAAACTCAACTAACAAAACTCAACTACAAGTCTAAAATCTTCATAACAATTCAAAGGTTAGATTAGTATCAACACTTTTGTTCCTAATTGAAAGTACTTCAATTCTGAAAATGTAAAACATTTCTTTGTTGATTTTAATGTCATAAACGCTAAACTCAACTCTTAACAAGTAGACTATGTTACTCTAAAGAATCATTACTTGTGCCATCAGTTTTCACAACAATGTCAAATAATAGATCGCTACGGTAATTAATATATTTGGTCAACTCAATGTTCCTGTCGTGCTTGTACACTGCATTTCCCTTTTGCTGAAATGGTCTTCCAACATACATCATACTCAAACCAGAGGTTTCAATCTCACCAGCTAATGTTCTTTCTGTTAAATCTAAAACATCCGAGTTAACCATCAACTTGAAATGTGCAGTCAACGGCCACCTGACCTGCCCATCAAACAGTCCTTTTCTCACACGAAAATCAAGCCTCAAAAATGTTTCACATAGAGAAACACGAAATTGTAGTTTGTAGCCAGGAGTGCCAGTATAGAACTCTTCCGTTAAAAATGAATAGTTGGCTCTTGGGAAAGTGTTAGCTAAAACATTGTGAACATCTTTAATTTGATAAGGTAGACAGTTTTTCACTGGTGCATCCAACACACAACACATACGTCCAATCTGTTCTATGTGCTCAATATTATTCAAAGACGATTTAATTTCAGTTGAATCATCAAGATGTACATCTATTGTTTTTTCAAATGCATCAACTGCATCTTTCAATGACGAACATTTATTTTCAACATCTTCCTCCAACTTTTTATCACTTTCTGAATTTCCACACACGCACTGACCAATTTTTGCCTGTTCAGCTTTATTCAAAAATGATCGAAGCTCTGTGAACTCTTCACGGTATGTGGCAATAGTTTCTTCAAATGCCTTTATTTCATCTTTTAATATTGAAATCTCGAGCTTTACCTGTTCCAGCTTTTCCTCCTTCTCTAAACATTTAGCTACACAGTTAGCAAGCTTGGTTTTCAACTCCTGAATTTCAGTATCTTTTACACCGATTTCTTTTCCCAAAGTCTTTAAAACACCTTGATGTACAGTTTGAGAAGATGGATTATGTTGCAGGTTCTGATTGGAAAGCTTAAGCTGCCAATTTTCATGAATCAAATTGCCCAACCAGCCATCGTTTTTTATAAAAAATGCTTTCGTTATCGTCTCACAACTTTGAAAAGGAAATAATAGAGTGTGACCAGGTATAGTGACCTTTTCACTTATTATTGGAACTAACATGGCACCTAGCTTCTCCATCCACCATATTTGCTCCAACCTTTCCTGGTAAATACAATGTAGATGACCATGAGACATTGTTTTCTTCTGTACTGTCTAGTCTACATCAAATCAATTTACATTTCATCTGAAATTTGTAAAATAATGCCAACAGTCGTGCCAGTTGTTCTCAGTAAATGTGGTTCAACTAAACTCTCATGCTGTTTCATTGACTTATGACAAACGTTTTGCAAAAAATTATAATTATTAATATATTATTGATGATTGTCATAAATTTGCCATGTCTCATTATAATAAAAACAACGATTTAAAAATTCTATATTTATTTATTTAGCAGAAGCTTTTCGGACTACGTCCATCATCAGTGCATAAAAATTCTGTATGAAAAAAACTTTTTCTCAATTTACAAAAAAGGCGTATGGTTGCTATTAGATACAATAATAATGGAAACATGTTGGTAAAAACAATGCAATTACAACTGATACAACTAAAATGCAATTACAACTGATACAACCATTAAAGACCTACAAAATTTCCAAAGCTTCTTATACCGTAACTGTAGTAAATATGAACATTACAAGAATGATACCTACATCCAACCAACCAGCGAAACTTTACGCTAGTGCAAAAACACACAAATTCACAGAAGTATCAGATGTAACAACTGCTGAATTAAAGTTTAGACCCATTATAGACCAAACTGGGACATTCACCTACAACGCCGCACAAGTGATTGGTAAATATTTACAACCGTTGAGCAAGAATGAATATACTATAAAAGATACACAGCAATTCCCTAAACTTATCACTGAGTTACCACCACTAAATAATGACGAACAATACGTATCCTACGATGTGGAATCGCTTTTAACAAAATGTACCGTTAAAAGAAACCATCAACTATATAATCAAACAAATTTACACTGAAAACAAAATTAAACCTATTTGTTCAAAAACTATTTTCAGACGATTATTGATGAAATTAACCACTGAATGCACCTTCAACTTCAATGATAAATTTTACCGACAAACAGATGGATGTTCTATGGGTGGTCCATTATCTGTCATTATCTCAGATATTTGGATGGTAAAAATGGAAAATGACATAGTCGTACCTAGAAAACTCTTATTCTACAAACGATTTGTGGATGACACAATAAACAGAAGAAAAACTAACCAGCCAGATGATATGCTACAAGAACTAAACAACTATCATGAAAAGATTAATCTAACCATCAAGGAAAATCCAAAAACGTTCCTGGACACAAAGATAACAATTACTGATGGAACTGTCATCACAAATGTAAACAGAAAACTCACAATGTTACCGACCCACTGGAACTCGCAAATACCTAAACGATATTAAAGAAATGCCATTAACGCAGATTTACACCGTGCGAAAAAACTTTAATGAAGAACTAGATCTAATAAGGAAGAAATTTACTAAATTTACTAAAGCTGATTTTCCAAAAAGATACGTAGAAAGTGTAATTTGAGATTTCAATGAAAAAGAAGAAAGAAAAGAACTAGATGAGTTATACGGATCTGGCTGTAGACTTTTCAGCTAGTTTGTAAAAAACTTAGCAACATATGTATTTTATATGTGTTTTAAATAGCAACCATCACCGAATATGTTTGAGGAAAAGAAACCAATAATAATGGTCGAAATAACATTTTGTCAACAAAATGAAAATGTTTCAAAAAACTTCCTGAAGAAATTTCACAAATTCATGAATATCAATTAAACATCAAATGGATCACAAAAAGGGTAAAATCGTTATTTCCTCCCTTCTTGTAAAATTTACAAAGGGACATGTAACTGTGGCGTACAATACATAGGAGAAACCAAAAGAAATGTCAGTGTACGATGGAGAGAGCATGAAAGTAGCAATGGCAAGTCTGAACCTGCTAAACATCTCCTAGACAACCCAGAACACTCCTTCGCATGGTAGATTTTATCATCAGCACCACTTAACGATAGAACAAGAAAGAACATTGAAGCTTCATTTATTGCTCTCCAGAGACCAATACTTAATGATCAAATATATTTTAACACATTAAATCTATTCAGAAACGGTATTACATAATTTTATTGTACATACAATTGTTTTTTTATTGTATATACGTTTTTACTAACATTATGTTTCCATTATTATTGTATCTAATAGCAACCATACGCCTTTTTTGTAAATTGAGAAAAAGTTTTTTTTCATACAGAATTTTTATGCACTGATGATGGACGTAGTCCGAAAAGCTTCTGCTAAATAAATAAATATAGAATTTTTAAATCGTTATTATTTATTATAATATATTATTATAATTATAATTCTTAATAAGAACCATTAAAGACAACGAACTATCATAAGGTCGAGAAAAAAGTGTGTCAGCAGTTTTCTTATGAGATAATCTCCACGAGGGAGCCAATCATTTTTTTACTTTGTTTGAGTGCTTTGTTAATAATAAACAGCAGCCTGTTACCAGACCATTTCTCAATTGTTCTATTTCTACTCATATCAGTATTAGTGCAACCCTCAGCTCTATATATAACAGTTCATTATCTTTAATGATCCATTCAAAATCCCAGTTTTTTGTAATATGAATTTAAGAAAAAGAATTTATTTTGCAAGACAAATTCAAGGTCTAAATCTGAATACCCTACGGTCAAAATCTAATTTTAAGGCATTGCTACCACATTTACTCCTGATAATACACCATTGATAAGAAACAGGGCTTGCCAAATCATATGAACCAGTGTACAAAGATTCTGATAAGTCTATTTTGTTAATGTGTAAATTGAGCAATCTATTAGTCATACTAGCGATATCCTGAATAGCTATATCATAAAAATCACAATCAGACATGAAAGATATACCTTATAGACTGTGCATGTTGTTGTACATATGACTTGGACAAACCCTATGTGACAACATGGTTATTCAGAAAATGAGAAGCACTTTAACTAACCATTACCAGAAGTTAGTTATTAATAATCAATCTATTTTATAGACTATATTTTCAAGAAAAACGAGTAAAAACAATCCGCATGATAAAAATGAAACATAACTACATAATGAAGGTAAAATTAACAACATAAAAATTATAATGATATAAAAAATCCAAATACAGGTCACGTTATTTGTTCGACTTCAATTTCTCGATCGTTCAACTCTACTTGTAAAGCAAGGAAATTACACAATGTCCACAAGTTAATAAAATTCAATAATATATTTAAGTGACAATACAGAAAAACTCTTCATAAATCTTTCTTGAGGCATCACACATTTTCGTAAAAGAAACTCAACAATTTTAACAAGATTTTATAGAAAAAAATTGGCATTGCTTTTTTTATGCTGATGAAGCTTTGAAACAGTTTACAAAGTTTCACTGAATTTGTAGTGTTCTTGAAGAAGTTTCAAATCTACTAGAATAGGTTATGGCAATGCCTCACTTTTTATAAAAAAGTTTCTTACAAAATATCATGTAACAAAACAGATGAAATGAAAGGAAAAATGAATTGAATAGTAATTCATAAGAACAATGCAAAATAAAAATGAACAGACAATTTTGGTCAAAGCAATGGAACCAATTTATGCACTTTCATTATATATTAATTTTACCAAAATAATACATAGGCATAGAGGCAATAAGTAATCTGCTTTTTTAAAATCACTTTTTCATTCATTTTTTCTGTTGCCCTACACAACCACTTCACTGCTTTCCAACGTTAAAAATTGCTAAAGCATTTCTACATGGGAAAGTATGAAACATAATTTTAGCAGTGTCTAATCTAAGCAGTGGCCCGACTGATTGTGTATAAATATGAATTAAGAGATTTGAGTTTTACAATATTTTATGTTTGCCTTTGCAATTTCTAAGTATGTCCAAATGAAATTGTCGAGTGTTTTTACTTATCAGATCATTAAAATTTCCATTGGGCCACCAAAAATTCTCAAGCCAATGATGTCAATGGCCTGACACTGACACCCAGACAAAATCTTAAGATTAGACACTGTTTAATAAAAATTAAGGAAAAAGTTTTAAGAACTCAAAATTCGACAACGAAATAAATAATATTAAATGAAATTATTATAATATATATATAACAAACAATACTATAAATATTAACAAAGGATTTTTTCGTAACTGTATTACAAAAAAAAACAAGATAAAAATAACTGATAGGTGTCGTAAAATAAATTAAGTAGCTTATATTAAAACATTGTAGTAAGGAATCTGGAAGACAATACAGTGAAGTATTCCCCAAAATAGTGGAATGAATCAAGAATCTAAAAATAAACTGGCTTTCAATCTAAGGCTAACTCAAACTTCAATTCATTTGAACTCGAAATGAAATCTTTAATGTTTATCATATTTGTGTATTTAAATACAGGAGGAGTAGCATCTGCAGTTGGTCTACTTCGACAAGCCAGCAGTATCTCTGAACAGCTAATGGAAATCACTTCGTTTTGCAGGGCATCATTGTCAGAAAATATGGTCAAATGAATACCCATTTCAAAGGGCCACTTCAAAAAAGCATCATATGCACCTTTTCGGACACGGAAATCAAAGCCCAAGTCATATCCTTCCAAGCAAACACGATATTGATACTTATAACCAGGTTTTCCAGAGTAGCAATTAGCTGATACTAAAGTATAAGGCTTTCTTAAAGTTAGTGATTCATCACATATAGTTACGGCATTCGAAACTTTGAAATTTACAGCATTTTGAACAGGCTCAGTTACAACGATATTTTCCATGTTGGCAGCAGTAAAGTTCAAATTCAGTTGTTTTAACTGATTTTGGGCTTGAAATAGCTCGTCAGATATTTTCTCGTAAATATCTCTTTCTTGTTGGTACTGAACGAGCAGTCGTTCATACTCTTCCTCTAGTTCGGATGAGTCAACTGAATCTGTTGGTGCATCTTCTGGTTTGAATATCGGCACAACAACACCAAGATTGGCAAGCTGTCGACCTAAATTTTTACATTCCATTTTGTAGGCTTTGTAATTCTGACGAAGCTGGGCCAATTCATTATCCTTACTTTTGATGGTTGCTGTGAAACCCTTGTTAGCTTTTGTCAAATCTTCAATTCTTATTTGCAACGTTGCACATTTTGGACAAGCATCAATTTGATGTGTAGTTTTCACATTGGGTTGTTCATCTACAGCATCTAGATCCCATTCTTCTCTCTCCCTAGTCACTCTGTAAATTACATTATTCAAGGAATTGCTTTTCACATTTTGTATCGTTGAATCTGCGTCTGTCTGCAAATCCGTGTTTATTGACATTTGTGTTTGTATGGTTTTATCACGACCTCGCTTTTTCATGCTTCGCAGCTCGCGTAATGTTAATTCATGTTGATCTGTTTTCTTCTGCAGTTCTGTCTTCAACCATTTTATTTCCTCTTTGAACCCAGAACATTTTCTTTCCAAATTTTCAATCTTCAAATCCCTTTGTTCTGTTTCTGTTGAAGCATTATCATTTTTCTCCTGAAGGGAAGCATGTTCAAGCTTCAACTCTTCCAACTGATGTGTTGCATTTAGGAAACCAGTGTATGCAAGGTTTTGGTGAAGAACAACGTTCTTCATGCAATGCAGCTCAATTTCCATTGGAGTACCCTGAAAGACACAGAAGTCAATGTTTATGGCCAAAGGTGTCACAGTTATCTTTATATTTCAACACAGGGATTTTTCCAAGCACTCTCCAACTACCGTTTACGGGTAGCTGAAACACAATCCTGAACTGAGTTTAGAAACTCAATCATTCATTGTCAATTAAACATTCTTTAACTCTTTAATGTGCAGTACTTAAAAACACGTTTTGAGAGAGTAAACAACAAAGGAAGACATGTGGCGATCTTCTGCAGGTCATGCTATAGCTCCCATGGAGTGAAAAGGATCAATTTAAATACAACTCAATAAAAACTCATAGCTACGACCACAGCTTATGTTAAACAAAAATGCGATCTTGATCTTTTTTTGCATATATGCTATTCAAACTAAGGATATGTGACGATTTATGGGAAAAGGATAACAAGCGAAAAAGTGATTTGAAGCACTTAAGCGATTAAGTGATTATTTGAAGCAAAAAAGTGATTCTTTAAAATCGCTTTTTAGCTTCAAATAATCGATTTTCCGCTTCACATGAATCACTTTTTCCCTTCACATGAATCACTTTTTCGCTTCACATGAATCACTTTTTCGCTTCACATGAATCACTTTTCCACTTCTAATGAATCGCTTTTCCACTTCATCGCTTTTCCGATTCTAATGAATCACTTTTTCACTTCACATGAATCACTTTTTCAATTTTTATTTTGTATTTTGCGTAATCTTCGTCTATCCTATAATAAACAACAACAATAAAATAACAGATAATATCCTTGTTGAATTGTAAAAGCGGACGGTTTCTATTGCTAGCAACTTTAGAACAAACTTTTTTTATCTTTTTTGTTAAACTGAATGTGAACTAGGTTCATTTCAATACACAAACGAACTGTTTATAAAAGTAGTATATTTTAATGCTTGTGCCAGCCCTTTTAATTCAGGTCGGCATTCGGTTCAGCCGATGTAAAAACCGAACTAAGTCTTCACTACGTCGTAGTTTGCATGCCGAAGTTGCGTACGTGTTATGATCGGCATGCCGTAAAATATTTGAAATAGCGTCGGCAATGACGACCTTAATGACCTTAGTAATTTCCATTTTTCATTTTATTTATTTTTCTCCTTTCTTTCATAAAAAGCATCAAAAGTTAGCGACACATGTCTTCTCTCATCACGATTTCTTAATGACGTATTTTAATTATTGTATTGCATTGAATTCGATTCGAATATTTGTTCGAAGAACAATAATACCACTGGGATTTGTGTTTCTTCATTATTCTTCAACTTGGAATATTGCATTTTTTCAACGAAGTAATTCACGTAGCTGAATTATCAATTGCCATGCCTGCCTCCAATGCAGAAACCGAGCGCGTGTTCTCCTATCTATGGCGCATTTTTTCCAAAGATAGACAATCTTTTAAAAACCAAAACCTAGAAAACATTTTAAGGTTAAGATGTGATCGAGATTTCTCCGTAGGCCGATATGAAGATGTGGTCGACATGTTTCTAACAGAGCATCCCAATGGTGAAATAAGAAAGCAGCCTCGACGAGTTGACGGGCATAACTACCCAAAACAACGGAAACGAAGAAGAGTTGTGGAGGCATCTCCATCCATTGCAACCTCTTTGGATCTTCTGATTCCATCAGATGATGAGGAAGGAGCCGAGGTCACAAATATTGAAGACATCGATGCTGATGACTTATCGAGTGACGAGTGGACAGCCTCCGATACGGATACGGACTGAAATTAGTTATGACACACTCATGAACATTTTTGTGACTCTTCTGTTAAGATTATGATGTATTTATATTTTCTGAAAAAAACGTATTAAAAGTTAGGTAGAAAACGCTATTCCAGTTTAGAATAACATCATTTTTGCATTCACTTCGAAACCCGTTGAAACGGCCGGTTTACAAGTATTTCTATTTTCATCTATTGAAACTGGTACCTCTATGCACAAGCAATTACAGGTCAGCGGTATAACGAAGAAAAACGAGAAAAAAAAAACATTCCGAACGGTAATGACATCAACTAGTACATGTCGCGAAAGACAATTTTTTCTTCTCTTTTCTCTTTAACTTGGGCGTACAAGATAGACTTATTAGGATTGATGCACAAAGAATTATATATTTACCGACGTACAGATGCGCCCAAATCGGCAATGCCGACCTAAAAATTATCGTTGGGTCGGCAAATTTTCGCCGACCTGCGGTCGGCTTATATCGGCATTACCATGCCGAAGTCTTTCATGTTGGATTAAAAGGGCTGTTGTGCTAAATTGTAATTTGAAATTCTAGGACATTTCACGATCATGTCTGTTTCGCCTAATGTCAAGGCTCATCAGCGCATATACCGCCAGGAATGGACAGACACATGAACGGATTTACGAACGATTAAATGGTATTGTCCTGTTTGCAGAAGAGGCTTCCGGAAGAAGAAGAAGTAAAGCGATTCTATTAAAAACGGCTATTTTTATAGCCAGTCATGTGAAAAAAAAACCCCGCTTGGCATTTAGTATTTTTAATCTGACTTTTCCCACGATTTGATCCTATACATTTTGGGCTCCAAAATATGGGTATACTTTCTGTTCATATAATTCGGTGATATAACTTTTTGTCACCGGGTTCACAGGAGGGGAATTTGACACATTGCTTTGGATATTAAGACATTTCTACGAACATGTCGTAACCTTCCACATTCAATAGTGATAAATTACAGAATACAGAACAAATTTGCATAATTCCAGCCGAGAAGGATTCTCATTGGTTTAAACAGGCGTTAATTTTTAAAGGGGGTATACACGTAAAGATTCTTGAAAAATTTCTTTTAAGCTTTTGTTTGATGCACGCTTCACATTCCCACCTGTTGTAATTTGAATAGAAAAGTTATCGACAAAATCAAATCGATTTGATTTTCCACCAATTTTTTGGTCATGAATAAATGAAAACACCTGGTTAAAACAAAAATCTTTACGTGTATACCCCCCTTAAATCAAATCGATATTTCCATGACATCAACAACCGGTTTGTTTATAAGTAAGTTTATAAGTTCCCGATGCTGAAAATAATCGGACTTACAAATCGATTTTCGGAATCGCTTTTCCGCTTCACATGAATCACTTTTCCACTTTAAATGAATCGCTTTTCTGCTTCACATGAATCACTTTTTCGCTTCACATGAATCACTTTTTCGCTTCACATGAATCACTTTTCCACTTCTAATGAATCACTTTTCCGATTCCATAGAATCGATTTCGAAATCACTTTTCCGCTTCTAATGAATCGCTTTTTTGCAGCGAAAACTCGATTTTAAAGAATCACTTTTTCGCTTGTTATCCTTTTCCCATAAATCGTCACATATATTGAAATTTTCTTTATTACACAAATTCAATTCTTCACTTAATATGAAAACATAAGTGGTACCAGTAGGACTGGTTTTCATGTTATTCAACGAAATTACGAAACAACTATCTTATTATAGTAGCATGAGGAACACTCATGTGGATTCCCACGTGTGCGATTGATCACATCTAAGATGTCTTGCGCTTGTGAGCACGTGTGATTGCACATCTCTCATGGTAAGCTTGTGCCTGCTTGTGCACATCGAAATCTCTAACATTGAGAAATTTCCAGGGCCTTTTCCTACCTAGGCAACCAAACTCTGCACTGGACTGTATAACTCAATCTTCTCTACCAAAAACAATACCTTAAGGGAATTAATTTTCATGGGTACAAATTTTCGCGGAACTTATTTTCGGGTTTTTTGTCCCTTTCAGGTAAATACAAAATAATGGTTTGACCGCGAAAATTAATTCCACAAGATTTAAGATTTTTAAACCGCTAAATCACTGGTTCGATTTTTAGCACCACATGACACTCTGTTTGCAGCTTCATAATTCAATAAATCAAAATTAAGTTGAGATTCGAACCGTTTCTGAAATCATAAACATTTTGTAATTTATAAAATAAGTTCCACGAATTTCGTAATAATCCTTCAACCACGAAAATAAGTTCAGCGAAACTTGCCCATTTTGACCCATCTAACCGCGAAAATTAGTTCCCTTACGGTAGTCACAAAAAGTGCTTCAAAAAATCCCTGACAGTGCACTTCATTATTTGTCTCCCAGTGAAAAGCTAGATACAACAGCTTTTAAAGAAGAAAAACTGGCTCATAATGGCTGCAATGTCACTTTTTCTCATTGACATTCCTTTTAACGAATGACGATGACACAAAAAATGAATAATAAAGATATAGAAAATCAGTACTTACAACTGCACAACATCCAACATCAGCAAACTTACATGGAACTGTCGGACCCACCTTTTCAGGGGGCAAGAAATGAATATTTGTTTCTTTTTGTAATTCTTCAGCTGCTGATGCTGAGGTGATATGATGTCTGTCATTTCTCTGTGTACTGTCAGCCAATTCACCATTTGCAAATGGTCTCACATGAACTTGGTTAATTCTCTGGCCCATTGAGGAACCTTTCACATGATTACCAAAAGCTTCCTTATTCATCAACACTGGATCTTTTGTTTGAGATAATTCAGGTCCAGCGTAACGAACCAAATGAACAGTGTTGTTTAAGAGAACTGGATCTACAGGTGGATAGGCATTTACATGATGAGCCAACAGTGGTCTGAAATAATGAACCTTGCTACTTGTTTGTGGGCTTGGATATTCAACAAAACTATTGGGGTTGCTCTCCTGTGATGGGAAGTTATAATGAACATGATTGCTCATATCGATAAATCCAAAGCCAGTTTGCCTGACAACTTTGTTTGTTTATTTATTTCTAAAGAATTACAACAGACCTATGCTTTAAAGGAGAATCAACCATCAAAAAAATCTTTTGTTTAAACAACTCATCACACCTGCAGAAAATGAAAACATTTTCCAAAATCCGTAAAAAGAGATGGGATGACAAAAAATTCAGTGATCAGGGACTCAATAAACAAATAATATGATAACGATCAAGTCTTTGATCAACAATATCTTTGTACTGATTTGTGATAGCTTGCCATCCCAAAGTGGATGGACTGAAGTCATTTTTGGGTGGCATCGTGTGACAATGTCTTCATAACATCTATTCGTCTTATATGATATTTCCTTTTGGGTCATCCAGAAAACCAAGTAAAGGGAAAACACGAAAACTTGTGAGTTTATTTCCCACAGGAAAATTAAATGATTTGTGTATTGAAATAATGTGGATGATTTGTGAATAAATCCTTGATAATATCATTTTTATTCTCATTTGAAGTCCCCTCATCATCAATACCGCAATGCTTCGATTAGACGCCCGGGGCGTTTATTAAATTTTTTCAAAGAGGGGGGTGTCTATTGAATTTTTGTGAAACTCTTCTTTTTCATAAAATATAAACTTAATATAAACATCGATAAAAAATATACAAATTTAAACTTCAAGATCATCGTCAATAAAGACAAAGTTTCCAACTGTTAGTTTAAAATTGATACATTACGGTATGCAGGGCCGTCGACACGATGTCAAAGTTGGAGGGGCCATACATAATCAGTGACATAGGAGGACACACCAAGATAGTGTTTTAAATCCCATTTGTGTGTACATTGAGTAGGAAATTTTACCGAAAGCAATGATATGCATACATTTGCCTTCTTTTATTACTTATATATCTTCAATATTCCGAAGCATTATATTTTTGTATGCTGACAAGGCATGTGAAATTTGGCACTAAAAAAGCAGCTAATGAATTATATTACATTTTTATCATTTAATATATTAACAAGCAATCGGTTATGAGTATGTGTCTCGAAATGAGTATGTGTCTTGTACACTTTTTTGCAATTTTATTTTTTGAACAAAGTTCTTATGTGATTATAAGTGAAATTCTGCATTAACGTAACTTGGGTAGTCTCATATTTTGTGATTTTTTAGAAAGTTCTTTTGAAACAGCAGTGGATATTGGTATATACTGTCTATGTGCCAAATTATGGACAGCCTTCGTTATTACGGACATCAAAATGTAAACAAAGATACTTGTCACGAAAATAGACATGCACTCTTGCCAAGTTCACCATATATAACTGAATAAAATGTTTTATGAAGCAGAGCAATAGAGAGCAATTAGCAGCAACACTTGAAGAATAATGGACCGTGAACAATCATAATGGCCTATATTTCAATAATCAGTAAGAAGTGTCCTTCCCCACTGTGATTGACGTACAAAAACTTTATTTATTTTAATTAAGCATGATCAAAAATCATTTTCATTCCTTAACTCATTTTTACACATAAATTTTCAACCGGTCGAAGTTCTTCATTCTGCCGTACGATGACCGATAAATATGGCTACCATTGTACACATGGAGCTCATAAAAATACGCATGATTCTCAAGAGACCAGTCTATTTTAAAAGAAATGTTTAAAGTTTAGAAAAATAAATTCTAAAGCTAAGTGTCCACTGAAGATAAATTTGCGCTGTCGTTAATTTTATTTGATCTGAACAAATTTTCTGTCGCAAATAATCTGTCGCAAACACCTGTTGTGTGTTGTGTCCATTGATAAGAATTAATTCATGAAATTAAATTCTTTTTAACTCACAACGATGGACAGTGAAGGCGAACTCTTGTGCGTTCTCGCTGCAACTTTGATAGAAAATGGAATGAAACAAAAAAAGAAGAAAAAGCGAAAATATTTTTTGTTTTTGAGATGTTTTGTCATAAAGACAAGAATATTTCCTGATGCACTCCGCAAGAGACTCTTCTTCGACTAAAGTTAATTGACTTTTTCGTCCCATGTTTCTTGTTTTAGTATAACTTTTCGTAAAATATAACCTCACTCTCTTCTTTTTTCTTTCATGTTCTTTTCTATATTTTTTAGAAATACGCAAAAATTGATCAAAACAAAAGATCTATTCAAATTTTAATTTGTTTACATCGGCTTTTCTTTGATGTCAAGAATTATTTGCGACGAATTAATTTTTGAAAATGAAAACATTTTCATTTCCTATCTCAAAAAATTTGCGACAGAAATTAGCGATAAGCAGGTGTTTTTGATTCCAAAAGTATTCACCAAACAAGAATTAATTGTTTTTCGCGATGATCATTTTGCGACAGCGTCATTTCTGTTCAGTGGACACTTAGCTTAAACGGCATATATATTGGTAATTTTCCAGTGTTCAAATAAATTTAATTATCTCTGAAGTTTGTTTTATTACAGTTTGGTTGACAGTACAGGATTTGCTGTGTTTTTAATTTACAGATGGTTGGAATTATGTTTTGATCAATGTCCATAATCGTACTTGATAAAACATGAACCAACCAGAACCCAGCAGGAACCGACCAGAACCCAGCAGAGACCCATCGACACAGACCCTGCAAACGGGACCCAGGACCCTAAAAATCAAAGGCGAGACCCAGGACCCAGAACTCAAACATTTCTCTTGAAAAGATATAACACACAGACTTTTATTTTTAATGAGAAAATGATTTGACACTTTTTGTTAAAAGAAGTATTGATTAACATTAACATTATCACACGTGGCTCCAGCTTTGAAGTTAACAAGGAAGAATTCAAAGTTTTCCGAGCTACAATTGTATAAGAAGGGAAAGGATCTGAATCCGGTGTCCCACCTATCACATATAGGCTCCCTGGTCTTGGATCCCACCTGTTGTATGCAGGATTGGGAATCCCGATTCCCGGATCCCACTTTTCTGGTAGGCCTTTTACCACTCACACGATTATTTAAGTGTAGTGCACAAATAAATTTTAATACTTCACAATATCACATGTTTAGACTGGTGTCTAGGAAATTACTGCATTTTCAATTGATCCACTTTGCAAAGCTGCAAAAACGACATTGCAATACATTATTATTATGCAACTCGACACAATCAAGAGATATGTTTGTTTAGAGAATTTTTGTGCACACTTTCAGCACCCAGATGTCGGGTCTGACTTTTGATTTGAGAGTCCTGGGTCTCACCTTTGATGTTAAGATCCCTGGTCCCATCCTTGATTTTAGGGTCTCGGGTCTCGGGTCACACTTTTGATTTTAGTGTCGTGGGTCACACCTTTGATTTTATGGTCCTGGGTCCCATTTGCAGGATCCGTATTGGTATGTCTCTGCTGGGTTCTGCTCGGTTCTTGGTGGGTTCCTGATCCTGATGGGTTCTGGTCGGTTCCTGCTGGGTTCTGGTCGGTTCTGGTCGGTTCATGTTTTATAAAGTACGGTCCGTAATAACGAAAAGGCTGTCTGTAATTAGGAACATAGAACGGTAACATGTTCAGTTTCAAATTTCGGTTTCAAAGTTAGGTTTCTGATTCAAACTCCCCTCTGGATGAACACAACTTCTACCAGACATGTCCCGGCGCTATTTCCTTTTCGCACCCCCCTAGGGTCAGGGTTAGGGTTAGGGCTAGGATCAGATACAGTTAGGGGGGTGCGAAAAGGAAATAGCGCCACATGTCCCTGGTACTGCTACCACCCTGTTCCCATGTGAAGTCTTCAGGATCAATAGGGCTAGTAAGAAATTGGTGCCAAAATTGAGATGATTGTCAACTGGATTGCAAATGTAATCCCTCTCATCAAAGTGCTACTGGAGAATGTAACAATCGAAAGTCAAGCTTGGGTGATTTAAAGAACAAAACAATTCTGTTTTTATATAAATTGTTATATTTTTGTGACTTTCTGGACATTTCATAACAGAGGGTTGACCTTTCAATTCCCACACGATAAAAAACATGGTATATATATACTTTTAAAAACATGGTATTACTGCTGGAACTGTCACAAATATTTTTGAACTTTTTATCAAGCTAAGGAGGTGCTTATGGAGGTGAGATGGCCCGGTTAGCCGGGCTGGCTCACTTAGCCGAGACAATTTCATCTCGCTTTTATACGGGCCAGCTCGCTTCCATGTAAACACCCTCTAATAAGACAGTATTAAACGGCGCTATTTCCTTTTCGCACCCCCCTGCCATATTTTTTTTACTAGTTGGCTCTTCATCACGGAGATAAAAATAACCCTAATCCTAACCCTGACCCTAACCCTGACCCTAACCCTGACCCTGGACGGAGAGTGGGGGGTGCGAAAAGGAAATAGCACCTATTAAACATACCAAATGTAACAAACTAATCTTTCTCTTTTATTTACCGGTAAATGTAAAGAAAAAGAAAAAGAAAGTGCAATTCGATTCACCTGCAAAAATCAGATTACATACATCAATTACAATTACAATTACAAAATTGCACAAAGTTTCGGCTACAAAAATAAAAGGATTCAGATGTGGCTATGAAAATCATGTAAAGATCGATAGATAGCTTACGTTACCATCTTTACAAGTATCAAAAAGATTTTAGTTCCTAACTGCCTGAAGGCTGGAATACACGATCATTTAAAATGATAAATGACAAATAATTAATTCTTTTAATCCTTTAAAAATGATTAGAACATCTGTTTACACGATCATTTATGATTACAGCATTTTTATAAAAGTTCTATGGTAAAAGAGTTTTCGGTCATGGACTCCGGCGGCAGCAAACGTAGAAGTTGTTGCTGTTATGTCGACGCGAAAAGAAGAAAAATGAAAGGCAGAAACGAACACAGTGGAACGAAACTTCTTAGGAATTTATGACACACTTGTTTGGGAATTTCAAGCAAAAGATCATTTATTCAAAGTTGTTAAGAATTTCGCCGGAAAATTTTGAAGAAATATGAAGTTTAATAAGTCCATCTATCGAGAAACATATTGCACAGTAATGCGTGATACTCTTTCCTCTTTGGTCCTTATATTTGTAATTTGTAGACGAACCATTCCACAAAAACTCCACTTCCTGCCACAAATTAGTAAATTGGTCAGTTGATGCTAACTTAACCAACTACATGTTTATTTAATCGCTTTGTTTTTCTTCTTCATAAGCTCCAAAATCTCATCGCGTGACTATACTAAAGTGAGTAAAACAATAGAATTGAAAACTTGTTTGAGTTATCATTCTTAAATGATAGTTGAAAATGACGGGTACTTTTCGTCATTTTTTGAGCGTTTACACGATCAGTTTTAAATGATCATTTAAAAAATGTCATTTTAAAATGATCGTGTATTTTAGCCTTAACAGAATATACAGAAATCCATCGCGAAAAGAAACAAGAGGAAAGCATGAAAATAAGAACATGAACATAGTGAACCCCTTAGAAACGAACCAGGATGAAAACCAAAACATTTACGATGCAGTAAAGCAGATCTACAACACCAACACCACTTATTGTTTCATCAGACAATGGTCAAACAACCGACGACCAAAATATTTTAAGAACATTTTTTGGAAAAATGCTGAGCCTATTCCAAACATGATGATGATGATGACGATGATGAAGCCGTTTACGTAAGTGAAGCACGAAAAGCCGTGTCCAAACTGAGATCAAATAAATCACCAGGATGTGATGATATCCCCATCGAGCTAATAAAACATGCCCAAGAAACTATCTTTCATCAAATTGCGCTAATATTCAACGACATCACAGCGGTCAACTACAGAACACGTATTTACAGCTAAAACGATAATTGAAAGAACAATCAACTCAAAAAATGAAACCGTTCACCTTACACTCCTCGACATGAGCAAATCATTCGACAGTATCCAGCGAAACACCTTGATCGAATATCTACGAGATACTGTAAGTAACAATGAGCTGAATATCGTCAAGAAAATGCTTGAAGTGACACTTGCTGTAAGATGTGGTAATACATCGTCGAAACGTTCAGCACAGACACCGGAGCTCCTCAGCGTGACTGCGCTATTATTTGGTATTGTTTTACGTGGCTAGCCTCACTCAGTTGCTATTGCATCTGCTTTCCAGATGGGGCCACGGCTTAGGTTGGAGGCTCCGAAGTATTTGACACTCTCATGAGTGACACAAACCTAATCAAGGGCCTGTTCTTTTCTGGATTACCTCCTGCAACACCCGATATATCATCTACCCAATTTCTCTCACATGACATGGGTCGACCCTGCGCTATGGTACATTCACTCGCGCATGGTGAATCGCCGCCAGGGGAATTAAACCCCAATCTCCCGCATGAAATACGAGAGTGATAACCACTATACTACGGCGCCGCATACTTCCAATGAAATACCAGACAAGATCACAGAACACAACTACGCGCAGTTCACCCAAGTACGACATGTCAACATAAATATGGAATATGCAGACGACATCATCGTGATCGCAAGTGACTTCAACAACGCCCGCAGATACGAACACAAAAAAACAAAAATGTTATCAGAAAAAGGTCTGCTAATAAATGACAGCAAAACTGAATGTTTCGTCATCAACAAAAAGAATGGTTCGTGGAAAAAAATGCAAGCTGTTAGGATCTCTCCTCGACACACTGACGAAGAAATCAACATAAGAAAGTCGTTAGCAATCAATGCTGCTAATAACCTCGAAAATTTCTTCAGAAACAAAAGTTTAACCACGTCAACGAAAATGAAAGCAATTGACACCTGTCGAACCAATTTTCATGTACCAGGTGAGTCAAAAAAAAGTACCGGTGTTTCACAAAAAAGACTAAAGATAGTTATTTTTATTTCTGAATTACCGTGGCAGATTTGGACATCCTATCGTGAGTTTGGAGACAAGATGTCCGGCCGGATATCTCAGACGTCCGGCCGGGAGTTTGAGATGTCCGGCCGGGTGTTTTGAAACTACGATCTCGGACAAAATATTGTGGCAATAAGCACGAAATTCACGTCATGAGGCCCCCCTTCCCCCACCATCAATGTTATCAATGTTTGTTGGGACCCCTGCCTGGACACAACTCAAAACATTGATGCTGGGGGAGGGGGTATTTGAATTCTTCATGAAAAACATCAGTTTTGCCACAATTTTTGTCCGGGATTGTCTGAATTTGAAGAATAAAAATGGAAAGGGGTCTTCCTAGTATAACGACACATTCCTTCAAGACTGAGATCTCCCACAACATGTGTTGGCAGCCAGGTTGCTCCTTGTCACAGTTCGTGTAATTTTACATAAAATCAAAACAAAAAAACACGGCCCTACTGCAAAACAGGCTTTTGCAGCTTGTCAATATTTGTCAATTCAAACATGTACATACTCTATATATGCTGTCATGAATTTGTGATACAAGAAATAACGTAACACAAGCAAAATAAAGTTTACGTGGCATACTGGGTCAAATGATGAACAAGACAAAGTCGTCTACCAAAATATATACCAAAATGTATGTGAACACAAAACAGAAAGATAATTTTTCTCTGACAAAAACAGATATACCCTATATTTACTTGTCATAATAATAACATAATATATAATAATATAAACTTGTCTATGAAAATATATACAAAATGTGTGTGAACTCAACAGAAACTTTTTTCTTTCAAGCCGTGTAAACAAAACTAAGTGAACACCAAAATTGACGACAGTCAGTGCAGTGGGACGCACTTGGTTTTACGCAAAGCCTTAAGTGCTTAATCAAGGAAGGAATTTTTCACTTGTTGCAGTAGGTCACATTTCTAAAATCTCCAAAACAACATTTTGCGACACGTCACCAACACGTCACCAACTGTAAAGAGTGTTTTCATTGGGAATTGTAACACGTCACCACCACCAGGAGTATATTATTTTATTACTATCAAAGAAAGTTGGTGACGTGTGGTGACGTGTTATAATTCCCAGTGAAAACACTATTTACAGTTGGTGACGTGTTGGTGACGTGTCGCAAAACGTTAAATGTAAAGTAAAAGTAAAAGTAAAAGTTTATTTCGTTTGTCCGAAACTGTTCGTCTTTCTTTCGATAAGCCTTTGCAAATCCAAGTCTTTGTTTCTTATCCGCTTCTATGAGGAGGCGTACTCGTATCCGTTCCTTCTCAAAACCCCGCTTGCAGCTTTGTTGCTTGTTGTGTTACCCAGTCCGGCTTCCTCCTGAATATGCTTAAAGGAAATTGTAGCACCGCTATTCCTAAGCGCCCGTAACGCCCGTTCCATTCGCGGAGTTGTCTACTTGGGCCTTCCCTTGTTTTTGTGCCGCAGAGCTTCTTTCGTTCGGTCGTTGTATCGGATTATTTGTATCCAACTCTTTTTGGTATGACGTAGCTGTACGTTTCGAAGTCAATTGTACAAGTTGAGGCACTTTCCACAATTCTGGATCTTCAGTTGATCCACCTTGTTGATTGATTGTTTCAGCACGCACACATTTGGAATTATCCCAAGTTGTTTGCTTCAATTTCCTCTTCACAATAAAAGCAGAATGATGATATGCCATGGACAAAAAGATATCAAAAACATGAAGCGTGTGGTTATGCGTTACTGTGTGTACGGATAAACGATATTATAAATCACCAAAAGCGTATTGTGGAAAAAATGTTACAAAGCATTTTCTTCATACCGTGCAACTTCAAGCTGCAGAAATGCGTCAAATCCTGCACAAAGTGATACCGATGGAACGATTGACGTCTGAATAGTAATAAGCACACAACAGATGTACCACGTGTTATTTATGTGAGAAAGAAATTAAATCAAATGAAAAGAAAGCTCCCGATCATTGCCAACTCACTGGAAAATTCAGAGGGACTGCTCACATGAGATGTAATTTGCAATACCGTATGAAATTATCACAAGGGATTCAGAATCTGAAAAATTACGATGCTCATCTTATCCCCAGTGCTGTAAAACGTCATCATGGTGTTGTATCGTGTATTCCGAATACTGATGAAAAGTATACGTCATTTAGTGTTGAAAGTGTCACGCTTATCGATAGTTGTCAGTTTATGCAAGTGGACAATTTGAGTAATTATCCCGAAACAAGAAAATTTCTGGAGAGCGGCGTTCGAGTCAATGATTCGTTAGATGACGAAAGCAAGCTTCAATTAGATGATTCATTAGGTCAAGATTGAAAAATCTAGTATCAACAACTAGACAAGAATTTGATGAGAATATCTAATCGAACGATATGGAAGGTGATGTGGATAATGACAATGATGATAATGACTGTCAAAACGAGGATGACGAACAAGGAGAACAACACGATTATCGAAACGTGCCTTACATAGCACCACAACTCGATGACGAAATGAAAGAAGCCGTTAACGAACAATTAGCTTTTCTTACACGTAAAGGTGTCGATCCGCACGAATACATGGATTCGTGGGAAAAAAAGGAGGACGACAAATTACGCTTTTATAGTAGTTTGACAGAAGAAGAAATAAGCGATGAGGATTATGAACATGCACAAAACGTTTTCGAAAAGTTTGAATGTCGTGATATGCATTATCACAACATTTGTCTCTTGACAGACATTCTCTTTTTTGCTGACGCGTTTGAAGCGTTCAGAGACATGTGTATGGTGTATTATAACTTGGATCCGGCGCATTGTCCATTCACTGTTCCTAGTTTATTGATTGACTCGCGTTTTTGCTGTTCTAAAATCTCTAGCTGTTGATAGCATCTCCGGTTTGGCAGTCATTCGCTCAGGTGTCAACGTATAATTACTGTGAGTATCATGCAATTCTTCGGGATATTCCAAATCGACTTCCAAAATAAATCCCTGATCACTGTCTTTACCAAAACTGTTACCGAATCTGAACAGCAAGGAAAGTTATATCGTTCATTATCGTAATTTGCAGTTGTATGTCGAATTGGGATTAAAGATTACGAAAATTTAACGTGTTCTAACATTTCACCAATAATGGCTGAAAACCTCCCAGTTACTTACTTACTTACTTTTCGAATTCTATCACATGGGTACAGTTTCCAGTCGCGATTCTGTCATTTCCCGAATTTCTGTTTAAACACCGTGTTATGACCTTGCTACTAAGTTTCAACTTTTTTTCAAACTCTTTTACTTATAATTATTCCACTGGGAAACTGAAAGAACGAGTAACTAAACTTACTGAAAACATTATGAAATTAGAAAAGCAATGGAAAACATAGAAGCGAAGCGAAACTTGATAACTAAGCATTAACGCGGTGTTAAAACAGAAATTCGGGAAAGGTGTGTTCTTATGACGTAATTCTAAAAACCTCAGCGTATGGTAATTCCATGCCGTATAAGGACTCAACCCTCACTTAAAAACAGTGAGGGCTGAGCCCTTATACATTTTAACATAAACTTTTTTCTGATCGTTTTCATGTATTTTATTATTTTTTAAACTCAATTAAATCATTTATTTAAACTTTGGCTGTTTGTTTCTTGATTTAGTCATTACTGAAGGAAAGCTTGGAAAAAGTTGATATAAATTCAATTTTCCCTTGAAAGAGAACGAACAAGATGGAATACAAGATTTTTCTGAATCACATGACTAAAAAACTTAGATATCCACCTTTATCAAATATATATTATTATCATTTTTTGCTGGTCATTGAGATTAAATTAATGGCATCCCACAAAGATGACCATTTCCCAAAGAGTTTGTCGTTCATCTGAAATCGCTTGATTGATTACGTCACGATAACATAAACAATCGCTAGCTTTTGTCAACTCTCTCATGTACATTTGAAAGGATCTGTGACATTTACCATCACAGTTTTATCCTTCTTCTGTAAGAAATCTAAAGCCGTCACAATAAAAGTTTACACCTCTTCCAACCTCGAACCCAGTTTTTTTTTGTTTACATTTTTGATAATATGGCCGGCGGTGTATATCAAAAAGGCAAAAAACCCTGGGTTCGAGGTTGACACCTCTTCATTACTGATTGCGTCCTTTTAATTACATTAAATCTCTCATTATGTTGAAACAAATTACTTAATTAAAAGTTCTTATGTATGTAGCGCCTTTTAAGGCCTAGTCTACATCTTCAATTGTGATATTTATTAGGATTCGGTTATAACTGACAAATATTCTCAAAAAATTAAAGCTCTATGAAGGCTATACTACAAATATAAACCGTCACAACTCGCTACACAGTGAGCAAATTTGATGAAAAATTCACTGCGAAGGAGTGCATTTCTATAGAAATATACACACTACTTCAATAAGAATGCTCTTCATCGCAGAGGATGTGATAACACATTTGGTCAATCGTTCATAATGATCAACATGTTTGTAGGGCTCTCTCGGTCTCTTTTCGATAGCATAGTCTTGGTGAAAAAAGTCGACTGAAATATATATAGACCATAGCCTTGCGACGGCCTATATTTCGAGGCTAATAAATCCTTGAGCAGGAAGTAACTTCATTTTGCTAATTTAATTCAAGTGACCCACAATGCTTTTCTTTCAATATATGCCAATGCTTTTATTCATACTTGACGAATTAAATATTCAATGGTTACGTAATATGAATTTGATTTTATCATTGGGGCTTCTTACCCAAGTACTTTAAAGTATATGGACACGCCCTGCTTACTATTTCAATACAGTAGACTTTCTCTAACTCGAACCTCGAAGGGGAAAACAAAATCGTTCGAATTATGGAGAGTTCGAGTTATATAGAGTGATATTGCTAGGTTTAATCTTGAAGGGACTCACTGATTCAGCTCGAATTATGAAGAGTTCGAGTAAGGGAAAGTCGAATTATAGAGAGTCCAGTGTATATGCAGCCCATCCTGGTTATAAATTCACAGTTTGAAATTACATTGAGTTCACATAAAAAGGCTTTTCACTTATGAAAACCTCGCAAGTGTAAACTAGGCCATACAAGTACTACGTTTCGGATATGACGATTTGTGTAACGGTTACATGATATTGCAATCGTATGTTTTCACTCAAACACCAAGTGACGAAATCGCCGAACTGTATCGTAAAAATTGCTTCTTATGTACACACGGTGTTTTGAGTGTTATTATAAACCGACTACTTCACACCCAAGCAAAATTTTCAGCTCTCCTCCATTCAGAGAGCTGTAAATTGTCCTCCATTACAGAGGGCTGTAAAATATCTTCAAATCACTGTTTTAACCTCTATAAGTGTATTAAGTATATTCCATCACATTTTCATTGAAAGGAACGCCTTACTATATATCCTCTGTGTATATATCTTTCTTGTACTTCTCATCCATCATTCTCATTCTCATTCGGTAGAATCATTTCACTTATAAGTGCTTATTCCATTTTTTGCTCATACAATGGAGATCAATTTTCCCCTTTGTCAAGAGTTCTCACCGAGCATATTTTTGTTACAACATTCGATTACTCAATATTGGAATAATGTTTTTTTCCTATAAAAAGGTAAGGGTTTCCAAGTTTTATTTATGAGTATCTAACATGACCAAAAAAGACAGAGCAATGGGTATGTACCCTTTATACTAGTTTCGCAGTGGAGTAAATTACTAATCTCATAAAACATCATTTTGTATATACCATTCTGTGGGATCGTATGGGGAGATTTCATTTGTTGTGTTAGTATCGTTTTTGAAAAGTGAAAAGATTTATCATGTCATGACATCTTACCCTACATTTCAAGATTGGGGATGTGGGTATTAAGTCTCTTTTATGGTTTATGACAAAATATTGCAAATCATTTGGTCGTTTAGATTTCCTTCCAAAAGAATAAAACATCAACAAATCATTTTTCTGTATGATGTTTTCTAGAATTTAGAGTATTTCTTCGTTGATGTTTTCTAGAGTTTAAGAGCACATCTTCGTTGACGTTTTCAATAAACGGGATATTGTCAACAGTAAATAAGCCGGCAAGCCGAGAAGGAAGCTTATCACCGTCAATGCAGATCCTTCATACCGATCATCGACGTGCCAGATACGAGTCTTCTGCAAGTGATGGAGTGCATTCAAGTCCACCGAGACATTCCTTTCGTTATTCCCCGATATCCCTAGACAGACAATCACAGGGACCGTTTATAACACACCAGGGTTATGACGGTATTTCGGACCCACAGACGGAAATTAATAACTGGCGTCACACAGACATCTCTTTTGATTGGTATAAAAACAATCCCGTAAAACAATACTTGCGCCAAAACAATGACAAATATCCACCGATAACATTAATTGGAAACAGATCTCCTTCACCTGTTGATTTTTCTGGATTGGCTAATAAAAAGCGAAGCTCTCCTACAGGTAGATTTCGTCCTCCACCGTTTTTTGAGACCGTTTTGACACTGCGAAGGAGACTATACAACCTGGGAGGAAAAGTTTATCCAATCGACGAACCACCAATTGATCGAAACGTACACAAGGTGTGGAGGACAGGCGAAAAACAGAAAGTGAACTATGTAAGTCCTCAGTGGTTGTGTAAATACGTTGATACTGTAAGTCCTCAGTTGTTGTGTAAATACGTTGATACTATTTCCGACCGTTTCACTTTTTTCGAGACATCAAAAAAATTCTCGAGAGGATTTTTATTTATTTTATTTTTATTTAAATGTTTATTTCTTTTCCTTGTATTTAAGGTTGATGAACTGAAATTTTTTTCTCGTCGTGAATACTCTGTTTTATTCGTGTATAAACTTGGACAAACGAGTGTTAGGGTCTGGGTCTTTGAAATATACAACAGAAACCATCAAAACCATTTCCAGACCTCTCCGCGAAATGCTCTTTTAAAATTTCTGAAAAATTGTTGAAAATGAAAGCAATTTTTAATAAACTTTACACCATGCTCTTTTGACGCTCACCTGGAACGTTATCGACAACATATGCTAGCGTTATGTCGGAGCCATAATTACGTTTAACTTTCTGCTGGGACCAAGTCTTCGGTCCCTAGAAAGACACAGCCTAACAAAAGTATATGGTAAAATATTAGCGTTTAGCGCAAATAACAACAAGAATTTCGCTTCCATTAGCGGGCAACTCTCTTCTTATTGAAGAGACCTATTCCTGCTTTAAGTTACTGAACAAAATCACTGCGATGAAGAGTATTGCTACTGAAATAGTGTGTATATTGCTATAGAAATGCACTCCTTCTCAGTGATTTTTCATCAAATTTGCCTACTGGGTTATTTCTTATAATCATTTTAGACCTACCTTAAACGTCCTTTTGCGGAAACTAAGAATTTTTTATGAATGTCATCAATCTGATACAGATATGTTTTTGAATCTTATTTCTTTTAATTATTTTAGTCCCTTCAACATTATTTTTACGTGGCAAGTTTAAGTAATCGATGCTTTGATCTCGTCGAAAGAATAAATCGCAAGGTCTCTCTTGGTTTGTTGGAAGGATCACGAGAAAGAGAAGTTAACCAGAGTTACTTCAACTTCTTATATGGGAAAACGGAAGACGAGAGGTTCCGTCTACTGAATTTATTGGAGAAGGGTCTCATCTCCCCAAAAGATTTTGCAAAGGTAATGATTGATCTAAATTGATTTTTTTTTTCACCGTTGTATTGATTGATTGATTGACTAATTTTTTTAACTTCAATTTTAGCAAAAGCAAAGTCATCTTATCAAGAAAGTGGAAGAGGTAAAACCTGTTCTGTAGTTTCTAAAAGAAGTGTTCTGTAAATTACATTTAAGAATGGGTCGAGCGTTTTGATTTACCAATGTTGTCTCTAGTTTGGTTCCAGTTTTCTAACACTAACCCCATAGGAGTCTACAGAGTTCGATTCTATTTTGTATGAAATTTCATATTGGTTAATCGAGTCGTTTCATCCACATCTTCATAATTTTTCTTTAAGTACGTAGCAATTAAACTATTTGACAAAAAACGAAATTATTCTTATTTGCAATTTTCCACAGCAGTGGATCAAAACTAAGATAGAAGACTTGGCACTAGTTTAGATCTGAAAAAGGCTGCTGGGAAATCACCTGAAGTAAATGCATTGTTTTCTTCTTCAAACTTAGATTCACACTTGTCATAGCTGTCAGTCAACCGTGAACAAGCTTCAAAAGGAGAAAGATGAACTGGAAGAGCAATTCAAAAATTTAAAACGAAAATATGAGCAGGTACTTCCAAAGATAAAATTTAATGATTTGCATCACCTTACTCTGTTTCCGTGCCACTGATTGGTTGAGCTTCTGTTTTCTTGCCACTGATTAGTTCAATTGGATCAAAAGATATTTATGTAGGTAAACGTCTTTTATAGATCACTTCTGTTAGAAATAACAACGAGATTTCGAGTACAGACAAACAAAACAAGCGATTTCACTCGAAAAACGATGGTGATGTGTAACTCGAAATAATGCGATGGTTTACTCGAACTCACTTCAACCTTCTTTTGGACTGTCCTACACAATACAAAATGTATATGTATTTATTTCTATGTTTATTATTATTTTATTATATATTTGTTATTTATTTAGCTTTCCTTCCTTTCTTTTATGTTATTTATTTTCTAGATGACAATTTTACATTGAATATTATTATTGAAAACATAGTGTACATTTCTTCTTGATTTCTTTCTGTAAAATAGGTATAACTGATTTTAACTATAAATGTGTTTGAACTAAAGTCTGTTCAAAAAATATGTGCACTAATTTCAGTTACCATGTGGAAACCAGATTTAGCAAATTACATAAATTCCCTTGAGCCTGGTTTTTATATAAAAGCTGAAATCAGTGCATATAATTTATGAACAGACTTTAGAGCTGTAGTACCCGTATGTTTGGGTTTCTACAAGTCTGCTCGTGCATGTATTTTTTCAGTTTCATTCAACCCAGCCGGCACATTTATTAAAATATCTCTGCGAAGGAGTGCATTTCTATAGAAATCTATACACTATTTCAATAAAAATGCTCTCCGTCACAGTGAAGTGAATTTTGACGATTTTGCCCACTGGGAGACTATTTTAACTGTGATCACCAACCATCAAGTACATGGCTTTCCAACCTCGTACCCAGGGTTTCTTACCTTTTTCCGATAAGAAACTTTAGGTATGAGTTTGATAGTTTTCGATCGAAAAATCGCGAAACTAAACAAGAACACACTAAGACTATGTATCGATACTATATTTTTTACCCCGAAATCAACCTCGAACCCAGGGTCTCTTGCCTTTCCGATATATGGATGGCGGCATCCGTATATCGAAAAGGCAAGAAACCCTGGGTTCAAGGTTGCCCCGAAATAACATTTCTTACATTGAGAGGTTTTTTCATTACACTTTGATTTTTCCATAAAATTTCTATAAGAAGTATTTTTAGCTTTATTAGCTTTGTTACATAAAATTTTCTATGGAGAGAAAAGTTTTTTCTCACACAAAATATTTCTGAAGGAAAATAGCACCGATGCGCTTTCGTCGGATACCATTTCAAACCGATATACACCATTTGCTTTCTCGGGAATTAATATTTATAGGGAGCGCCATAATAGACATAAAAAAGCACCGCGGACGTATAGTAATCAGGGTATCCAGTGGGCAAAAGCACCAAAAAGTCACCGCGATGAAAAGCATTTTTATTGAAACAGTGTGTATATTTCCATAGAAACACACTCCTTCGCAGTAGTTTTTCAACACATTTGCCCACTGGATACCACGACGAACACAGCCACAATATTACTTTGGACCCAATAAACTTTTGCAATATCTGCTTTGGAAGGATAAAACTTCCATCGTCAGCAATTTGTGGTATGCAGTATGTTTCGGTGACAGGATTCAAACATTAACTTTACGATATAAACCTTGTGATGTGTTTCTGGGTTAGTGAGGGCTTAATCTCACTTGTTCAAATACTTTTATCAGTGTTTTCACAGTAATAAGTAATAAGTTTGAGTCCTATCTCCTAACTTATACGATAAAAATGTTCTTAAGGTTTACACCAAGAGCTAAGCAAATTTGACAGCAAAAATATAAACTGAAAATTGAAAACTGATTAATCTAATCGTTTGAAATTTAAGAACTAAGAATAATTCTTCTTCATGATTATTAGGATATAAATAAATAAATTAAATAACAAATAAATAAACAAATAAATAAATGAATGAACGAACGACGAATGAGCAATACCTCACAGTTTGTTTTAATCTTACTTGTCGTTGTCAAAACTGTTCCGGAAAAGTTCGACAAAGACGTAATAAATATATTTCATAAACATCCCCACAGCGAGTCATGTTTAAAAATAAAAATAACTTCGTCACCAGGGCTTTTTGCCTATTCCGAAAAGGCAATATCGCCTGGTGACAAGGTTGAAGGATTATCACTATGAGTGACTATATTCATATTTCTAGCAAACAAAGCGTGACCCATACGAAGAAATCACATCCTTCGAATGCAACTGTTAAAAATTTATCTTTCTCCGAATCAACCACGCCCATCATTGACACGTGGACGGTCTCTGTACTTGACTCCACGCTCGGTCCAATAAAAGTACTAACAACGATCTTGTACGATTTTTCGATTTTATGGCGAATTTCATCGCGGATTTTGGTAGATATCTCCTTGCACCATTGCAAACAACAGTTCTGCTGGTATGTTTTGTTTATGAGGACAGCCTCGATTTCAAGTTCGATGAGATAATTTAGCTGTTCCTTTGACAGTGCTAATTCAGCAAATATATCTTTACTTTCGGCAGATAACCTGCGTTTTTTATCCAGTAAACTGCGCCGTTTCCCGTTTGAAAAGCTTCGATTTCGAAGAACAACTCTGGGAATGTCCCCTCCTTTTTGCTTTGACTCGTTTAAAACATTCTCACTTATTCGTTTTGAGTCACTGCCCGTCTGTGGAATTGGCGGTGCTCGATATTTTTTAGGGCGTTTTGGTTTGCCTTTAGGTTGTTGGGGTCTGGATACAGCAGGTTTACTTTTGGATTTCAATACCTTTCGGTCACCGTTAAAATGATCCAGATAATTATCGTTAACATCGGGTACTATGACATCAGGCATTATGACGTCATCAGGTTTTGCAAGCTGGTCTGAAGATAGCTTTCTGGATTTAACATCGTTACTTGTACCGGCAGAGCTGTTCATACTGGTATTGTCGGACCATTCGTCGTCGTCCGGTATGGATGAACTTGCGTGAGAAGATGACGCATCGTAATGGTCTTCCTGATACTTAGTGGGATATTTCAAGCCTAAGGACGGACTTACCCTGTTTTTATTATGACCATTCGTTAATCGATGATCTTGGTAAGTTTGCAACGATTGTGTAGAAGTACTTAAGTGGGAAGATAAGTTGATTTTATTATCAGGAAAGAGACAGTCGGAAGTTTGTTTGTAGTTAAGCAGGTCAACCGGTTCTTGTCCAAAATGTATCAGTGACGTTCTTTTAGACTTAGCAACGATTGCTGTATTTTTGGTCCCAATTTTCCATCCCTCTTGTTCGGGATTGAGATTTAAGGCCGGCATTGAAAAAGTCCGAGATAGGTTTGATTTTGATTTTCGATCAACAAGAAAATTTTTTAACCCTACCAATTTTTTCTTCAAACCTGTTCTTGATGGATTTCTTTTCAGGTGAGTTGCCATCTCGAATTTTCTAAAACAAAATAAAAAAAAATAAAGAAAAAGAGGTATAAAATAAGACAAAGCAAAATAAATAAATCAATAAATCAGGAATAAATGGACTGATATAACACATCTTGATAAACTGTAATTGTAAAAATAACAGTAATGGGCGAGATATCCTAATACTTCTCTTGCGATTTTTTCAACGCCGACGATTATATTCCAGAAGTTGTAAACATGATAAAAACTTACCGTTACATACCATTCGGAAATCAATCGATACCTTACATACATCTTAGGTGACAGGATTCAAACATTAAAACTTTATGGTGTAAACCTTGTGAAATGCGTCTGGGTTAGTGAGGGTAAGTTTCGGGCTAAGCCTCATCTGTTCAAATACTTTTATAACTGTTTTGACCGTTAAAATGCAGTGTTTGAACCCTGTCACATAAACATATTTCGTATTTATACACCAAAAAGTGATATTTTTGACCAAATTTGTGTTTCTTTCTGAATATATATTGACCTTTTGCTTCTGTCTTATCGCTCCCAGATTTCCAAATTGGTTCCTATTTACCTAACATAAACATAATGTCTCCAGACACTAGCGTAGTCTCCAATATGGTTAACAGAAATTCATTTTACCTGCTTTCGTAGCACTCTTACTAAAACTAAATTATTTATACCTTACGTCTGCGTCAATTACCAAATTATTTTTAATAACTCTTCGTACATGGATTTTTTTTTACCAGTTGATTATAAAAATCGTTATTATAAAATAGTTTATTTCTTGTATATGTTATTGCATATATAACAAAACCGTTTGTTTGAAAGGCATTAGCAACATAACTTCCTTTTATAATTTCTCCCACACTCTGATATATCCTGCTTCTTGAACAGCATTTATCAATTGTTAACGAAATTAATAGGCTTTTGCGAATACTCTTTCTTGTGGCTATGCTTCTCACTCAAAGGGAAATATTTAATCGATGTATACTGTTCTATAAATGATCCATTTGTAAAATTGCAAAAGAAGGATTGTGATTCGAGGGAAGTCTTTTGCCGTACATTGTTTTTTCGAGTGCATTCGTGTGAAATTCGTTCCTGAAACATGTTTTCTATTCGTGGTATTAATATCACAAGACAGAGAAAGACATCATGTGATTTTCTCTGCATGGGGCAGTGACGGAATGTAGAGGCAAGTCTCAATTTGTGTAGGAGAGTGTTAACAATTTAACCATAAAAGAAAAACGCTCAAATAATCCCATTGGTAATATAAATTGAATTCACAAATTATGTAAATGCACTTCTCCACAATTTTGCGATACCCTCTAGATTCTTCGCTGCTTACGTTCATATTTGCATTGTTTCATTGGACTGTTAGTTTTGATCTGCCTCCATTGGGATGGATTCGGAGTGTTTAAGTGCAATATGCGTTAAGCAGCACGATTGTTGAAATCCGATTTGTATATTGTATATATATTTGTATATTGCGCAATGGAAAATGTACAGTGATCTGTAGTAGAATATAATGACCCCTAAGAATATTTTCACCCCCCGTGGTTTACGCTTATGACTTGCTAGGCTTTCTTTGTCATTGTTAGGGTCAGGGTTAGGGTTAGGGTTAGGGTTAGGGTTAATCTTTTTATTTTGCTCTGTTTTCATCGTGATTTCATCGTGATTTGATTGTGTAAAAACAAGTTTCCAAGTATTTGCTAAAAATTTACGCTTCGAACAAAAAGTAGAGAAAACGTTTGTTGATCGAAATCAGCAATGAGCAGATTGATCAATTAACGTTTTGGTTGCCATTGTGCGATGAACTCCCATGGCCTTTTCTTGACCCAGAAACCTCAAGCTCTCTGTGTAGACGGGAACGTTAGGTAAACATCGCAGAATAGATTGCCGATTTTTCTAATTTTTTTATTTATCAGCGCTAACATTAACTTTGCTGAAATATAATGCTAACTCAGCATGACGTTGACAAAAAATCAATTCATGTTTCCGAACAAGAAAAAAAGCTCAAACTACTCACTCCTTTTATGATCCATTTTATTTACGATCAAAATCTTTTTCTCTTAACCTTGACTACCTCTTGTGTTTTCCACATTGTGAATAATCCCAAAAATTCTTAGATGAAATATGTGAACACATGACGTCACAAGAGGATCATCGTTATTAGATTTTAACTTGGTGAATGAGGTCATAAAGGAAATTGTAATCTACATATTCCGTCTAATTAAATTGGCTAATTACGCTAATCATAATTTTCGTAAATTACATCCATCACCCTTGTTTCTTAGCTTAATAATCATTACGTTGTTTAACATACCTAATCTCGATCATCGATTATTCTTAATCGAAACTCTGTCCTTTTTGTTTGGGTTAACAAAAAACATTTGAGTGTGTTGCATCGTCCATTAAAACAAAAATCAGAGACTTCCGACCAAAACGTTTAAGAACAGCAAGTCGTTAGGAACAGAGACGTCAAGACTCAAACCTATCCATTGAAAATGTTTTTAGAAAATAAGAATTTCCAGGAGCCTTTTTTTTCTGTGGTGTCCTTCCTTTTTGCAAACAAATACTCAGTTTGAAAAGCCTCGTATTCGTGGTATGTTTGGGAGTTTAAATAATTGAAGTTATCAGTAGAACACATTCAGTAAGACAATGATTAACATGAAAACGAGGTTCGGTACTGTTGACTCAGTCATCATAACACAATGTTTAAACTGAGATATTTGCGTAATTTATGAAAAGGTTTATTTGTTATTCAAAAGTCTTTTCTTGATTTTTTTTCGACGGAGTAGATAATACATCCATTTCCATTATTTCACAATCACCACGAAGGAGTGTATTTCTATAGAAATATACACACTATTTCTATGAAAATGCTCATCTTCGCAGTGGTTTTTGACGATTTTTCCCACTGGGATTGTATGACTTTATTACTCAAAAACAATTTTGACATTAACACGAAGTTGGATATATACTGACTCGGTCAAAACACGGTGTTTAAACACAAACTCGGGAACGGTGCACTTCACTGCGTATGACCTCGACTTACTATTGTGCGTACATAATCTGCTTTTGACGCGTTGGTTAACAGGATTTGACTGAAACAAAACTTTTATTGTTGCGGTGACGTCATATTTACAAAGCTGACAAGGATGAAGATGGCAAGATGGAAACTACTAGAGGCTCAAAGTACAAAACAACATCAAGCTACCAAATTTTTCATTGAATTTTTGAAAATCATTTAAATGACTAAGGTATGAGTTACTCTTACACTTAACCATTCAGACAATGGTTAAGACCATCATATACAGCCTAACACTACTTAAGTCAAAACTTAAGTCTATAACCTTGACATAACCCTGACCATACTTTTTTGAAATGTCTTCACTCTATTAGTTTCCTATGTTTTGAAGTGGAGATATTAACAACAATTTTCAACAAAATTCTTTTTTTGTCAACAAGAATCGTCTAAATTCTGACGAAGGAACTGATATCGTTCAACCTCGAACCCAGGGTCTCTTGCCTTTTCGATATACGGATATATTCGCCGCTATTCGTATATCGAAAAGCCAAGAGACTCTGAGTTCGGGGTTGGACATTGCTTAACAAATATTATAATGGGTAGGTAGTGGAAGAAGATGAGTGGAAGTTTTTATATCAGTTCTCTGTAAAAAAAATCACTACGGCGAAGAGCATTTTCATTGAAATTGTGCATATATTTCTGTGGAAATGAACTTGATCGCAGAGAGTATTCTATACACAACGTGGAAAGTCATGAAATCGTGCTGTGTAACAGTGACACGGGATTATAGTAATAAGTGGCTTTACTATTAATATGCTGCTAATGTAGGTAATATTCGGAAAATATTTTGTGTTTAAACACTTCTGTATTGTCTAAAAAACGTATTTTCCCTATTCTCGCTTTAAAAAAAGGTAAAATGACACAGGGCTTTATAAAAATTCTGAGAATTCGACTCAACGAGAGTACACAAAAAAGTTATTCTTGGGGACGTCAAATTGTTTGGTACGTTGGTTCGTTAAAAGTTATGGCTCATCGACACGTCATTTAGCAGATTGGCGAAAGTTGATATTGAACTGACGTTACCACTGACGTATAGTGACAGTATTCCATGTATAGAGGTCACATTTCATAACCTCACGTGCAATATCTTATAAATAACTCTCGTTAACCGGTATTTCCTGTTTAGTTTAATTTTAATTCGTTAAAGAATTACCTAATCCGTCCATTGTAAAAACTAGTAAGGCATACGTGAAGCATTTGCGCCATAATGAATCATGATCGAAAGCAATCTCCCTTCCGAATCTGTGAAGCATGTTCTACTGTCAAGTTCGAAATTGAAAGAACGAGAAAAAATCAGGGATGTTTTCAGCATATTGCTAAGGCCAATGTTCACTAAATCACCAAAGTTAACACCGATGTCCATTCAATCGCTCACGTTAGGCCTGATATCCATTCGATTGGTCGCGGTAACACCGATGCCCACTTGATCACTTAAAGTAGCTGACATTGTTCGTTTATTAGTAGAAAGCAAACCAACTCCCTCGAAGTTCGCCGACGAATAGAAGAAAGTTTAACCTCAAACCCAGGGTCTCTTACCTTTTCGATATACAGATATTCTTCGTCGCTATCCGTATATGGAAAAGGCAAGAGACCCTGGGTTCGAGGTTGAAGAAAGTTAACTGATAAGGTTTCTCTGGAAAATATATCTTTATAAACAAAGTATTTTCTTTTCTCTTGGTTCTTCTGGATGCGTTTTATAAGAAGATACCGTATTTTCTCTAACTAGCGCCCCTCTCCAGTAAGCGCTCCTCTCTAATAAGCACCCCTTCTAGTCAAAAATATTTTTATAAGCGCCCCTCTCCAATAAGCGCCCGGGCGCTTATTAGAGTGACCTAACATTACTCATAAATTAATAAGCGCCCGGTCGGTAATTAGAACTTTGAGCAAAAACCGAATATTCTGTAATAGAAACGGAAGGCTATATTTTTGTGACGTCTAAATTTAAGTTATAAGTACAAAATCTTATTTCGTTGCATGGAGGTATAAAACAGAAGGAGAACGAACTCAAAATCTGCTATTGTACTATCCGTGATGCGCTGCATTGTTTAAGTCCTCAGTGTGTAATAACATATAATTGCTATCATCTTGCATAATTTTTATAATTTTGGCGTTCTTGCGTGATTAAAGATCGTTAGGGTAAAGTTCTTAGCATGCATAATCTGTAGGAATTGGGAGAATTATGCAAAAACGTCACAAATATGCAACGAAAACATTGCAACTTTAGGTCTATATATCTCGTGATCTCCTCAAGCAGTTTCGCTGAGCTTCAGTTTTTGAAGAGAGAATAAATAAATAATCTATCGAGGCGCATTTAAGTCAGAAGATATGTAGATTGGAACTTATACATGAATTACGCGATATCTTCAACTCTGTATAAAAACATAGATTTTCATTTGTTTCTCAAGGAAGCTTTAGGTTTAATAATCTGCTTGTCACTATGCAGCAAGTTGATCCGTTGTTATAATGGATGATATTTGGTTTTTAAATTGTCGTTAATTTTTAAAAAAGTATTCGTTTCACCGACAACCAGCCGAAAGCGCATCACGGATGACATCAAAGTGATACCGCAATGAATAGAATAGTCATTATCTGAATAATAGAAAAATAAGAGTTCGTTCTGCTTCTGTTTTATACCTCCATGTTCGTTGCCATGAAAAATACAGTTGTTTTTACTCTTTTATGATAAAAAGCAATGCCTCGTTCACAGCTAGCACGACCATTTCAAAACGTTTTTATAAGCGCCCCTCTCCAATTATTACCCTCTCTAATAAGCCCCCCCCCCCCCCCCCCCCTAATTTCCAAAAAAAAATTTATAAGCGCCCGGGCGCTTATTTGAGAGAATACGGTACTTTTAAACCATCTTATGAATATTCTTTTTCGTTGGCGAGATATGTTCCGTGTAGTGGGTCAAAATCGTCAAAATGGCACTGCGACGAAGAACCTTGTGTACCTTTTTATAGAAATGTACTCCACCGCAGCAACTTTCTAGGAAGTTGTCCCGTTGGGTTGGTACAACTTTGTTTCTTACTGACTCCACAGGAGATTTCTCATGCTCTTGCGAACAGTATTAAGAGTATCGAAGATCAACACTGAAAATACACTTATTCTTAAAAAAAACTCTCGCCTTTTCGCTCTGCAGTTTGTCCCATTTACGTTATTCACTTCTAGTCCATAAATGGGGAAACATTAAAGTCAATAGAGGTAAGATTCTCTTAGTCCGTTAAAATTTCTAAATCAGTTTTGCAGAATTTTTGAGATTTTATCAAAAAGAATGGATTTTGAATTTACTGAGAAGAGTGCAATGGAAATCGAGCTAACGACGTTTTGACGTGATGACGTATGTTGCTAAAATGATTATGTAATTAGTTCGAGAAGCACTAAAGAAAAACAAACCAGTCAACAGTCAAAAAGTCACTGCGATGAAGAGCATTTTTATTGAAATAATGTGTATTTCTCTATAGACATGCACTCCTTCTCACATTGAATTTTCAACAAATTTGTCCACTGTGAATGTTTGATTAGGTTCGTTCTTCCGCTCACCAATCTGCTATCGAGTAATAGATTTTAAAGAGATACATATAGGATTTTCTACCCTTTTGTAAGATCAGGGCGCAGATAGTAAATGGCTGCTAAGAGGGTCATAAGCAATACTCTCTAAGCTGTACAGAAAACTTAACGCCTTAGACGCCCAACTCTCAGTCGGTTGAGGACATGATAGATTGCATTAACTCCCCAGACGCCCAACCGACATCATCATCACGCATAAAAGATTGCATCTACTGTTCCGAAAGGAATAACTTACTTTTTATGAGCAAAAAGGAATAAATCTCTTCTGAAAAAATTGTTGTCATAACCAACACACACAAATTGTTTTTTTTTCAACGACGTAAAATCAAATTCTACAAGGAAATAAAATTCACTTTTTCGTGAACAGATGGTGCCTTGGTAACGTCATAAATGTTAAACTGTATTTTAAACCACTAACAAGATCGCCATATGTTTACAGTATGTTTAAAAGGAACAAGAGCCAGACGACGCAAAATAGTAGCAGCAAATGTACTTGTCATACAAATGCTTTCGAAAGTGTACATAGTGTAAAAAGGAGCACGATCAAGAAGTTTGTTAAATGATAAATGTGTTATAAAATGATCAGTTACTGCTTCAGTTACGAACATAAGAAAACACCATCTAACTAATGTTTAAGGGCAGCTTTATATTGCCGCGTAATCGCCGTGTCGAATGAAACTCCATATTAAAGGCGACGAAAATTCGGCTGTATAAAGTGAAAAATATATTAAGTGCGATTAAATTCGGCAGACTTTATCGAATAAAGTGGAAACTTTCGACATAAATTCAGTATCACTTTATACGGCCGCATAAAAGTCGGATTTCATAACAACTTGATAGAACTTCGTGAAAAAAATTCATGAGAGTGGCTTGTAAGAGACACAGGAAACCACGTTTTTAGTGTTCCGTTTTGCCACCAATCATTTACATGTAACTATCAGATCTGACTGGCCGTTTTATTTGTACGTAGCATAAGAAATTTTCGTTTTTCAAATGTAGTGTACTTTATAGCTGGTGATTGAGTAACCATGAAACTTGGAGTTCATGAAACAAGCTTGGGTTTTATTTTTCGATATCCTGGACATATTGTTTCTAGAACTACATTTATAAGGGCATCGCGACATTGCGTACGGTACGCAAGGACGACCCCTCGTCTTTGCTTTGCGTACGGATGCGTACAGCAGGCGGAGTGGAGGGGCCCAAAAATTTTGAAAAACATGTGTACGTACTTTATGGATGCCCCCCTCTAACCTTGGACCTTCATCCACAAGATAGCCGAAATTAAAACTTTTAAAAGCGGAGGACAAGATATTCTTCTTCCTGTAGTCTATAACGGTTTAACCTAGGATTTTTTGAGATATTTTTTTATGAATTGCCACTGTTTGAATTTATGTCTATGTTTGCTATAACACAGTCGGCAAAATCGGCAAAATATCACTACGGTGAAGAGTATTTTCATTGAAATTGCGTGTATATTTCAATAGAAATGCACTTCTTTGCAGTGATTGTTCAACAAATTTGCCAGCAATTTAACGAAATAGTTCAATAGTTATTTAGAAATTGTATTTACCTTATTCCAGGAAATCAACACGCAGATATGAACGCGAACGTAATTACCTCGGGAGAAATGAAAGTCGTCGTGAAACTTTTACTTTATTCTTTTCAATGAAATCTAACACAGTTTCAACTTGCGGATTTCAAATAACATGGAATCAATGCAAATGAGGCAGGTATGTAAATTTTTATGGCATTGTTTTTAAAAACCGCGTTGATTGGATGGTGCGTTAATTTCTTGGAATAAGATATCAAGGTTACCTTTAGACTGTTTTTTTATTCAGTTAATTGTCGGACGGAAAATCGATACTTTAAACGCTCACAAAAAACTTTAGAGGAACAACTGCGCTATTTTTAAGTGTTGATTACTGGTATATACCTAACTTCTTCCAAAACAATTAAAAGTGAGATCGAAAAAGTTTTTTCTTTTATAATATCACAAGGAAAAGTAAATTGTCGGACGGAATCGATAGAAATTAATATTGAACAAGACTTAAGGTTTTTTAGCTGTTCTATCAAACATAACAAGAAGTTCCATACGAGATACGCCTAAAATAATAACTTAGTATATACTAAACGATGTAAACAAAGTTTTTGACATGTTCATGATCAATACCTAACGATATAAGCCGAAATTCACCCTAATGGAAGTTTTGTCGGACGGAATTGTCGGACGGAAGCGATGTTGACTCAGAACTGTATAAAGATTTTTTTGGAAAAAGTGACCTAATTCTTATTTCTAGAGAGTGTCTGCAACTTACCACCATGATAATAGGGGGCCAATATTTAAGTTACAAGATATTGATGCGCCATTTAATCAACTTCCGTCCGACAACAAAACGCAGAAAAACTGATAAAACTTTTAATTAGCGGGATTCGGAAAAATCATGTTTCGTTTACACGATACTATTTTTCTATAGATGAGTTTCTTAGTGACGTAATGTTTATAAACACTAGTGTTCTTTGCTCGATAATTACGGTATATTGCAACATAGAATATCATTAATCAAGTCATTTTCCTGTGAGTATGCGCACGCAGCCTCACAGGAAATAAAAGTCTCTTTATACACTTCAAAATGTTGTCACTTTATTTGGTTCTCTGGAGTCCCCTTAAAGACAATCGACATTAGAAAGTTTCAATACACATTACCACTTCCTATCTATTTTCATACATTGTATTTGATTTTTAGTATGTACAAGGTATAAAAGTGTAATTAACATTGGAAACTCGTCTATAGATTTGTAGGGAATTGTATACAGCTTAGTAGAGTTGTTCGTGAATTTTTCCCTACAAAGTCATTAGAAACTTCACATCAACGCTTGAAATAAGCGTGCAAAGTAATGATGTTTCTTTTGATACAACAAAAGGCTTTGAATCTCTGAAGTACAGTTTTAGTAGAATGTTTAAAAAAAATTCTCACAAGTAATTGATTTTTTTCGTGTAACAGGCTCGTCGAGTTTACGAATCTCCCTAATTATCATACGTTTTGAAAGATTAAAAGCAAAAGGTCATTAGCTATTTGCATCAAGCCGTAAATACAAAAGACATTATAGTTTTATACCGCCAGGAAACCAGGAAAAGCTATAATTTGACTAATATCACTCGAAATTTCCGTCCGACAAAAAGTGAATAAATCAAAAGGAACTTCAAATACCACAGAAAAGTTACTTCAAGTTGTAAATTTACTCAAAGAAACAATGTCCTTGAAACCACTGCTTTCATCTTTACATTATATGTATTCCCCCAAACACAAAGCACAGTGATTTTCGTCAGGTATAGTGGATAATTCATGGCCACAAATAATAACAACATCTTCGCCATTAGAATACCATTACGTGAATTCACCTTCACCTTCTAAATTAAGTAAGTTGGTTAGAGTTTAGGAGAAAGAAATAAAAACTTTTTTTGATGTTCTGGAGGTGGTGGTTGGAGGTGAAGATTTTTTCCGTTTATTTTTGTCGCACAGAATCATTCAAAATAAATCCCAATTCCAGACAATTACAAACCAACATTAGGTATTTCAAGTTAAAATGATAATCTTTCTTATATACATCGATACTTTAAGGCTGGTTTCCACTTAGCTGGATCGGATCGGATCGGATCGGACTGGATTGGGTCGTCAATCCGATCCGATCCTGTCGGATCCACAAGAAGAAATGATTTCCACTTGGGCACCAAAATCCTTTTTCGAGTTGTAAACATACAAAGTGGCTGCTTCAAATGTTAGTGCACTTCTGTTTCTTATCATTGCAAGAAGACGTAGACAACAAACAAAATTTGAATCTTAAAATATGATCGTAAAGATACATTCCATAAAACAGAGCTTGGCATGATATCTACCAACTCTTGTTTTATATCGAAATGATCTGTTTGACTGTCCCCTTCAAATAAATTATGTTGTTGTTGCTGAAAAACATTGAAGTGGCTTCCATTTTGTAGAATCATGCTACTTTGTTCCATCAAATTTTTCTATACTTATTCTTGCTCTTGATTCTGTTGTTCACCCATTTTTGTTTGAAATTTTGTATGCTTGAGATGGACCGCACGAGTTTTGTTTACACGAGGTTTATCATTCAAGCTACCATTTTTACAAATCACGTGTTAAAAATAGTGATTTATTTATTGGCCAAAAAAAACCGGATCCTTTCTGATCCAGCTGCTGGATCGTGAAATCTTTGAAAATTTTTCAAAGATTTGTTGATCCGGTTTTGGATCAATTTGGATTGAGCTGGATCGCAAAAAGAAGAAATTGCGCATGCGTGGATTCAAAACTCCGGTCCAATCCGGTCCGATCCGATCCGATCCAGCTAAGTGGAAACCAGCCTTAAGTGTCTCGTTCCAGTCCACTTAACATAACACATGCCTTACTTTTCCAATTAAGTTGTATATTTCTAAGTAAGAATGCCTTATGTGTCAGCCTTCAACAACCCAGGTTCTCTCGCCTTCTTCTCGGTATACGGATAGCCGCTTATTCGTATTATATCGAAAAGTCGAGAAACCCTGGGTTCAAAGTTGTGCTTATATCTCATTCTACATAGCATTTAGTATTTAGTATTTAGTTTTTGGAGTTTGCATACAAAGAAACAGCAAATTCTCGATGATAACAGCAAGAGAAATCTTCGTTCATTTAGTTTCGTTTTCTCCTGCATCTAGTGTGCAAGATCATCAAAAACTCGCTGCGATGAGAGATGAGCATTTTTATTGAAATAGCGTGTTCATAAAATTTACCTTTGATTTTCCAACTGGCTGGCTGGTGCTGTTCTAACAGACAACGTGAGTAAGGTAAAGATATCGAATATATCATCGAGCAAAATATCACCCCCACCCCACTTCTCTCATAATTGGAAGGTTTTGTATTAACTTCGTTGAGAAATATTGATCGACTTAAGGAGTAGTGAAACCACATTGCAGATCCAATCGAACTGATGTGGATAACTGATATTTTTAAGGGTCCACAATATGGAATGTGCCACACGTTTGGGTCGGGGACTTTTGAAAGTGTAATGTCGAATATCGGCGTCACCAAAACTTTTGACGAACTATCTCCGGGATAGTTTGTCGTTCATATGGAATCCTGTATATTTTAAATCAACTTTTCTATAGTTCTATATGATATGGTACCACTTTCCGTTTTCATGGTTTTTTGAAGACTGGCATTTTCAAGCGCGGCGGGAGTTTCTGTTTCCTCCTTAAACATTTCATGGGACTATTTACAAAGACCTTAAAATAGTGATTTTGTATTTTAATCCAAGCAAAGGGTAAGTTCCGTGACTTTAGTATCAAAACGTCTTTTACTTTGAATCGGGAAACTAAAGAACAATTCCGGATTCAGGTGGCGGATTTCGGGTGATATTGATTTTCGGAAAAACCTTTATTTATGCATGGTCTCGTTTTGTCAAACTTCATCTTGAGCAAATGCAATACCATAGACATAAATTAAAGGCAAGTCACAGCTGCGCTTTCGCTTTTGTAAGTTCCTTTGGTTTGGTTTGATGGTAAAGTAAGTGTATAGCTATTATAAATGTTAGAAATATAATTAATTTTTTTTATCCAATCTTATTCCACAAGAGAAAAGTGACTGAAGTCCTATATTAAGAGGCTTACTACTCTCTGTACTAACTGTGTGTATATATAAGCATCTTTTTGTGTGTGATTTGATTTCACAATTCATACCAGTTAGCAGCAGCAGCAGCAGCAGAGTAGTAAGCCTCTTAAAAGGGTAGAACCTTAATTGAGCCTATGTCTTAAGTGAGAAAATTTGATGGTCCGCTTAAGCACTTTGATCTCTTAGCGTTGCCAAGATATTCATGGTATATTTCGCAGTCAGTGGTATATCAGTCATCAGGGACAACCATAAATAGAGGGATCCCGTAATTACGGGATACATCCCGCAATTAAAGGAATTTTGTTTGTTTTGAATCTATGGTGAACACACTTCCCCTGCAAGACTTGGAACTTCTTTTATCTTAAGCCTTAGGGAATTTCTCGACATTTTAACGCGGCGATGTGTGACCTTTCTGCGGCAACTTTTTCTAAAATCAGCAATTTTCTAGTAGTGGTAAATTAAAATGGCCAGTACTCTGGATTTCTTAATGTTACGAGTTTCAAAATAGCTCGTCATAAGACCACTGATCATGATTTATGCAACCACAAGTTCTTTTAAATCTGCCATTGTCACATCTAATTGGGCTGATTTGTTGTGTTCGTGTAATTACAGTATGCGTGCCATTATGGTCATCGCGTAATTACAGTATATACAATTCACATCCCGTAATTACGGGGTCCCTCTATTTACGGTTGTCCCTGACTGTATGCATATTTATTTGTGATATTTTCTATTTAATACGTTCCTAATTTACGAACACACAACCATGGACCATGGCCAATCATTTCTTAAATCTAGCCTTTACTCCAAACTAAGAGATATTTTGATGTCTTAAAGGTTACGTCTGATAAAAAAAACAAATCATATTTTTTAAAGGGGCATTGGCCGGCTTAATGTAAATATTATTCTCACGTGATCAAAACAATCAAAATCAAAACAAATATGGCGCGAAGATCGCGATCGCTTTGAACATCGTTTACTGAAGCGTGAAGTGAGAAAATAAAATAATAAAATAATAGAAATACACCTGACACATGTATCTTGTGACATATGATTAATGTGAAGACAGAAATAATATTTTACACAAGCATTAAACTTCGATTTTTTAAATTCTGTTCCTTCCTATAAGAATGCAGCAGTTTAGGGACGGGAAGAGACAAGATAACAACAACAGTTGAATTTGCCAAATAATGTTTTTTTCTCAGATTGAATCAGTGTTCTTCTTTCTTCATGATGCCATGGCCATATTAGAAATCATACATGTGAATGAATTGAAAAGACAGATGTATATAAACTAAACCATGCATAAGTCGTATCCAGTAAGCAATCAAATGCCCAAAAATGACAAAAAAAACCAAACAAATACAATTTCATATGTTTAATAAAAAACAAAAGTTATTAGCAATGATTATCCAGATGCAATAATGTATAAACACAAAAAATTGATCAGCCACAGAAGTGACTCCAGGAGGCAGAAATAACGGATATGTCATTCTGACAAAATCAAGATTTGTGTTTTTATTAAAATTTTGGAAACAGAAAAAAAGTAAGCGTAATGAAAATTTAGGAGAGAAAAACTATTTAAAAGCAAATTGTTTCCTTATACAGTGTTAAATGTTGAAACTTATTCCAGCTACAGTGTATGAATATATCAAAGTAGATTCAAAAATTGTATAGCTTGCAATTGAATCCATGCCAGTAATGTTCTTATTCACTAGGATGTATTTTTCTGTGATTGCCAAAAAGCAAAATGGATTTTCTTTTACATTTTGTTTTTGTTTTCTAGAGAGGAAAAACAAAATAAGTTCTCATGAATAAACTCAAAATCAAAACTAATGGACCATGGCCACAAAACATGCCACATAAATGAAAGTAATTTCAATAATCTTTATGATCTTTCAGGTAGGAATACCTAGCAAGCTAAACAACAAAAAAGGCTACCCAAGAAAGCAATCCAAACGACTTCTCCGTCTTCCTCTAAATTATCTGTGGGGTAGGACTCAGCAAAATCAAAAGCAGTAATGCAAGTTATATACAATAGCGAATTTAAACTTATTTTGTATAAACTACGTATAGATGTGAATGTAGAGGTTTCACCCGGCACTCACGAATCCGTGTATATCTTATAACAAATACTCTCATTCAATAACTAGCACTGAAATATTCCTTAATAAATTCATGATAACTTCGTACCAATATTTAGTATATACCATATTACAATTCACGCCCATAGACAGGACATTGAAAAAAATAATTCTGACAGCAATGAAAATTTTCCGTCCTCTTCGTCATTATGTTTACAAGTCGTCTCAATCATTCTAATTTTTTAATCCTCAAATCACATGGCAGATTTGAATAACCAAGAGTAACTCAAATTCTATTGTTTTAAACCGGCCAATGCCCCTTTAACTTCAGTTATGCATAAGAAAATATAATTTCTATCTCATTTTATGTATAAAAAGCTTAAATGAGGACAATGCACAAAAATGTTTTAAAAATTTTCACTTCGAAGCTTCTTTTTCCTTACTGCTCTCGAAAATGTTAATAAAATCATAATGGCCACCATTTACGTCACCAAATGTAAGACCAGATCGGCGAATGTGAGTTAGCGCTTGAAAAACTACATATTTATGAAAGAACACCCTGATTAAGTTGTGATGGACTTTTATGTTAGAAAACAAAAGTTTGCATTAATTTCGTGTGTTGTTAATGCAATAAGAACAGCATATCCAGCGCCTGATAATAAATACTGTCGTTACGTGAATGGTAAAATTGTTGATGAGAATCAGTTTCCCTGGATGTACCACAACGATGACGAAAAATAAAAACAAAATATTAAAAAATTGAAACAAAATTGGATTATTGCTTCATCCTTGAATATTTTGTTGTTTTTTCTATTATTTCCGACCAATATTGAGATCTATGAAAAGTGTTCCCTGGAAACGTGTGACAATTTACACAGTGATGGATCGATGATGGGAATAATGAATGAAAGAACAAATAATGAAGAATATTATGTACCTGCCAGTTAGTGATTTTGCATATCCACGGACAGGGGCTAATACAGAAAAATAATTTGGGAGGCGGTAGCCTCCCAAAGCTATTTTTCTGTCCAAAGGAACTGGGGGTCTAGGGGGTTTAGAACTCTCACGAATCCCAAACTCGGTGACCGACCTCGACTTTGGCCTCTATTAGCCCCTGACGGAGATATCGAAATAATTATCTACGAAATGGTTTTCGCAGAGAAAAATCAATCCGGATATTTGGGAAGATTTTGTCGCTTAATTTTCATCATTTGCTAATTTAAAAAAAGTTCTTTATTTTTCCTCTTATAATTTGTGCAACCAACTGCTGCACACCAGGTCATCGTAAAACGTAAAAAAAGATGTTAAAAGCAGAAAGATCGACTAAAATGTTGTGTACACTATTTATTAAAGATTATTTGAAGCAAATAAATGGAGATCGAACATTAATTTTAATAAAGGTCTTGAAAATATTTGTTGTCCTATGTTTTTCCTCTTTCGTCGGTCTTCGTCTTACACTTTGTGACGTAATGAGGAATCCGCGAGAGTAATCCTGGCGCTTTCACAATTTTCATCATACTCAAAAAATGGCTGCTGAAGAAAGTGTTTTCAGCTAAGATTATAAAAATACATAATTGAATATATTACAACTTCTGTGATCTTCCAATATCGATGTGATTTTCTGATTTAGTGAGTTATTTAGCATCGATATACAAGTACTTTGTTTTTTATCAGACGTACCTTTAATTAAGATGTACTAATTATACCCTCCTTAAAATAAAAATAAATTCACTTGGTTGTCAGCAGGATCTAATTTAGTGAAATCTGCAATGAAAAGCCTGCACACTGGTTTGCATGGCTTCACAAAGTGCCACCATCTAATTGTGTTGCCTCATAGACTTACATATATGAAAATATACAGCTGAATTAATATTATGTAGAGTACCTTCTCTCCTTTAATTTTAATTATAATGTTTCAAAAATTCATCAAAACGGATCGTGAAAACACAGCTAAATGGATTTAGCACCACAATTGGTCATTTTAGATTTCAAATCAACAAGAACAAACAAGGAGAATAAGGTTGATAACAAATATTATAATTGTAAACACTGTTGGGGTGATGTTCCTCTTTCTGCTAGTTCTTCTTTCCGCTAACTCATTCACTTTCATCAAATGTGATAATAACAGTTAAATCCCCTTTCTCTCGGCTTATATATATATATAAGACAACCATGGGCTTATAAAATACATGCCCTTACTGTTTACAAATGGAAGGCAGCCATACTTTTATCAGTGAAGTTTTATTAGAAAACAATAGTGCCGTCTCGACAAGTCAACTTTTAATCGCAAAGAAATCTAGACATGTGCACTATTGTGAGGGTGCAGACAGAGCTATAAAAAAGTAGCACAGTCATCACTAAGTTTTTCTAAGTATATAATGATTATGATCGCTCATTATTATACCGTTTTTCAGATCAAAGTGAAACTTTTATTAATGATTCACCCATGTGAATGAAGTATATACCGTATTTGTCGGTGTATAGGTCGACTTTGTGTATAAGTCGAACAGTGAATATGAAAGTTCAAATGGATGCTAGATCATTAAGCCTGGTGTATAAGTCAAACCTAAACTTGATCATCTTTCATCTGATCAAACCTAGAAAGTGCATAATTTTTTCGCGGCAAAGAAAACTGGTTTCTAAACTTGCAGAAGTAATCTACATGAACTCACACTGGCGTGAAAATACAAGAGTGAACATGTGCGTTGTATTATTTCGTGTGATTTGTTATGTTCTTTTGTATGATTTCGTTTATCAGGTTCACACTTTCTACAACTAAATATATTTCAAAGCATAATAATTATATTGACAAGCGTTATACACAAAACTGCATTAGTTTCCTTGTCTTTTATGAATTAATTAAAATGACCATATTTGCTGAGACATATTAATTTTGCTTTTTCTTTTACCTGCGCACCGGAACAGGTGCACCGGAACAGGTGCGCAATAACTCTTTGTTTGTTCACTTAATTGATTAATATCAGAGCACAGAGGGTGATTGTAAAACAATTGCAAGAATGATTTTTTTAACAATTTTAAGTTTAACAATAATGATAAAAACAACGCTGATGAAATTGACCTGATGTATAAGTCGACACCTGACTTTAAGCACTAAATTAACGTAAAAAAATATCGACTTATACACCGGCAAATACGGTATATATATATATATATATATATAAACATTGAAGTCAGTGGTAATTTGTGTTAGTAAAATTTATAAAACATCGAAAACACAGATATTGTAGATCACAGATATTTGTGATCTACAATATCTGTGTTTTCGATGTTTTATATATATATATGTATAATGACAATAGGTCAATTAGCTGAAACATTATGAAAGAAATTTCACTCATGTTTCTTGAATGATGAATCTATGTGTGAGATTATCAATACGAGATTTGGCACTTATTGAATGTCTGTGAGAAAAATTTAACTGCTTGAATAGCCAAGCTGACATCAGTGCTAGAAGTAACAATTTTTTATGTATCCGTTGGCGAAGGTTGAACTTTTTTTTTTTAATCACTTGCCCCACTCAAGGCTGAAGCCACTACAAGGAGTGGGGCTACATATTCCAGATGTTCACCATAGCGTTAATCTCCCCAACTAGCCTTCATTTTCCCCGAAATACATCAGGGAATTGAGCTAGTTGCAGTACTGCCAGGAGTCCTGACTTTTTTCAACACCCGACCTCAGCCAGGTTTGAACCCTCAATATTGGGTTCCTAAGCTCAATGCTTTAACCACCAAGCAACTACTGCTTACTAATACAAACAAAAGACAAAGTATACAATACCAACGATGATATAACATCACTATTGCTGCGAAACGTTTTTGAGAAGTTCATTAAACAAGCACAAAGCTACTAATAAAAGTCATATATATGTCTTATGGTGCTACAATTCTATGGCCAATTTAATCACAACAATTTATATAAATTACAATAGTTTTGAAAGTTAATGTCATCCTTATACTTTTGACTTTCTTCATAAATCTTGTTTCTTGACCATAAAATAACAGCTTTTTGTTAGGACCTTGTCATGAAGTCGTGTGAGTAAAGCAATCCTGATTAATTTTCCAGTAAGAGTTGAAAACAACAACAATCACATAACTGGGTAGAGGTCGACCAGGGGGTAATACAGGATTTGAATTTCGACGGTGGTAGTGACGTCTTTTCATTATGAGGCGCTTCTTGAGTTAGTTAAGACACCCTTTTAATAAAAAAATGTTTGAAAAAAGTAGGTGCGTGACATTGTGTGCCTTGAGATATTTAAGTGGCGTGGTTTATCATGCTGCTACTTATTTACATATTGACTCACTCATGTGAGTCTCGTTTACTAGACGAACCATGGCACTATATTGGCCTTAAATTGCTCAAAGTTATGTTCGTATTTTTATTTATCCTCTTGCTACACATATTAATTTTCACACAGCTTAATAGTCAGCGTTTTTCACACATTTATTTTCTTTTTGAAGGAATAGGGCATGGAAATAAATGGAGAGAATAGATACTTTGTATTTTAAGCTCTTTTTGTGTAGTTTTAAAGAACATGGGAATGTGGAGACTGGAAAAAGAAAATCCAGTCTCCAGGTTCTTATCCTGCGTGTCAAGAAATAAATGATTGTTTCATTATGCATATAATAAGCGAAACTTTTATATCCATTATTCATTAAATAAACAAAAGTTCAAACATGAAGAAGTGAGGTTTGAATTTGGATGCTGAGATTTCAATGCCCAACAGCACATTGTGCTTTGGTTTTTGACCTGTATTACCCCCTGTCGACACAAAACGAAAAACTACGATTTAGAGATTTGAGAGATTTTACTTAGACTAAACATGGGATAAAATGTCAACAAGATAACATCTATAAAACCATAAGCTCACATAAAGTGTCAATCAAGACAGCCGGTTAGGTCTGGCTGTCGACATGGACAGCTTCTTAATTAATATTATTGAAACTAACTGATCACAAAAAAGGATGCACCCATGCCAATCTATTAGTCACAATGAATGCACGTCTTGGTCATGCACTAAATACAAGCTTACATTGGACTGATAGAAAAAATATGACTGCAAGCTATCCTTGCCTGAACCTATCTCGATGCTACGTAAATAAACTATACCAAAAATCCAAAAAGTTTTATAATTTTAATTATGACCAAGACTTCAATAGTATATAGTGTGCATACCACTTCAATAGTGTGCATACCACTTTTATTTAGAAAGTGACTCTTAATTACATTTATGGTCAAGTTCTTCTTAGTTGCACGTAAAACCACATAGAGGCCAGAGACAGTTATTTCACGATTAGTGTAGGATGTAGCGTTACGTTACTTATTTCACAGGGGAAAAAACTATTGCATTATTCCTGCCCCCCATTGAACATGACCATTTTCGGGAAATATCCAATAATCGCTAGTAGGGAAAACTGAGGTTTTTTTGGGTCCACAAAAGATTTGGGCCTTAATGTTTTGGGTGTTGTGGCCATGACGTCATCAAAATCTTTGATTGACAATATCTCGGATATTCGAGGTTAAATAATCTCATACAATTTTTTGACTCAGATTTTTGAGCTCTACCACATGGGTACAGTTTCCATGGTAAAAAGTCTTTACCTGGGATGATAGTACATATAAAAGAAATCAAGAGAAACTATATAAGTATATGGTTACGTATAGGTATAGTTATCTTGTTTTTAAAGTTTGTATACCGATATTTTCTAGTTATATACATTCTATTCAATTCTGTAAAGCCTTTGTTGGATATTGATCTTTTAGTAAAAGTAACAATGAGCGTTTAGCCACTTGTCTTCTTCATATTTTTCTGTTAAGTATTAACGTGATTGTCTCTGTTACTTTTCTTCCTCCCAGTTTAACTTCGGTGCTTTTTCAATTTTTATTGAATTTTTATTGAATTGCAGCAATGTTTTGACTATCTTTTTCATGCCATTTTAATTTGAATCTCCAACATTTTTGAATTTCAAAAATGCTGCTGTTACTGATGTTTCGATTCTTCGGTTCTTGTATATAACACAAATGCATGCTCCATCTGCATACTGACGAAACTGTTAACCAAAGCCCATTGTTCGTGTTTCAAAAATAAAAATAAAGAATGCAGATCTATAATTGTGACAATTTCAATCTTCCTTTCCAATTTAAAAGTAAATTCCTATTTGAAATTATGAATTGGTGTCGAATAAGTTTAGTTTAAGTCTTTCAGTCTCACTTATTAAGTGTGGAGAGTAAGACTTCCAGCTGGAATGAAAAACAAGAAACACATGCTCTTAAAAACTTTTATAAAGTAATTCTAGTATTTCAATGTTTTTTTTCTTATGAGTCATAGCTTTATAATAGCATGTGGAGTATAATAAAAAGGATTCTTGTTTTAAATAATAGAATAAAAAAAAAAGAAGAAAAAATAGATTTTTGAAAAAGCACATTTACAAAAAGAATGTGCGAAAATAGTACAGTATGCTATATAATAGTATTGTTACGAAAAAAAAATCTGGTTAAGTAAGAAAAGTCTACATACTCCCTTATTCACACCACTATGAGAAAAACATTTGAGAATTCATCTTGAAAAACAGTGGCTACCTTATGTTGACTATTATCTCAATGTGTTTAACCAACATTGTTACATGGCAGTAATGCTTTTGTTGTTTGTAAGTCTACTTCATCAGTGTTTTTACAAGATCATGTAAATGCTACACGGTTTTTTAAGACTGTTTATCAGTGGGTGTGGTAGATTTTGGTGGATACTTCATAGGGAAGAAAGTGAAAATAATTTTTATTATTGTTCAAGATCTACAATCTCATTTTTTTTGGCGCTATAAAAAATATCTACACCTGCAATTGAATTACACTGTTCCAAGAAAGAAAATGTTTATTTTTGATTTTGTAAATATCGACCTTAATTAATTTTTAATTGTGTAGGCATTGGTTGGCTTTGTTTCGATATAATTGCAATATCGTTTGAATGCATCGAATGCTATTTAAGTTGGGATTTTTGTTAAGGTCCTTCTCTCTAAAGATCACTTCTTATTGCAAGCCAAACTTCTTATTGCAAGCCAAACCTCTTATTGCAAGCCATACTTCTTATTGCAAGCCAAACTTCTTATTGCAAGCCATACTTCTTAAATGTCCTTGTCATCATTGTGGTATAAAAGTTGTGTAAATGTATGTAATTTAAAACATAATTGTGTTTTTACTGATCAATGAAATTTGCATTTTTGCAAGACCTGGAGATGTGAAAACTATCCAACATGGTTACTTTTTTTGGAAAAAACTCATTAATCAAAGGATGTACACAAATCAAAATTTGAAACCTGGAATTTAAAGGAAAGATTTATTGATAGATACAGCTTTGTACCAGTTCTGTATTTTGCTAACATGTGTGTAAACTTCTTAATTATTGTTTTTGTTCTTTAGAAAACACCAGTGAAAAACAAACTTACTCTTGTAAAAACATAGTCTAAAACTCAAGTTAACAATAATAACAATATTTGAATGAACATCTGCAAATTTATGCAGTTGTGAAGAAATTAAATTTTGTATAGGAGTAAAAAAAAAAATCAAAACATGTTTAAAAGAAAACTTACTTGCTCTGCTTTTGATATTATGTTTTTGACATTTTTGATAAAAACAATCTGTGGCGTAATGTTAGATGTAATTAAATGACATACATATCAGAGAAGAACGTTTATGGACAATCTATAATGTTATTGTTATTTTGTCGCACCGATATTGTTAGCAAATACTCTTTAGATATTTTACATAGAAAACATGTATTATTTATATTTTGTGCTTTATGGTTGCATAACTTTTTTCTGCAGGAATTTTCGACTTCCTTGTTCGTGGAAGTCGGCAGTGTTTTTTAATGGTATCTTTTAATGTTTTAATAGCAATGCAAATTAGAAGTATAACACATTGCAATGTGGCGTCCTGTTGTTTAAAATTAGCCTCCTGAATTCAAAGGATTGAGTGGAGCTATATTAACAGATTTCTTGTTGCTAAGAACTCAGACCTTATAAAACTGGAGGCTTATTTAACCTGTCGACTATCCACACTAGATAATTCTTTGCCCCAAAAAGTGACTTTGGATGATAATCTGACTCGCATGTTTATATCACCAGGTCTTCTTTTTGTTTTGTTTTTAGTTGTTAAATAATTCTAATTGATTGGTACTAAAGACAGGATATGACAACTCCTATAGTAAGTTACTTATGTTTGTTTGAATTATTGTACATTATAATTCATGAAAACTAAAGGAAATAATGATTAAGGCTGGATATCAAGTAAGTATTTTTGTAGCACTACACTGAATGTTTTATTAAATTTAACATCTTACTTATGGTAAATTTTTGCTAGGGTTTTTGTTGTTAGTGAAATCTCTAGGTCGTAGTAAGCATGATGTGGGTATTGTAGTCGACTATACTGTATTTCCTCTATTAACCGCCTGGGACGCTTATTAAATTGTTTTGAAAATCCATACGACCAATCATTTGCTGTTGATAAAGCACAGCAACAGAATTATTTCTTGATTATATCACCATTGCGATCGGTCCATTTTTTTCTAGTATTATTCTAGTAGTAGGTAATTCATTATCTGGTGAAAATTAGACTAGGCTGCCAGCCTCTCTCTCCTGTGCTAATAAAAAATGCTGTGAATCCCGATTTCCCGATATTACATATTGGAGCTTAGAGTGACTGGATCTAGGCTGAGGAAAATTTGTTGTTTTCTAACAACTGCCTGGGCACTTAATAGAGGGGAGTGCGTATTAAATTAATTTTCAATTTAGTGGGGTGCTTAAAAGAAGGGGGCGCTTAAAGAGGAAATACGGTAGTTACTGCTAAGAAAACATCAAAGCCAACTGTAATCCCGTAGATAGGTTGACGGTTGTAAGGTAACTTTTTTCTGATACCGTTATACCATTTAGATTGGCGAAGGCGAAAAATTAATCACCACAGTTCTATTAAATGGTGAAAGATTACATGTTCGCGTGCATGTAAGCACTTTTTATTTACTTATTTTCTTATTAATTATTGACGTTTCCTTTTGTTTCACTGTTCACTTTGATTAGTCCTCATCATCCCATACATGATCTTTGTTTTTTAGCCTCATGCTAATGGACAAAATGTTTTCGATGCCATAGTACAACATATTGGATTAAATGAAATTACTTATTTTGGATTGATGATTATTAAAGGTATGATATTTCTTAGCGTTAGTAATTCTGAAATGGATTGACATTATGTATATGGCATTTTGTCTTTTTTATGTACCCTCCAACCTCAACCAAAGTGAGACGGTTTTATGGCCTATATATTTTTTTTCTTTGAAAATGTTTTCCCAAAACATATTTCAAAGGAAGTCTCATAAGAGAAATGGTGGTGTACTTAATAGATCAATGTCAATCACATTTAAATAATGCATACTTTGATTGAAATTCTTAGATGGAGAACAGCAATTTCTTAGCCTTGAGGAAAAACTCAACAAGTTGGCAAAATATGCTCCACATTTATGGAAAGACGACGTAAGAAATATGCTGTACTAAGTTAAATGACGTTCTTAATTTCAGGGAACTGTGAATATGAAACGTTGATTTTGTTTTTGAAATTTAGGGCAATTGTAATTCATCACTAGTTTTTACCGTGTTCTTTCGAGTGAAATATTATGTGGAAAATATATGTCTGTTGCAGTAAGTATAAATTTAATCAAGTTTCATCATTGATGACTTATCAAAACAAACTAAGTCTTCATAATAGTACTGGTTTTTATAACTGTGCTAATGGAATTCTTATCTAGAAGTGTTTTAATTTTTCAAGGTTTGGCATCCTATATAATCTTTATGATCCTTAGCAATCCACAAAGATTTTTTTAGTATTTCCACATAATTTCACTTGCCTGATGAAATATTTTTGTGCAGACAGTCTCTGGAAGAGAATTGTTGTGATTTTAGTTACTTATTTGGATCATCTGTTTATAAAAGAGATTATGAATCTGTAAGAACTCACCATGGATGAACTATTCCAACTCCTACTGACCGATTTATAACTTTCCAGTTTTTGTTTATGTTGTACTCTCAATCAATCACTTTACATATGATAACCCTATATTTGGTTGCAGAGAACAACAAACAAGGCACCAATATTATCTGCAATTACGCAAAGATGTTCTTGAAAACAGTCTTCGTGTTCATGATGACACATCTATGGTGCTTGCATCGTATGCTTTACAAGCAGAATTGGGTGATTATGACAGAAATATACATGGCTTGGATTATTTTGTTCCGCAACATTATCTACCAGCCAAAGTAAGCTTTTTTGATATCTAGCTACAAAGGACATTCGTTCTGCATTAGAGGGATATATAATATAATATATATAATATAATGAAGCTTAAATTTAAGGAATTAATTATCAGCAAAAGAGAAAACAGTTTTGGAATTGGAATTGGAAAATGACTTAGAACATTTCGGGCAAAGCTAAATGATGTAGGTCCTGAAAGTGACCCTTGAAGTACTTTGCATTTTATCCAATAGTTGTTGAGACAGCATTGGACGCTAAGGGGGATTGCATCTAGTTCAGTTTAAAGGTTATGAGTGCAGATCACATCAGTCAATATTGGCAACGTAGATAAAAGTGAAAGTGGTCATTTTTACCAGTTTTAATTTGGAAAACAATGAAAATGTTGTTCCCAAAATACAGTATTACAAAAATTTCAAAATGAATGGAAAGTGGAAAAACGGAATATGTAACAAGATGCCCTACCGGGCAGAAGTATTCCTGCGGATGACTGTAAGACTTTCTGGAGCCTTTTCAGAATGAAATGAGTGTTAGTTCACGCTTCAAAACCATATGCATAATGCGGAATGATGTTTGCAGTATTTTACATTTTACCTTTTAGCTACGATAACTATTAAACTTTGCTGTTTCATATGAAACTTCACTCTTGCATCAATTTAGAGATTTTTTAAAAAGATTTCCATTCGAAGTTGCACTCCCTAAAGCATCTTCAAGAAGCAATTAACTAATTAAAAGATTATCGTGTTAAGAATAATCTGTGCTTTAAAAGGTGAATGTTTGTTCACGGTTTAAAACAATATGCATAATGTGGTATGATGTTCTTTGTGTTTTACAGTTTATCTTGTAGCTGTGAAAGAAGTAATATTTGTTATTTCATATAAACTGCACTGTTTTGCATCATTTAGAGATTTTTTCAAAAAGTTTTTAATTCATAGTTATATTCCCTAAAGCATCTTCAAAAAGTAATTCAGTAATGAAAACTTTGTCACATTAAGTTTTGAATCCCTTCAAAACCTGTAGCACAAATAGTAATAACTTCGAATTCATTTAATTACATTCCCGAGAGCATCATAAAAGTTAAGAGACTTTGAAAAATTTTGCCGGAGATCAAGCTTAAAAAGGAACACCGTCAGTTTAAAAATCCATTAGAGAACACTCTTCCGTGGACGTTTCAAAATACTCCTTTTAAAACTATACAGTATGAAAATCTTTATGTTGTTTGTACCTGAACTTCATAATAAAACCTTTTACTTGGCCTTGCGAAATAATAAAAATATCTGTGTTTCTTTCTTATCGTCAGCTTAATAGTATACAAATTTTAGAATCACACAATATTCTAAATTCGACTAGTCAATTAAAAAAGTGGTCATCAAATGATAAATAAAATAGGTAGCAGTTGATGAGGAAGATGAGCTGTGCTTCATGATTCCAGAGCTTTATAAAAACAGGATAGCTTACCTAGGAACATGAAATAGAAAATTGTATTATATTTAGAAAAAGACTAATAGAAACTTTACGCATTAAATCGATATAAACATACCCTATTGGTAGTCGTTTTGAAGCATCAAGAACTGCTTATTTATCAAGAATGACTACTAAGAATATAAGTTTCACGTAGATTATCAGTTTGGATCATAAATATTCTTGATTCTTTTAAGTTTTACAGCCGTACTACAACCTCTTCTATATCCATATATTCAACAAAGAAACTTTCACAGATCTACGCATGCTTCTTCGCTTCCATTTTTAAAACAACCACGGAAAACGTAAGAACGTTGCATAAGACTCACATGAAACAACATTTCTACCTTGGCATCTGCGATTTAGCCATATGTTAATTATTCCTTTCACTAGAGCTTATATTTTACACTTTTAGAGTCTTTTCAAGCAAAGTACTTGTATACAATGAATAAAGTGTGAGTTTAGACTGTTAAATCATAAAAAGAATGTAAGTTGGGAACATTAATGATTTGAGTGGCTATTTCCCATCGACAAAAACTGGTCTAGGTTTGGACAGTGAAAAAAAAAAAACAACAAGATGCCCTACCGGGCAGAAGGATTTCTGCAAGCTTTGCTGCTGAAAATGCCACAAAAATGCAACACTAGCACACTAGTCCTGCAAAACTAAGACAGTCACATCATTCAGCTCGAGAAGCATCAGCATTAAATAAACAAAAATATTGATGCGACTGACAATGTTCGTCAAGAAAGTCAGCCTACCATAACATAAAAAAGGGGCTTTTCTTTATGCTATCGCGGAGATCATTTATGAAGATCTGTTTTTTTTGTACGAATAAGCTGAATGATTGTTACTGGATATTTGCCACCCACGTACTCCAAAAAAGTGCATCGACACAATACGAAACTTTAATTTAACCACATTAAATATAACGAATCCTATAAAAAGATTGTGTATACTGGCAGTAACCAACATATCGTTTGGGCAGCACAAACTAATATATAAAGTTTCTATATTGATCTCCTCAGAATGAAAAATATAAATATCACAATAATAATTACTTAGAAATTAAAGCTCATATCTAATCTAAAAGTTAAAAAAAATACAACATACGTAGGGAGAAAAGAGATAAGCTGATATAGCCAGAATACATCCAAAAATTGCTACTAAATATAGTATAAATAGCTGTATAAAGTGCATATGTTGGTGATGTTGGGGAGGAGCTGAAAGGAAGCTAAGCTGAGCTTTAAAAATCCAATTGACTTCAAACATGCATACACATACAAAATACACGAAGGTCTTTCATATTAAGAGCCTGAAAAATTTGTCCTACAAATTTGTTCATTGTGTTGATTAGTGCATATAAATCATTCATCATTTCACACATAGGTACCATCCACACTGCCATAAATGAATAACTTTTTCCTTATTTCAGACTATTGCAAAACTGACCATCCCATATATCAAGAATGCTTTGCCAGCTATGCATCAATCACACCGGGGATTAACAGAAGGCCAAGCTGAAATTGAATTCTTAAAGGTAATGCTAGTTTGTGACATTTCTCTGAAAATTATTTGAAATTAACTCTTGAAGTCATGGATTTTTAACTAATTTTTAAACTTTTTTTCTAGGAAGCGCAAAAGCTTAGTGAATATGGAGTTCTATTTCATCGAGTATATAAGGTATAGCCTGCATTTAATTAGAGAAAATGTAAACAAGATCTGTTTGAAGAATTACTGATTGTAAATGTTTTGTTCAGTCAGGATTCAGTTACTGTTATGCCTAAATTAAGCACCCACCCTTCCTCGATTAAGCATCCCCCTCAAATAAGTGCCCCTCCTTCATCCTTCAGAAACGGGCGGTTATTCAAATTTTCGATGAAAATTGGAAAGTAATTCAACAAGAAAGATTGAATGAAAAACACAGTTTTAGTTTTTATTCGCGTTTTTTTCTTTTATATCATAATAACATGGAAGCTTTTTAAAAAATAGTTTCGTAATCATAATGTTCGGTTTTCTTTTCTTGTAGTTTTTAAAAACTTATTTCATTTTTTTTATTACTTTCAAATCTATTTTTTCAACTAAGGCCTCTCGGATAAGTCCCCCTTCCCTCAAATAATTGCCGGCCCTAGAACTTCAAAATTTGAATAAATATCTAGCCGTTTATTCGAGGATTTGCCGTATTTGAAAAACCAAGCAGCTTTTATGAGCCTTTTGAAAGCCATAGTTGGCTTGTATACTCATGAAAAACCAAATTCAGAAAGAACCCAGAAAGAATCACTGTAAGGGAGAGTATTTCTATAGAAATATACACACTATTTTAATAAAATTGCTCTTCATGGCAGTGACTTTTGGACTTGTTGTTTTTGATGCGTGTCTGAAAATTTAATTGTTGTCATCATCATATTCTCAAAATAGCTAACAGGTTTGACTGATATTTTGGAGGCAATTCGGACTATTTAATATGAATTATGAATCATGAGACTTATCCAAAAATGTAAACAAATAAAATTTGTACAAAGAAAAACATTCAGTCACTGTTCGAATTGAAATGTGAAAAATCGTGTGATTTGTTATTGTAGTGATTGTGAGTTTAGTTAAATGGTTATTTAGGCAAAAAACAAACTTGAATCACAGTTCCTACTGCAATCTTACGGTTGCATCCAATTTCAGGATGCTGCTATGGTTTTGATCATACAACAAGGAACATAACTTTAACTTTCATCTGTTTATTTGTAACAGCAGAAAGTGTGAAAGGTTTTGTGTTATTCACCAAGACTCCAAGACAATAATATAAGACTTCTTACAACCGAGGTTTAGGAAAAATGATTTCTCGAGATTGAAAGATCATTTGACATTGTCTTATTAAGTAAATTATTCCTGATTTAATTGTCAATATGGTTGCACTGAAAAACTATGGAATTAGGTTGATTAGCAAAATTCCACTAGAATGAAATGTTGTGTATTGATTCCACTGAAATACTGATTGACAAGTGTTCATGATAATACTGATCTTTTTTTTTATTATAGAAAGAGTATAATAGAAAGATCCCATATAATTTGGGCATTTGTGTTCGTGGATTAGTAGTGTACGAAGTAAGGAATTTATTCTTAGGTCTTTTATCTCGGAACGTGATCTAGGGTATTGGTAAAGTAGTGGTGGAATTTGATTCATAGGGAGTTTCTTCAAACTTGAAATAACGAATGGTTTCTATGCATGTGTGTACTAATGGCTGATGTAAAAATAAGGGCCCTGTGATAAGGTTTACGCCTTCAGGAGTGCATTCCTAGTTCAATTTCATATTAACTAAGTTACCTTCTCCTCAATGAAATAATGACCTTTATAAAAAAATATTTTAATTTCTTTAGGAAAGTGGCCCGATTCGTAATCCTGTTTGTAAGCATGCCTGGTCAAAAGTTAAGAAAATGTCATTTAAACGCAGCAAGTTCATTGTTGAATCTGACAGCCCCAATCAACATCACGCTAGAATGATGTTTTATACTGCCAACTATAAGAGGTAGAAATTTAGAAGTACTTAGTGCAGATGCCAATCAAAAATTAACCCCTGATTTGTGACATTTCGATGGTCAGCTGCCTTTTTGCTCCTAATTTTTCAAAAGTTGGCGGCTGACCTTTCATTGATAAGCTAAGTAAATTCTGAATACAGTGATATAGGTTATATTTCTGGCGGCTGACCCATTGTAGAGGTGTGTACTATTAAAGTAGGAGCCAATTTGGCGGCTATTTTGCTGGCGGCTGGCCATATCGTAATCATTCAGGGCACGATTTTTGATTTTGAACTAGGTGTAGTAAAGTTTGTTCCATTGGGTTAGATTCTTGAATAGTTTAACTAACTTATTAGGGATAAGTTTGGCGGCTAACATTCCATAAAGTGAGCAGAATGGCGGCTTTTTTTTGAAAAATAGGAGTTGTGGCTGATGTGTTCACTTTTGTGGGCTCAAATTTGAATCTGTTTACCTTTGACATGTTTACTAACTAATTAACCATAAACATTTGGAAAAATGAACCATTTGGCGGCTATATATAAGAGTCAATGGTAGCCATTGCAGCTGACCAAAAAGCAACAGAGACACTTTGGTTCGTCAAAATAACGGAGGCAGAAACAGTTTTTGACAGTGAAGTTGTTGATGATTATGGCCACATCATCCTAAAAGGAATGACCTTTTCATTTACTGGAAAAAAGTGTGGGACAGGCAATGGGCAATCTTTTAAAATCAATTTGAAGAAATCAACTTTTTTTTACAAAGAAAGCATTTTGTACCCATTTGTTAACGTTCATACCACAAAAAGAGGGCTTGTCCTCACAAACGAGGAATATACTGATATTATTCACTTTGTGGAGAACAATAATTTCTGCCGCTTGTAATTGTTTTGGTAACAGTATAACCTGACACGTTTGATTGATTTTTTTGTTGATATTTTCAGATTGAAAGGCCTAACTTTTGTTGGCTTATTTTTGTTCATATATTTTGAAGGTTGTTAGCCGCCAAAATAGATCCTTTTTAATATTTTTGTTTCTCTTTCTAGTTTAATTCTTGTAACTGTAAGAATCTTGATTAACTAGAAAAAAAAATCTTTATGTCTGATGGTACTAATAGTAGAGTAAACCATAGTAAGCCATCATTCTGGCTCTATTTTCAAAGTTTATTATCTATATCCTAATACGTGGACATTTATCACACTTTTATTTTAGAGAGTGATATATTTAAGTAAATTTTGCGATCAAGTTCTTCTTATGTGCGCGTAAGACCACGTAGAGGCGAGAGACACTTTTTTCACGATTATTCCAATAGCACGTGGCATTTGACGTCAGTTTTTTTATGATCACAGGGAATCATTGCACTGCATCCCCAATTGAACGTGACGTTTTTGGAGAAATATCTTGAGAACCAATAGGGATAACTGACGTTTTTTAGGGTCCGCGATATGGGTGATGGGGTGACACAACATTTGGGCCTAAATTTTATTTGGTACTGCGGCTATGACGTCATCAAAGTCTTTGACCGACGATATCTCTGCAACGGTTGGTCGCAGCGAAACGATCCCATACACCTTTTTGATCAGTTTTTCGAGCTCTACAACATGGGTGCACTTTCCAGTCGTGATTCCATGATTTAATTTTTCGTCACCTCTTGCAACACATCATTTTCACAGTTAGACATGGTAAAAAAGTTTTCCCCGGGTTACTAGTGATATATATTTCACACTAGCATCAGAGTGCACAATGAAAAGAAAATTTACTTGAAATACAGTATATTGTGCCTCTTGGCGGCATTTTTAAAGTAAAATACTTGTTATTGAGGGTTGAAAGAAGCCGCCAATTTATCTCAATTATAAATTGCCAAATTGGCTCAAATAAAAAAATCAAACTACAGGTATTCCTCATAGTCTGCATAACCTTATGGTAAAATTTTGTGCCGCCAGCTTTAGTATTTAATGAGATATCCTTCTTTTTAAGGATTTTGATAAAGTTTGTGTTATCAGAAATGTCACACTATTTTTGACTTGCATCTGCACTTCAGGTTATCCTGCTATCTCTAAGTTATGTTATTATATCAATTCCTAAAAACTTCTATGAATGTTGATTATCACTGGCTTTGAATATTTTTCTCTATAGTGTTTATTACTTTTGAAATTTCATTGTCATTCATTTTTCATTTTTATTTATTCTACAGGTCACGTTACTTATTGAAGATAAGCTCATCGTTTTTCAACTTTCAAATGAAAATGGCATCACGGTTGGCAATGTTGCCGGAATACTTAGTGCAAGGTTAGGCTGATGTTTATTTATGTGGTTGTGGAGAATAATTTTAAATTTTAAATTATAACTTTTATCTTTGGTGGCTTATATTGTAGGACATATTAAAGGGGTTAGAAATCGGTAAACATATACACTCCATGTGCCTCAGTGAGCAAAACCTACAAAAAGGCACTGTGATGAAGAGGATTTTTATCGAAATAGTGTGTGTTTTTCTATAGAAATGCTTTTCTATAGAAATGCTCTCCTTGCAGTGATTGAGTATTAAATATTATAGCAACTGTTATGTAGCCTGATTTCGTTGCTTGTGATTTCATAAATACAATAAAGATTTTGTTTTCAGAGGAACAACAGCAACTGCATCAACAACAACAACAACAACAACAGCAACAGCAACAACTTCAACAGCAAATACAAGCAACACCTGTACAATCTGTACCTGCCGTGCGTATCGAAAGTGTCAGCACACAAGATTTAGTGGATGGTGCAGATATCTTGTTGTTGCAAAGAACACCAACTGCTAATACTAAGGAGATCACTCCATCTCACAGAGAAACTCCAAAAGCTAAACCAAAGCCAAAACCAGAGGTACAGTAATTATTTATGAGCTCTTTAATTCCTATTCATCTGAAATGTTCAAAACTTGAACTTCACCCTAAAACGGTGTTAGCTATTTTTAAAAGGAAAAGAGATAAGCATTTCATCTAATGTAAATTAAATGTAAATTTTTCCTTTCATTCTTTATCCTCGATCAATGTATGATGTAAAACACTTTAAAATTTTACAGGCCTCTTAAGAAAGTGTGTTTTAAAAGTATGTTCAACTGTCTACAGGTGAAACAGTATACATTGGATCTAGTGAAAAGAGACGGCAGTTTCGGATTTAGCATTGTGGTATGTTGAATTTTTTTTAACAGAACCTAACACAACCCCCAAGAACTGTGTGATTTATTTTACATATCATTTTTATTGTTGATAAATCTAGTCTCTTTTTAAGGGTGGAATAGAACTTGGTGGAATATTTGTGAAAGATGTTACTCCAGGAGGTCCAGCTACTGTATCTGGCCAGATAAATGCAGGCAAGTCTTGGTTTGAGTATTCTGAAAAAAAAGTCTTTTAATGTTTAAATGTTCTTTAGTTGTTGGCTCCAGAAAGATTTCAGCTCAACTGAATTTCAGTTGAACAAAACTTTAACATTTTTTTTTTTTTACTTTAAGCAGAAAAAGTTTCTCTGAAACCTTTTACAAATAGAAAATGTTGGAAAGGAAAGCACAAAACATGAAAAGAATATGAGAGAATAAATTCTATGGTACATCCAGAGAGAATCTGTACATGTCAATAGCTTTCATGAAAGTCTACACCAATAGAAATTTGGCCTGAATTTTGTAAAATTCAAGATGGGACTTTATGTTCAACCAACTACACCATATTAAAACCTATGTATAGGTTTTTTCATCTAAAACTTCATTACAGTAAAATTTCTTTTAAATAAGCAGATAAATAAACATTCCTCTTTTCTCAAATGTTTACCACTTAAAACTTTCAGTTTTTTTGACATTTGGTTATGCCATAATAAGTGGCGTTGCAGCCACAACACAACTAGTCTGGATGAAATAAGCCTACGCGTTTTATCCTTAAATAAGAATAGAGATCTTAATCTTGCATTAGCTTTAAAAATTATTTGTAAGTTGCAGGACTTGTTCAGCCACCAATTTCCTCAGTTTCCCCAAAATGGGCAACAACTTCGTGTATACCTAATTTAAGGAACGTAGCAACTGCCAGTGCCCGTACCCAGACGTATTTCGATACCGTTTCATCGGTATGGGCGCCCAAACTAATCCGCCCCAAGCTTGACCAGCTCTTTCAAACTATTTGATAATTATTTGTTAATGATAATTATTTTTCTGCTTCATATTGTTCCTTTTCCATTCAATGTTGCACGGAGGAAATTCGTAACTCACTGCACCATGTCTATTTTAATAGCAAATACGATAAGCTTTCACTTTATAAGCAAAAACAATATTTTTGGTATGATGAAAGAGTTCACTTCGATAGTTTTGTTCAATTCCCACGCGAAAAGATGTTCAAAACTTCCCATAATGCCTTGTAAACCTCATTGAACTCCCTTATTGATGACTTCAAAACATAAAAACTAAACATTTTTACCTTTCTCTTTTTCTGCTATTTTACAATATATAAACGTCTTTGAGCAATTCTTTACTTCCTGCGTCTTCCCCCTACATATTGGCAGTTTTGAGACGCAAAATACATTGTGAACCATTTTCTGTGTTCCAATGTATTTATAATTTTTCTCAGAAAAATACCCTACCAACTCACTTCTTGTATCGCTATTGAAGATTTAGCTACGTAAATCGGATTAACATGAAGCTAAAATGTAATAAACTGGGGAATGGAGGTCTACAACTAGAGGCTAACAAATCGAAAATGCTCCCCTCCAGGACAACCATGGTGGCCTGTTGAGCTGTCACTGCTACGAGCAAATGGTTTTCCCAAATGAACTCTGGGTACGGCACTGACTGCCTATAATATCTAGCACCCTGACAGTGGCCTAGAACAGTCTGGATATTTCTGAAGTAGTGATACACAAAGTAGTAACGCAAAAGTGCCTTACTCATATTATTTGATCTTTTTCCAGGTGATCGCATCGTCCAAATAAATAAAGACAGTTTTGAGAATGTCACAAGGCGAGAAGTATGACAAACTGCTTAAATATTTGAATGTGAATTTCTATGGAACTAACCCAAACATGAATACACTTTATTTCATTTCTATGTAGGCTATCAACACTTTACGGAACGCTCCTGATAAGTCACGATTTATTATGGAGTCATTTGGTCAAAACCTGGTCATAGAAGCCGATGCATCCCTTGTTACACCACTGGCTGTCTCGGCGCAATCTCTAGCAATTAACCAACCCCAAATCCCAGTGCCACAAACTGATAGAGAATCAGTGAGTTACTATCAAAATTAATGGTTCATTTCTGAAACACAGTAGTTTTATTTTGCATTTGTCTTGGATCTCCTTTACAAAACTAAAGTAAGCTATATGGGAGAGACCACTAGCAAAGTCAAGCATTTATAGATTCAAAATGGTTTTTTTTTGTAAAGTTGTATCATTCCCTGGATATTCTTACATAAAGTTAAAATTTGGATGAAAAAATATTCAGAAAAAGTGAAATGGCTTACCATTAAGGAAAGAAAAAATTGTTTGCAGAAGAAATTTTTGCGGATGACCAATATCTATATATTAATAGCCGATTCTCTGTCTGTCTGTCTGTTTGTTTGTTTGTTTGTAAGTCACGCAAAATGGTAGATTGAGTTGTGAGCGAAATTATTTCTTTTTTTGTGTGCGACGTGAGTTCGAAGCAAATACATTGCAACCCCAATCGAACGTGACTTTTTTTGGCTGATGAACTAATAGGAATAACGTTTTGTTTTTATCATTATTCTTAGTTTTATATTCGACGTTGACTTGGCTTTGAAAACAGTACATCAACTAAATACAAAGAAACTAACTGACTAAACATTTTGGACAAAAAGCAGCAGTGGCAGAACGTGGCAGCATATGTTCGGTTTGCCACTAACTCTTGCCTGACTGTATGAGACGGGTGAACTTTTTTTTTGAGGCAATCAAAATGTTTAAAAAACGATAGGTAAAAAAAGAGTATCATATAAAAACAAAATGTTTTTTTTTTTGCTTTTCTTTTAATAAATTAATTTCTTCTTTTAATTGTTAAGCGTTCTGATCGAACGTTTTTTTATTCTATTTATTCATTTAGCACATGCTTTTTTTCTCTCCTCCCGTTTGATCTTTTTAAGAAGAGAAACCATTTTCCCCCTGTTTGATAGCACCCATGTTAGAGCGCGTAACTTTTTTAAAACAAAAGCTAATAAAAAGTTGAAGTTTTTCTCCCTACGTTTTGAGTGTATTGTTGTACTGATCAACGATTGTTTTCAAAAATAAATAAGTAACACATCATGAAATTTGGTTTCTTTTGAACCATTGTTTAAACTGATATTTGATATTTGATTTCGAATCTGCCTCTGGCTGAACACAGGTTGTACGAGCCGTTTTTCAAGGAGGTTTACTGGTGTTTCCGGGGTGACACAGAGCAGGTGCACATGGGTGGCGAGCGCCGCCACCTTGGCGGCTAGTTTATTCTTATTTATTATTTGGCCAAAATCCGTAAAAATAAATTCCGCAAAAAAAAGTTCTGTACAAATTTCTTTCGAGAACAATTTCTTCCCTTAAGGTAATAATAACAGGAAAAAATAACAATTTTTACTTGTACAAAATTTTCAAATAATTTATGTAATTTATATAATTTGTTTATATAATTTATAATAATTCACTCATTTTGTTGTCAAAAAAATTGTAATTTTAAGAACTCACTGTTATCTCACCTTATTACTTTTTGGAAACTTCTTACAGAATTTTTTGCAGTTTATATTTTTGTTATTTAACTAAACTTTATTTCAGGATTTCATCCAGATACAATTGATAAAACGAGATAATAATTACGGCATAGGATTCACTGTAAGTCTTTTGTTGTTTTGTTGTTTCTTTCTGTCCTTTGCTTGCTACATGTGTGTTTTCCAGTGTTCTCCTCAACGACCTGAATATTTACATGCTTTTAAAGCACTTTTGCAATTATTATGCTCACTACTTTCCAGCATTACGATTGTAATTGTAATACTTTTGTATTGATATTATCTGTAAACAGCGTTATAAATATTAATGATCATATAAGTGTCTCGACATTGAAAATTGACAGCCAGTATGCTTGAACTCCCTGGATAATGCTCATTACTCATTGTTGGGCATAGAAGAAAGTCAATCTTAACTGAATTGGGAAATGACTGCATAATTTATATAATATGTTCAACCTCAATTAAGATGTTATGATGAATACCTTATCTTTATACTAGTATGCTAGTTTTCTTTCTCAAACTTTTGAATACTTCTTATTACACACATGGTGTTTTTCAGGGTGGACCAGAGCTTGGTGGTGTTTATGTGAAATCCTTACTCCCAAATGGTGCTGCAGAAGTTGACGGAAGAATCGCTATTGGTATATATTATTACTTACCTATTACAAGAAGGCAGTTAAATTTAGCTGAGCACTATTTCTTTGAATACTTATGTTTATTGAGGGTAGCATGTGTCCTGTTCAACTTTTTATATTGGTGAAGAAGAAGTATTTAGGTTTCATTTAGTCATTACATTCAACAATAATAGCAATATGCAACTGAATGTTTCTCATTTGATACCTTCGGATTAAACGACTTTATTCTTCTTTTGGTGGTTTCATTTTCTTTTTAATGGTTCCCCCACCTACATGGTCATCTCAATTTATTTTATTCTGTTCTTTAAAACCACACTGATTAGAACAAGGGGGTCAGGGTTCAAAACCAAGTCATGTATGGAGTTGATAATCTTGCTTTCCAAGGTTTAAAATGCAATAGCTCTCTTGAATATACCTCACATTGGTAGCAATCATAGCAGAATGATGTATGGTGTTGAGAGAAATTCATTCATTCATTCATCCATTCATTCATCAATTCATTCATTCATTCATTCATTCATTCATTCATTCATTCATTCGTTCATTCCAATTGGTTATTCCTAGGTGATCGCATAGTTGAAATTGAACATGTCAATGTTGAAAATTTCAATCGAAAGAAGGTATGCATCTATTTCATTTTTTTGTGTTTATGTACTTGACTTAACCTTGACTTAAACTTCACTAATAAACATAAACTTTACTTATGCGGTTCACACAGTACCAAACTGTTGTGTTACCGTGCATACACCCTGGTTTACATTGTGACAGTTTGACTACTATGTGTTGAGACAATAATAGTGTTTCCAGTTTCATATTGAAAATTGTCATGAATCCTATTCATCCTTGTGTCTGGGGTTTTAATACTTTCTTTCAGTGAAAACCAAACTTTAATGACTATATTGTTTTCTGACTCATAGACTTTGAGACTGACATGTACTGACAGCGATTGACGGTTTATTTCCTAATGGTGAGTCTCACCGATTGCATGTATATATATTGCTTGATTACATTACATTACAGTACAGTACACTTGAGAATAAACCTTAAAATGAATTGAATTTTGAAGGGCAATTTCGTGTGAATTAAGCTTCTCGATTTTATTAATGAAATATCTGTATTTTTCATGTTTCACAAAAACAAATTTTCAGAAATGTAGAATAATAATAACAATGAATTATATTTTAGTTTCAAGATTTACAAAATTGACTTTAATACTGCAATAACATTATTATGCATGTGAAAAAATGCTAAAAAACATATAAACGCCTATTTTTTTAAAAAGAATGATAAAATCTCTTCTGCAGTTATATAGTAAAAGTGCAAGTGACATGACTAAAATAACATTTTTAATATTCTTGTCTATCGTTGACATGTGTTTATTTATTGTACACAGCGATCGAATAAACAATGATCAATTACTTGTAAATGTCAGTGCCGTACCCAGACGTATTTTGCTACCGTTTGATCAGTATGGGCGCCCAAACTATGTGCCCAAATTATTTTTTTTCAGACACAAGTAAAAACACGTTAATTCCTCACTCACTAACTTTTTTTGTGTGATATAACACTTCAATGATTATGATTATAGAGTGCCTGCTCCCCTTACCGCTAACTTTAATTGTAATGTTGCAAAATTCGTCAATGCAAACGTAAAAACACAGTTATAATGGATTTAGCACCACAGTTGGTCATTCTAGATACAAAACAAGAACAAGCAAAGAGAATAAGATTGATATACTGTAATCGTAAACATCATCGGTTCCTCTTTCCGCTAACTAATTTCACGTTCGTCAAAAGTGATGCAAATAACAAAATTTTATGGAATTTAGTGTTCATAATAACAGTTTAATCCCTTTTCTCTCAATTTAAGTGCTTTCCTTCTTTGCTTCTGCATAGACAACCACAGGCTTAATAAAAATGCATGCCTTTACTGTTTACAAATCGAAGGCAGCCATGTTTTTATGAGCGAAGTTTTTTTAGAAAACAATAGTGCCGTCTCGACAAGTCAACTTTTGATCTCAAAGTTTGGGAATTGCTCTATTGTGAGCCTAGAGTAATTATACAGTAAACACAGACATCGTTAATTTGTGGAAAGCATGAACGGCGAATGTAATTATCAACATGTATTGAATTATTTTTTACACTTGCAACATATGAAATCAATTGTTTCTATACTTGTGGTGGAGATTTTCAACATGCGGAGGATACACGCTAGAATGATCCTATAGATTTCAACGCAGTTTCAATTGCTAAAAAGCGTTAATGCAATAAAAAATTTTTAATGACAGTTGGTCCTTTGGTTCTACGAAACAAGTTTCACGTTTTCTTCAACGATAAATCTATGGGTGATATTATCAACGTGGGATTTCACGCTAATTGAATGTCTGCAAAAAAATTTAACTGCTTGAATAATCAAGCTGAAATCACAAATTTTGTTGCTATGGCGGAGAAAGGACACGTGGTTACAGAATTACCTTGCTATAAATTTTAGATGATTTGCTCGCATATACAATATATACAAGAAAACTGTGTGTGTGGATAAAATCTCAGATGTTGGTAGCATTCAAGATAGCAGAGGAATAACAACGAATCAATATGCTCTGTTATTTATGACACTGAATTTTGAAGCATTTTTTTTTTGAGGAAGCCATTTTTAATGTTATTTTCACAATGATTGCGACCCGATGTTAGATTTTACTCTATTAATCCGTAAGTATTTGGCAATTCACTTTGAAACTTTCCATAACGATGGCTGAATGAATATACTTTTAGATAATAATTAGTTTGGTTTGATTTGTTGTCTTTGAATGAAGGAAATAAACCATCGGACTCAAAGTTAGCGGCAAGTGGCACATAGCAGTAAGGGGAGCAGGCACTCTACTTTGATCAAAATACTTTGAGCTTTTACATACATTGTAAACAATCATTTGGTTTTTGTTTCATTTTGTATTCTACCACATTTGCGTTCGTAACTTCTTGAATAATTTATTGAAAAGTACATACAATTTTCGAACCATGAAGCAGGCTAATAAGTTAAACTGATAGAGTCATCTACTGATAGACGCTCAGTCTCGTGTTTGGGGTTCACGAGTAAAAACGTCCCCATTTTTGTGCATCTTTAAAACGTCCCATGTATGTACGAAGTTGCCCTGTATAAATATAATTATCATTCATTGACTTGGTTACGTTATTCTGACTCTAAAATTAGTAATCAAGATAACTGAAAATTATAAATAATGCTCAATTAAAGCGTTAATCTTTGGCAATTCTTACGTCATTCATAACACGGGAAATGCATTTTCCTGCGTTCTGGAAGGTCAGAAATTCAAAATTTTGGGGGCGCTGAGGGTGTCTCTAATTACGTTACCAACGGTATGCCCAAAAAATCTCTGGGTACGGCACTGAATGTAACATTGGAAGTTTATTTCCCTTCATAAATGCTTGCCAATGAAGAGTTCAATGTGACTGATTTATTGAATTAATTGAATTTTCATAGAATTTTGTTTAACTAGCATCCGGGGTAAAACTTTTTGCTGAGTTTAACTTCGAAAACGATGTGTCAAATCCTACATTCCCATGTGCGAACCCAGTGACGAAACTTTTAATTGGAAATGGAAAGTGTACCCATGTTGTAGAGCTTGAAAAACTGATCAAAAAAATGTGTGGGATTGTTTTGCCGTTAGAGAGATATCGCCGATGAAATATTTTGATGACGTCATAGCCACACCACCCAAACATATATAGGCCTAAAACTTTTCTCGCCCCATTGCCTGTTTGGCGACCCAAAAAAACGCCAGTTATCCCTATTGGTTCCCTAGATATTTCCCCAAAAACATTGTGTTCGGTTGGGGATTCCCTGGTGATGATAAAAAAACTGACATCATGTGCTTTTATAACGTCATGTGCTTTTATAATATTTGTGAAAAAAGTGTCTGTCGCCTCTATGTGGTTTTACGCGCAGCTAAGAAGGACTTGACCATAAAATTTAATTAAATTACATCGCTGTCTAAAATAAAAGTGATATGCACATATATACAACTATATATAAGATTAGTTCAGTTTTCATATAAACATCTTGTATCCTATGACTTCTAAGTCACTCAAGAGAAATTATTTTGTGAATTTTAAAATTTTGTTTGAATTGAACTTTGTTAATGAAATTAAAGATGTATTATATTGAGAAGAACCAATCCGTATGTGAAGTGTTTTTATGACCATTACATGAGTAAAATGACAAGACAACTAAAAGTATCTCTGCATTTCCCCATTGTTGTATGAATACCATGGTAGTAATGTAAATATTAGACAATTTTATATAATTGAATGATTACCTGATTCAGATACAAGACTTACTGAAGAAACCATCCAACTCTGTTGTTCTTGTTCTCGAGCGATATAAACAGATTCCATCGGCCGGAGGTCTTATGTATATTGATAGAGACAAAGTCCTGAAATCTAGCCAGGTATTTAATTATAGCCATTTATACCTTCTGAATAGGCCTTTTCAAGAATTCTTTTCCGCAAAAAAAAAGACCAACAAGAACTTATTTTAAAATTATTCTAATTTGCATTATTTTGAGGCAAGGACATTTTATGGGTAGTTGTTCTTCTTTATTTAAGTTGCAGTTAATTGCTTGCCCATCACTTTGTCAATTTTTTCAGTGGTAACATGGACATCCTTATTAATTTAACCTGTTTGAGTGGGGGAATTCTCACCACTTAATTCATTGAACACCTTTCTCATCCTACACCAGCAAAACAAAAAATGATCTTAAGTGACAAAGTTTTATCTCATCGGTGTGAACCACGTTTAATGATGTGCTAATAATTCAGGCATGCTCCATAGACAAAGCTTCATTATCAACTTTCTGACCTGAGAATCATAACATACGGCATTGAAAACTTGTTAATTCTTGGTATTTTGTTGTGCTTTAGAATTTCATATCAATCAGTTTAACCAAGAGAAATGATAGTCTTGGGTTTAGCATTACGGTATGACATCATTTCTTTCACTAACCACTACAAAATCTGTCCTTTGTGGTTGTCGTGGAAACGTTTTACTTTTACTTTTTTTACTTTTTTTAACTTAAGATCAAAACATATAAGAACATTTTATCATTCTTTGATATGTTCATTCATTTTTTGAACCTTCTTGCACTTTTTCAAGTAGCTATCATGTAAGAAGAACCTTTTTTGTTTTTCAATAGGGTGGATTAGATCTTGGTGGCATTTTCGTCAAATATCTGAATCCGAATGGACCAGCTGCTATCGATGGAAGGCTGGAAATCGGTTAGCATTGTTTTGCAATGATAATAAGGCATTCCTATGAATAAAGATGACCATGGTGAATCCTTAATAATTTTCACTCGAAACACAAAGAGGAAGAAAGAGAAAGTGAAGTTTTTGGTGTAAACCTAACATTTCCTGTAAATTTGACATTCCAAAAGAAGAGAATCATGTTTTTTAGTTTCCTGGAATTCCTGGGAAATATTTAAGGAGTGAAATTTTTTATAGTGAAAAATCAAGTCACAGCAGGTGTAGAAATAACTCTCCTGCGTGCATAATGTCCTGAAAGCAATTACCTGAATTTCTTGACTCTTGTGAGGAAGACTTCGAAGTTGAAAGCTTCAAAGTTGTAATCTGGTGTATCGAGTAACATGTCTGTAAAATATTACCGATGATGTTGTTTTTATTCTGGTTTGATATTCTGGTCTGTCATTCTAACAGAAATTTAGAAATTGTCCAATCTCATTGGCTTCTAGTTTTTTTTACTCATTTTTATTGTTCACGTTACAGGGGATCGTGTTGTTGCTGTCAACGACATTAGTTTGGAAACTGCTTCACGGCAAAAGGTTGGTTTCTAACGCTAAAATTTGTATTGGTAGACTGTTAACTTGTTTTTGGGAGTAAGGTTCTGAGATGTGTGTGTTTTTACAAGGATGGTTTTGGAGGTTGTTCTTGTTTTTAAAATGTCAATTGAATGCCATTATGTGATTGTATTTCTTTAGGCTCTTGAAATAATTCGCACTGCTAATTCCCCCGTCAACCTTATTATTGAGAAATGTGTAACACCTGGTCAGATGGCTGCCGGTGAAGTTCATCCGAGTTCTTCCGCTCAATTAGTCCGGTCAGATTCTATTAAATCTTTGCCGATTCACAGAGGAAAGAGGTATGAATTGGTGTGAATGATGTTAAACTAATTTGGTACTGCTGTGGGCATGCGAGCCCTTATACCCTGAGACCCTGACACTGTTAGCCTGAAAACCGAGAATTTTTTGCAATTTCATTTTAAAAATTTTTATTTACAGTTGATACGTTCCATTACTGATAACCTATAAAAATTATTTGTTTGAGAAACTGTTCTATTCAGTAATTCCAATATGGGTCAATCAGCCATTATTAGATGTTTAAGATGATTGAAGATATTTGAGAAATGTATGTTTTCTTACATTGTTGAAATAGGGTCTAGGATCTCGGGGTCTCATTGGGTAAAGGGTGTCACCTTCGGTATTTTATCCTGCTTTTCTCATGTCACAACATTGTGCCAGTCATGTCATCTTTTATGTGTCATTTTTTATCGTGAAGTATTGATGACCAGGACACAATTAAGTGCCCATACTCAAATTAAGTGCCCATATTCAAATAAAGTGCCCATGCTCAAATAAAGTGTCCATGCTCATATGCCCATGCTCAAATAAAGTGCCCAGTTTTTTGGAAGCATTTCTGCTCACAATTACACAGTTCTGAATAAGCAACCAGTACAGAATGGGTAAAAATTAATTAATCAATCTTGTTTGGTTTTTGACCTTAAAGCGACTTTAAAGTTTAGCTTCACTAAGAAATACTCCTAACAAATTGTTGATTTTACTTCTCAAATTACCCATGAATAGTAATGTGTTTTCTTTCAACAGAAATATGTTGCAGTCGAGTGGCATCAACTTTTCAATGCAACATTTACCAAATGCTAGCAATATTCATGATGTTAATGGAAACTACAAAGACATGACCAGACGAAAAACAGCACAGGTATATTCCTTCTGTTACACTTGTATAATACTAACAAGTATTCCTTCTGTTACACTTGTATAATACTAACAGGTATTCCTTCTGAACACTTGTATAATACTAACAGGTATTCCTTCTGTTACACTTGTATAATACTAACAGGTATTCCTTCTGTTACACTTGTATAATACTAACAGGTATTCCTTCTGTTACACTTGTATAATACTAACAGGTATTCCTTCTGATCACTTGTATAATACTAACAGGTATTCCTTCTGAACACTTTTATAACACTAATATCTGACGATCATCAAATAAGCCTTTGTTACTCTCTCTACACACATGATGCAAGAGATTATTTGTACTCTTCAATATGACTAAATCAAAATATTTGAGATGTATTGTTTTCTTTTAGGAAGTTTTTGTAGTGGACTTAACAAAAGGAAGTTCAGGATTTGGAATTAGTTTGACCGTAAGTAACGAAGTAGATTCAAATTTTGACAAAAGTATGATACCGTTGATGTCATAGTTATCATAATTTAAACTGAAATGGTTGTGATTTTCCCTGGTGACTTTGAAAAATGAAACCGAAAGTCTGTTAAAAAACTGTTACTAAGCAACGTTGACCATGTGTTCCAATGTAGCTGTGTCCTAAATTTGTTTTATCACATATTTTCTACTTTTTATTCATTTTCAGGGTGGCGTGGAGGTTGGTGGGATTTATGTGAAAGCCATTCAACCAGGAGGAGTGGCTGATCTGGATGGTCGAATATCAAAAGGTTTTCTTTTCGTTTTGAAACTCAATAATATTTTTGATCAGAGATAAGCAATATCATAAATAATCTCAGTGTTGATTTTTACATGTCTCTTTTTCCATTGCCTTTCCTGCCAGTCCTAGCATTTCTCAAGTTCAACTTGGGCGTATGGTTTCGACTAATCTTTCCCTACTTCTAGCATTTCTCAAGTTCAACTTGGGCGTATGGTTTAGACTAATCTTTCCCTACTCCTAGCATTTCTCATATTCAACTTGGGCGTATTTTCCTACCACATACATGTTTCAAATTACAGTCTTTTATTTTTTTTTAGGAGATCGCGTTATTGAAATAAACGCTAGAAGAATGGATGGACTTTCACGCCCTGAGGCTGTCGATTGGTTGAAATCTTGTGAGGTTGCAACACTTGTATTGGAGCGCTTTACCCATGCATCACAATTACACACCCATCAACCGCCCCCAGGATCATCGCAGTATTCAAGCTTTGATGGGGTCAGTATGTTTTTAATTTAATTTAATTTTTAAGGGCAAGGATGGAAATTTACTCTGTTAATATTTGGGGCCTGATTATTTATGAAGCAGTTTTACCTAGACTAGTGGGTTAGCTTGCACTGTTTGACTCACATATATATGTTCACCTGGAAAGGTTTCCAGACCTGGAAACCTGGCTAAACAGTTGGCTCAGGTTGGAAACGAGACTTAACTAATTATAATGGAGAAAACTGTCAGGTTAAATAGCGTGCCTTGCTTGTAAAATGTAGGTTGACCATCAATGGCCATCTACAACCCATCATTGTACCTCCTCCTGTGGCCACTCATTTCGTGTAATCAGACCCTTCAATGCCTGCAAACCTTTCCAATCTGTTTTATTAATCTGAAGAATAATACTTGAATCTAATCAAGACAACCGTTGTTTATTTTTAGGAATTCTTGAACATTGAGCTTCAGAAAAAGAATAACACATTTGGATTGAGTCTACTGGTAAGTATACATTTATGTGTTATTGGCGGATACTTATTTGATAAATAAGTACGTGGAACGGACCACCCTCTGCTATACTGTTCTCATGACATGAAGTTAGGTATCAAACTAAAACAGGCCACAAATTGGGTAAAAATGTTACTTTTATGACTCACTGGTTTCTTGCAATAAGGTTTCATCTGTTACAAGTTCCTTTTAACACACAATCACTTTAAACTTCAAATCAAAACGACTCAACCCAATGGGCAAAATCTTTAAAAAGTCACTGCGATAAAGAACATTTTTATTGAAATAATGTTATATTTCTGTAGAGATGCACTCCTTTGCTGTGGTTTTTCAACAAATTTGTCCACTAGGAAACCGTTCCAAAAAAAGGAAAATGATTTCCTCTCGGTGGTCCACGATGTTTAATTGAAGAAATGCACTCCTTCGCAGTGATTTTTTAACAAGGAATGGTTTTCATGATTTTATAGGGTGGCCCTGAGCTTCATGGTATCTTTATCAAGAATTTAATGGTTGGAGGACCGGCTGCTGTCGACGGCAGAATCGGGAAAGGAGACCGACTTGTTGAGATTAACGGCGTCAGTGTCGAAGGGTTAAATAGATACCAGGTGATATATTCTCCTATTTTAATTGAGTGACTTGATTATCAAAAAGAACTAGATTATATATATACGATTGTATGACACAAATTATTTTTGTGACCTTAATACCTTCAGACTCGTGCGTATATGCCAGCCTCATTTTGAAATGTGTTTCGGAGATACTGTACTCCTTTTGATACACATACTTTGGCATATGGTATACTACATTTTATAAAACCATGTTTAAGTGTAAGCTTAGGTGTGTTTTTTCTGTGGACGTATCCCAGCCCTAATTCCAGTTTTTCATAATGCAAGAGTGTTTATATCTAACAAGATTCGCTTGATCATTATTATCTTTACGGTTGAAAGTCTCTTATTTTTGTTTGAAAGACTGAGGCATCACATGATATTTTACTCGCTTAACCCTGACAGAATTAATAAAGTTTTGACCTTCAACTAGTAGTGATCGAGTCAAACTAGTAGTGACCAAGTCTTGCCAGACAATCTTTTAAAGATGCTTAAAAAACAGCATGAATCATCAGAGTTGAACGTGATGCACAAGATGGGTATGGTAGAGATGTCCGAGGTTAATTGCATCCTAATCATTTATGTTTAGGCAAATGACCTGCTCAAACAGGCCCCTGTAGTTGCTAACCTGTTGATCGAGAAGATACATAATATCGAAGACATACCCTCGCTCGACATAGTAAGGATGTGTTTCACAAATTCAACGAATTCCTTCTCTAGTACTTCACTTTACATTGTTGTTGATCTTGTTAAGGATACGTACACTGTCGAACTTCGCAAAGGTGATTCTGGATTTGGTCTCAGCGTTACCGTGAGTATCAATAAAAAAAATATTCTTCATTATGATAGGTTGATCTTGACGCCCCCCACCCCCACCCCCACCCTCCTTTTTTATAATTTTGGCTTCAGCTTGAAGGGGGGGACGCCCATCGCATGATCAGTGATGTTTGGGAATAAATAATTACCCATTCAATGGATTTGGTTTTCTTATGTATTTTTAACATTTTAATAACAACAACAAAAATTTTTTTCCAACGTTACGCCTAGGGCGTGGTCTAAATTTATGCTGTCGATGTTGTAATGCAACCGTCTGTCTTTATATCCATTAGAGGCTTCTCAGCTGGCAGATTTGCTAAACAATCACTGCGGAGGAGTGCATTTCTATAGAAATTTACACACAACTTCAATGAAAATGCTCTTCTTCATAGTCAGGTTTTGCTCACTGGCTTCTCTCACCGTCTCTCCATCACAATCTTCATTTTTCAAAATCCTTTATCATCTATCCTCTATTAGTTCTACTTAAAGGAACTACGAAGTTGTCTTAAGTCTGTTAGTGCAGCACAGAAAGATCATCTGCTTATCCTGTCGTAGCGCCATTAATAGTACTTATGACGCTCATGATTGATTTTGGAGGTTCACTCAAAACGCAAATCATTAAAGCTATGAAATTACCACAATACTTCATTCATCGTTGATACCTGATGAGAATATGAAGGGATCCTAATTGTTTTTTCGGTGAGCAGCCTCGTAGTGGTTTTACTATGTAAAAAAAACTGTGGCGAAGAGCATTTTTATTGAAATAGTGTGTATTTTTCTATAGAAATGTACTCCTTCGCAATGATTTTTTAACAAGTTTGCCTACTGGGTATTCAGCATGATTTTAGGTTTCTTTTTCTTTCAATAAAAATGAAGATGCTTAACCTGATAGGCTTTTTGTGTTTTGTTGCTGACGAAACCAGGCAGCTGTTTTTCCAAAACAAAATCTGGAAATCCTAAAGCGTCGTTTTGTTTTCTCTTATCTCTTTCGTTTTTCTTTATCTGAAGAATGTATAGCAAAAGAATAGAGAAATTGAAAAGAAAAGAAAAACTAAACAATCGCCTCTAATGTGTTAGTAATAATAATAAAACCGAGTGCAATACATGATTGAATATTCAACTATCTAGAGGGAAAAGTAAAAGATAAGTAAAAGTTTCTCAATGAAGAAAACACCAAGCTGCTCTAATATGGAGCTTCCGTGGTCACTGCAAGTCACCATTCGTGGAATTTTACAGGAGAAGCATTGGCACGTAGAGTGGAAAAAGGTCCAGCATGACATGGGTGTGGTCCTTTCCATTCATTTCATCGAACTCAATCATCGGGAGGATTTTAAGAATGAAAGTGTTTCCGACGTTTTCATTGGCCTATCAGAGCACACCAATCGAGTTACTGATGCCACAAAGTGTACCAATGAAATCGTCGATAGTCCTGAACCAATCAATGAAATCATCGATTGTAAAGAGCGCACCAATCAAAACGATGGTGTTATTCAACACAGAGGAATAGAATTGAATTTTCAGATGAGATCATTTTACAAGCATCATTCAGAGCAAGGTAGTTGGATGGCTAAATGTGTCCTGCCAGGTAGAAATAAAGGGAGGGCTAAATGTAACATACGTGGCTCCGTGCAACCTTCAAACTTGAATGCTTTTAGATATCCCTTTAACTCTATGAAACCATCAAGAATCGGCCTTCATGGTCTTCAACAGAAAGCGTTGTGTTCTACCAATCAGGTTGTTTCGACTTGCAAGCATCAAGCGACCACACTTTCCGCTAAAGAAACCAGTAACCACCTTCATCAAACTTATGCTTCTACCACTAATGTTATCAAGGACCAAACCTGTAATACAAGATTACCACACATTCGCCATAATGAGAATTCCTTTTTATCGTTCCCCCAAACCTTGAGCCACAGGATTTTGAAGGGCAGTAGTTATAGCATAAAGAATACTTGTGGTGTTGTAGTTAGCAAATCAAATGCTAGTTGTACCTCGAAAATCCTCACAACAGACTGCCTTCAATTTGACGAGTCGAAGAAGACAGTGCTTCTGCATTACGATTACAATGATTGCAAGAACTGCCTGTTGAATAGCGGTATCTGTGACGAGATCGCCTCCCATCGCTATGGTTACAAGCACCTAATGAACGTCGATTCGTCAGTTATTGACCAAGTGTTGCACGTCGTCAGCGATGTATCGGTCAAATGTACCTGCGAAATCTGTCGGTGTCGTACGGCCAGTTACAAGTGTCTGAACAGTTTGTGTCAGTTCAATAAACACGGCGGCTGTTTGTGTGACTGCCGTTTCTGTTCACGGAAAGTAAAAAGAAGTTCTTGTTTAAGGAAGGAACATTTGCTTTTGAGAATCAACGGGATACCTCTAGTCATTCCTATCAGTTAATAGTGTACGACTGTCGTGCTGCTTTTACACGAACTCACTTAAAAATGAGTATAAATGATAAACACGCTTCGTTCCCAAACTCGTGATTTGTAATGTTGAAAATTAGAGCATTTCTTCGTATGCAGTAAGTAATTAAAGCTACGATTTCTTGACTAGTCAAAATACAACACGGCACTAAAACAACAGTGTTTTCTTATGAATTTCGGTTTCCAACAATGCTCTTGTGGCAAGCTTTAGCAAAGAACGTTCGTGAATTGATGACGTAATCGAGCTGTGAATCTCTATTTTGGTTGACATTAATGACGTCACACCTTTTGTAATTCAACTTGTGAGTGTTACTGCAAAATGGGGTTTGTGTGTGGGAGACTGGTTACAAACGGGTTTCAGAGTGGGGGACTGGTAACAATAGATGAATCCATTTCATTTTAAACATCGGTTCTCATTCTCAATTCTGTCGAAATTGGTTTATTTGACGTTAATTCTTCTCAGAGCGGCTCTTTCTTCTTTTGTTCTTGTGGTTTGTTTTGAGAAATATAACCTAGACGTTCTGTTGCGATGGAGCGTAGTCAAGGAAACGTTTCATTCCCTCAACAAAGACATCTGCGTTATTTAGAAATGAATTATATATCACGTCCTTTTTCACATGTTTTTTCTAATAATAGATCTTTTATTTTGCTTCTCTCTTCCTTTTTTCTTTCTTTATTTTTTTACTTTTCACATATAAAAAAAATCCATTTTCACGAATTGTTAACAGAATCCTGAGAACTACTCTCGCAGTCGGCAGACAACCTGCTTTCTATAAAAAAAATCTGCATTCGTTCTGGTGTAAAATTTATTTCATTATTGTCGATAAATAATTCGATAAAAAGTTCTAATGGCTTATCGAAGGTGACAAAAGTTGAAATAAAAGGAAACAACAACAAACAAAAAAATAACAGAAAATATCAAAGGCGAAGGAGCGTTCATTTTTTTGTATACTAATACCATTTAATCATTGTGGTGGAGTGTTTTATTTACTGCTACGATGGAGTTTCGGACGTGTTAACTGAAACTTTTAAGATGAGTTGTTAACGGATTAGGGGACATTAACAAAGATGGGGATCAACAAGAACTTCCTATCCAGACTTGCTCAGTTTTTTCAGCCGAACGACTGTGAAGAAGAGCGGAGGGACCTCCTGACTAAAGAGGTAGAAAGCTAGTATTTCGTGGAGTTTGGACAATTGAATGAAATAATGATGAATGGATGAATCTTTCTTTTTCATAATGAAATCCGGCAATATCCGATATTATATCCGATATTATATTTTAGTATGTGCAATACTCATTCGCTACCAATAAAAATCCAGCTATTAGTTATACTTCCAGCCCACACCAGTTGCTTGCCTACTTATCAGGGGAAAAAACATTAGGTATCAGTCCACCGACCTATGTGTATTGTGTAGTATTGCTAGTAAACATACAAACTTGATTCAATTTCTATATTTTTGATTCTTGTTTCAAATCTTCAGAGAGGTTTTAACGTCTTGTAGTTGCAAAGGCTGTAGTTTCAAACTTTCGCATTATATATCTGTCTTTATGACGGGTCTTCAGAATTAAATGAGATAAACTCTACTGTGTGTACCTAACAGATTTATACCTCAAAATATTTCATAAGAAAGTCTCTTTTTTTTCATTTTGCCAGACCAAAATATCAAAGATTTCATCACAAAAAATTTGAGATGTGGATTTTATGTATTGAAGCTCTTAGTGAAGTTGTTATGATGGGATATCTAACTTAGTGGGCAAAATCGTCAAAGAGCCACTGCGATGAAGAGCATTTTCATTGAAATAGTGTGTATATTTCTATAGAAATGCACTTCTTCGCAGAGGTTTTTCAACAAATTTGCCTGATGGGACAGCAATAATACGCACCTACCATTTTCCTCACCACACTGTCGTTTGTTTGTATGGCTGTATTAAGCTTGGGCGGTATTGAACCAGCCCTCTTTTCTCTATTTTCATAGGGCGGTGCTGAACTGGGTGGCATTTATATCAAAGGTATTTTACCTGGAAGTCCTGCCGATGCTGACCGAAGAATAATGAAAGGTAAAAATTCTTAAAGTATCGTCCGGTGCTCAACTTCAATTACAAATCGATTGTTTTTAAAAGAGCCAAGAAGCATATGATGCAAAATGGTAGAAGCATTGCAAAGCTAACTCACGATACGAATGGAATTATATACCTTATCGGGGATAACTTCGTCGGGGAAAATTTACGTCGTGATTTTGCAAAATTTTACTAATACTTTCTTATAAATTTCACTTTTTCAAAATTTTCGTCGGGGAAAATTTTCGTCACGATGCAAAAATTTTGTCACTTTTCCCCGGCGAAATTATCCCCGATAAGGTACAAACTCCAAACATACGAAATTCCCAATCGTAATTTTTTAACCAAAGTGACGCCATTTTATGTAAGTGTAAACGAGGTTTAATTTACAAAAACAAAACACCAAAAATCATATTTCTAAAAACAAATGAAACGTACTTGCACAATGTGTGTAACCATGGATACATTTTAAAATGAATTTTTTTTTTTTTTTTTTTTTTTTTTTTTTTACGAAAATGTATGTGAGCCAATAGAGAGGAATAAAATCTTTGTAGAAAAAAAAGTATTAATAAATAAATACATCCGATGCAAACGAAATAAATAAAAAGTTCAAATAATTTGTTGAACCACTGCGAAGGGGTACATTTTTTATCGAAATATACACGCTATTTCAATAAAAATGCTCTTCATCGCAGTGAATTGAAGATTTTTCCCACTAGTAGGCAAGAATAGTTTAAGTAAAAGGTTAAAGTAAGCCTCGCTTCTGCCGAAGTTTCATCCGAATTACCTGTAAGTAATCTTCAAAGCGCCAGGCTTCATTAACAACGTTTTATTAAGCTTCTGAAAATTCCTAATTGCTAATTGCTAATTCGACCGGATGAGGAGTAGCAGTAAGTGTCCGCGGGTGTTTTTATACGGTCTTCGCTTTCGCTGTTACCGTAATAAAAGCAGTCGAAGTCCCTGTTCACACAGTGTGATTCGTCGCCAAATTTGATACTGTATCAGAAGTGAACATCACTTAGATTGATATTTTTGAGAGATAGGAAAGGAATTCATCTTCCTGATAAAGGATGCTTCTAAAGCACACAAATAATGTTCAAGTGTCCATACAATATATCTTTTCTTTTCAGGTGATCGTTTAGTTGAAGTGAATGGAGTGAGCATGGACTCATTAACCAAACAACAGGTCTACTCTCGTTAACTTTTTTTGTTCTAGTTAGTTGGCCTCACAAACTGAAATGCAACTAGGTATCCCTGTGAAAAAACACGCATTCTTTATGTAGAATTAAAAGTTTCCCCATTTATACCATCTGCTTTAAAACGCTTTTCATGTTTACATTTTTCGAACGTTACTTTTGATCGTGTTATTTTTTTCAACCAATCATCTCTTTCTTACTGAAAACATCTGGTGTTTTTTTTTCTCTTCATAGGCTGCTGATTTTCTACGCAAAGCCGCCCCTGTGTCCAACCTCGTTTTGGAGCGACATGGTGCATTCGATAATCTGATACTGCCAGAATCGGTAGGCTTCCTTGTTCGTCACTTATACGAAAATCTCGTCTTGATGTTAGTGGCTTTCGTCTCATTCTCCAATGCACACTATCTCTGTTCATTTAGGATTTTTTCACGGTAGAGCTTCATAAAAAGCAAAGTGGATATGGTTTGAATTTGACGGTGAGTCTCGTTCATTTCAAAGAAACGTATTTCGTAAAAGTAAAATTAAATAATTAAGGCATGTATTTGTCGGTCGTTTAATCGAATAGTCATTTCACGGAAAGAGATGAGGGAATGACCATTTTTAAACTAAAATCATTTCTCGACATCGCTCTCACTCCTCCTGTGGGCTTTTTATGAACATCGTTGTTGTCACTCTCTTCCTGATGGCTTGATGCTTGTTTGTGTTTCATGAAGTGTTTATATACTGATTCTGTTCAGGGTGGACCAGAAATCGATGGCGTTTATGTCAAGCAAGTGCAACGAGACAGTGCTGCAGACCAGGATGGGCGTATCAGAAAAGGTACAAATGTTTTCTAGTTTCATGTTTTGGAAGATGAAAAAACTGCCCTATGAATTGCTTTGATTTGAAATTTCCGTACTTTTTCTGCTAGGTGACCGCTTGGTAACGATTAATGGGCGCAACGTTGAGAACGCCACTAGACAAAAGGTAAATGTTAACAAGCAATTTTTTCCCGCCCTTATCATTTCTTTATTATCGAATCGGTGTATTAAACAGTCACGAATCCCAGTCTCGCCCACCCTGACTTTTTCACGGTTCTATAGTTGTTTCCATGTGACGACAACGAGACAATGTAATTATCTTTTTTGTTCTACAGTGTACGGAGATGTTAAAATTATCACAAGACATCGCTGTGTTGCACTTGGAAAGATGTGTTATTGGTGATGATCTACCACCCCTTGACACGGTAGGTTTGACCGCGGACTGTCCTGGTCATTCATCTAGCAGTTTTTAAAACCATCTAAAATTCAACTTTATCGAATTTCTTTGTGCGGACGAGGAGATTTTGCCTCGATGATCGTTCACGCAGTTTTTTAATGGTTTTTAGTATGAGTTAGTTAGAATTAGAGTTCAAATCTTTTTGAAGTCTATTTTGGATTCAGGTTCTGACGGTGGTTGAGCTCGGTAAAGGCGCTCAAGGCTTCGGCATGAGTTTAACGGTACGTTTTAGTTTCCATCTTCATAGTCTTCAGAAAGTCACTGCGATGAAGTGCATTTTCCTCGAAATGATGTATGTGTTATTCTACAAAATGTGCTTCTCCTCAGTGATTTTTTCAACATTCCACATGGTTTCGATGTTTGTTTATATTTTTGTCTTCCTTGCAATTGAGATGATGTCATTACGTTGATCAACGTAACATACTTTAAAGAGGTGATATCAATGTAATCCAATAAATAAGTAAATAAATAAATGAATAAATAAATAATCAATTAATAAAATAATAAAACAATCGAATATAATATGATTCATAAGTTATACTCAAGAGTTTTGTAGTGTTTGACTTGGTCTTTTGCGCTGAATTTTAATTGGCTTGTTTATTATATGAAGCATTTTTTTTACTGGCTAGCTTTAAATAAGAAGCATTTCTATTGTCTAGTGTCCTACGAAAACAAGTTGATACCACTTAGAAAAATGACGGATATGTCTGTTTACTCTTGATTTTACGGATTTGAACTTATATTTTAGGGCGGACCTGAAATTGGCGGGATTTTCGTAAAAGCTTTGATGCAAGGCGGAAGTGCAGAGAAAGACGGGCGTATACTTATTGGTGAGTAAGAATACCTGTCTGTCAGTCAAACGAACAGAAACTTATTTTCGTTTGAGTTGTCGAGGTATGGCAGAATCCTTGCCTCGATAACCCAAGTCAAAACAACAAAGTTTTTACCATAAAGAATTGTGACCCGTTAGTTTATTCGTCTGCTTATTCGTTTTGAAAGGAAGTATGTTGAAAAATCACTGTGGAGGAGAACGTTTTTATAGAAGGCACACAATTTCAAATAAAATGCACTTCGTCGCAGGGATTTTTTGAGGCAATTAAATTATGTTGAATGTTCCGTTGACCTGTTTTATTGGCAGGCGATCGAGTGGTTGAAATGAACAGCGTCTCACTCGATGGCTTCACGCGACAACAGGCGACAGAGTTGCTGAAAAATAGTTCATCTCCCGCGACGTTCGTTTTGGAAAGATACAAACAACCAACACAGGTAAAAAATGTTTTCGTATCGTATCGTATCGTCGTTTTTGTGGTGAATTAATTGCAACGAAGTTGAGTTTCTCGATTAACCATTTCACCACTTCGAAATCTCAAGCTGTAAAAAGATGGGTTAGCAAGCTAAAAGGTTATAATTTACTTGGCTTCCTGTTCATGAAAAATGTTTTGAAGCAAAACCTAACCCTAACCTCGCTTGCTCAAACTAACTTTATTGAAGTTGATGAACAGAGATTGTTACATTGACTATTATGCGAATAAGTAATTCATAAATTCTCCTTAATTATGCAAACGAATAATTATGTCTCAAAGCTAACTTGTTACCAGTTCTCTAACTCTTAAATTAAAACTAAGTGTTGTCACTTGAATGTTTCTTTATGTGCAGTATCCTATAATGTCATTTTTATTCATAGAGACAGTCTATTGCCTTGTCGGCAATGGACGTTTAACCACCGTTACATAAACAATTAATCTCCATAAACATGCAAGGAAATAAAACACAAATAACAATAATTATAATAATGATAATAATGAATGCATCTAAACACACGTCATATAATAATCATATAACGTCATATAACGTCATGGTCGTAATCGTCGGTTGTGACGACATCGTAGCCGTATTTTGGCAAGAAATAACTGCAAAAATATCCAAGTTACCTTGCTGAATGGGATTCCGAAGTAACAATACCATTTATTTAAAAAGTATTTTTTTTTCTCTTTTTTTCCCTCCTATTTTTCTTCTAAACATAACCTCAGACAAAAACCTTCATAGAGTCTATACTTGCTTGATATTCTAAACATAACCTCAGACAAAAACTTTCATAGAGTCTATACTTGCTTGATATTCTAAACATAACCTCAGACAAAAACCTTCATAGAGTCAATACTTGCTTGATATTTTCTTTCTTTCTATATTAGCGACGCATTCGACCAACACCACACCCATCCGGATCTCACACCCATCCGATCAGCGAATCTCCAACATTGAACCAACAGAATCAATTTTCCTTTCCACTCTACCACGGAGCAGCTCCATCCGTTCCTCCGAGACACTTAAACAGTGGTGGTAATCCATCTAAAGATAGTGCTTTCAAAAGACTAGAGCAACAGCAAATGAAGCTTCATACAGCTCAGCATCACGACACGACGCGACACGACACCGATCATGCTCAAAAAGTCGGCGGCGGAATACCCGTCTCAGTTCAGCATAACGTTCAAGGTAGCCCCGTCTCACGTCGAATTCCAACCCTTATGAAACGTCAACATTCACTCGATAAAACGAACGGCGTTGATAAGAACTATTCAACGCCATCATCGGTGGCGGCAGTGGCGTCGTCTACCCAAGTGCCGTATTCGTATTTCCAACAGGATGCCACCACAACTACTAGTTTCACAGAGCATCACTATGACAACAGAGAAAGTAGTTTAAACACGAATCCAACTGACTTGAAAACGGGTCCTTTAACATTAATCGATGCACCTATGAGGGCTATGAAAATTGCTAGTGTCGAGACATATGAAGATTCACCGCAGCGCTTCCTGCAACACTTCTCAAAGTCGGTTGCAAACAAAAAACCCGTACAGTCCCGTATCCCTATGGGACCTATATCTTCGGCAATTTTTGGCCCGAATCGGGAAAACCGAAACGTTCACGAATTGACCGACCTTAATCGGATGTTGGTGGAAAATCCAGATGGTCACGCCGTGCCTTATCCTTATGATGTCGACGCGCGCGTTCAAGTTACACGTGACACTGTTGTTTGCCTGCAAAATGGTAGACCAACTGTGCAACCACTCTCTAAAGTACCTCCTATGCCGGACCACTCTACATCTGCAGTAACTCAGCGAGTGTCATCAAATGAACAGAATTACTCTTCACTCGTTCGTGTACAAAATCGTGGAATATCGGCTAACAATCGAGAAGCCATGACTACGACAATATCGCAGCCGAAAGTGACCCCCGCTTTACAGACATACCAAGACACCTATGTGGTTGATAACGCTACTCAGCCCAAAAAAATCGGCGGGGGTTTACAATGGATGAGTCTAAACGAAAACGGAACAAGTGATTTGAACGACACACCGATTAAACGGCACGACGTGAGCGCGATGCAACACGACGTGAATAGTCGGACGTGGAATGACGGAGCGAACGGCGTTAGAACTCAGATTGGTTATAAACACTCAAAAAATGACATGACATATTCGCAAGCGGATCTCAACAGCAATGGACGCTCTATTGAAAGCACGTCGCGAAATAACCTGACGTACGATCAACAAACGACAAAACGTCCTTCTTTATCGGCTAGTCCTCAACCACCTGTTTATATGAGGACCACAACAGCATCGATGGCGCCGTCCAGCAGCGACATCCCCGTTCCATTGGCTTCCAGATTTAATACAATATCGCATCCGCTACCTAAAGGACCGTTAGGAGGTACGTTATGACACGCGTCAACTCCGTCGCGACGCGTCGACTTAGTCTTCGTATCTAAATTCAAGCGTGCTCTTAAATGGTAACAGTTTTAACAATTCGTTCACCAATCTTAAGTTGATTAACTCACTAGGTAGGATATTGCACAAGCATTGCTTTCGTGTGGTTTGGTTAAACTTGCTGTTTCTTGAGTGTATGTGTACATCTACCGATCTCTAACCTGCTAAACGTTTCGGTGAAAAGTTTCTTAAAATTGTTTGGATGATCGAGGAAAAACGTTTACATCACTCACATAACTGGTCGGAAAATGACCTGTACTTATCGAAGCTCGACTTTAAATTGATATTCAGTTTATTCGTTTATGTGCAGGTGACTACGTCTTCGAAGTGACTCTTTTTAAAGGCGCTACCGGTCTGGGGATGAATTTGGCTGGAGGCGGAACACCGACCAGTAAGTAGAAACTCCTTTTACAACCCAACCTAGTATCCAGGGATTTCTGATATTTCTCAGTAATCAGGTGACCCTGATCTATCGGTAGGAACACTTTTCACTTAGACTCTTATGATCTAAACTATTAAGTTTTACCAAAAATACTCGGCCTTCGGTAATTAGTCAGTTATATCGTAAATATTTATCGTAAATGCTCAGTTTTGGACTAATATAAATTGTCACTCTCTGTGTGTTTGTTAAACGAAACTTTTCAGACAAGGACTCGATGATATCAATATGTATTTTTGCCTTGTAGACCCAGTCATCATCAAAAAAATTGCTAGTGGTACGGCTGCTGACGAATCTGGGCAATTGAGAATAGGTGACATCATATTAGAGGTAACTTCAGATTATTTTTATTGATTGATTGACTGATTGAGTATATTGCCTCGATTAACTATTGACTCGAGCTGCAATCGATACCGTAGCTTTTGATCATCACATAAGTTGATATGTCATTACGTTTATTCCAGGTGAATGGCAAACCTGTATCCCATCTATCTGCGAAAGAAGTTATTTCTATCCTACGCGCATGTCCGTCGGAAGTTCAACTGCTTGCTAAGAGACCTGCTTTCGATCAAAATTATCAAGGAAAAATGAGCTCCGGTTACGTTGGATTATGAATGCTGTTTCATAGATCTGGCAAATTCTTTATGATTCGATCAAAAAACATTTTTTGTTCATCAAATATTGTTTTAAAAATACTGTTTTGATGTTACATTGTGATCAATTTATCACTTGGAAACGAGGCTGACTAGGATAGTTACGATTGGCGTTAAAACTGGAACTCGGGAAATGCGTCCGAAATTTTGTCCGAACAAATCCAGCTTTCCCTTTTTTTTGTTTCATATTCCAACCTCGTCACCAGGATTTCTTGTCTTTTTCTGATTATCAAAAAGGCAAGAAATATTGGGGATGAAGTTGAAAAGAAAAACATTCTTAGCTTGGCATTCATGCACTTCACAACTGTTGTTGTTCGTTTGTTTTTAAACTTCAAATTCTTTGTTTTTCAAAATCATTTTTCGAGAAAGTTCGTTTTTTAGTAAACCTTTATTTTGTATATAGTTCATATTTATTTTTTGCTGACCTCAACATATTATATACACTATTATTATATACTGAATGTAATGCAATCTTCCATCCCGACCATTTGTGGGCCACCCCTTCCGAAAAACCTTCCAATATTTGAAACTCTTTCGTTTTGCTTGTGGTGTACGATGATAGATAAATTATTGCTTGTAGTTTCGATTACTCATTCTGAAAATATTTCAATATTCAAGAATCTAATGATACATCCGAGACCATTGTTTTTCAGCATTATGTTAAAGTTTTGTTTACACTAAGATGTTCTTTAATGAGAATACAAACGAATGTTACAACACGTATTCTGAACTTAAAGGTTAGGCAGTTACAAAAAAGCAGGTGGATTGAAACAGGTTCTAGGGCAATCGGCCCTGGAAAATTGAAGTTTGTTCGCTATTGTCAGCCACAAATAATTTTTCATTATCTTCAACCCATTTCATTACGTTCGAACAGTTAGCATTACAGTGGACTTTCTATAATTCGACTTTCCATTACTCGAACTCCCCGTAATTCGAACTGAATCATTGGGTCCCTTCAAGCTAAAACCTAGCAATATCACTCTCTATAACTGGAACTCTCCATAATTCGAATGATATTGTTTTCCCCTTCGAGTTTCGAGTTAGGGAGAGTCTACTGTGTAAAGTTTGCGACTCCATCCGGATGACACCCATTTAATATATCTTGTACAGCAGATATTTTAAAAGATGCTGCGTATCGTCTTCGTTTCGTCTGCGTATCGTCTGCGTATCGTCTGCGTATCGTCTTCGTTTCGTCTTCGTTTCGTCTGCGTATCGTCTGCGTATCGTCTGCGTATCGTCTTCGTTTTTCACACGCTAAAAGCCGGATCTCCCCTAGGTGATTTTTAATACGATCGTCTTAAATTTTCACGACGACGCATGCGCAGAAGAGTAATACTAATCGTCACGGTGAAGGTATTTTCTCGACGAAAAGTAGAAATGATTTTAACTTTTCGTGATGCGAATGGCGATCGTCAAATTTTGAACCAATGCAGGAATCACCAGTTGTGAATCTGCCGCTACAAGTGGAATTATGTACTCCAACAAAGTTCCTGGAAGCATACTAAAATATCTGAAAAACATTTCATGATCAGATAAAAACATGTGTCCTTGTAAGATCTATGAAAGGATCTGTGTATGCGGAGAACAGTACTGAGGAGGAGAGACAGCCCGAAATATCATCACACGATGAGCACATGAACATGAAAAGACTTACGTCATAATGCTGAGCCTGCGAAACACCTAAAGGAAAATCCTGAGCATTTTTTCAATTGGAAAGTAATTATACAAGCCAGTAAACTTAATAGAGAACGTACAAATCTAGAAGCGTCAATCATCGCTATAAAAAGACACCGTCATTAAACAATCAGCTGCACACTAAAAAGCTCCTTCTATTCCGAATTTATAATACATGATAATTATATTTCTTACGACCTATTTTACTTTTTTCGTGTCCATAGCAACTTTGTATATACACTTTTTAAAAGAATTTTTAACTTGGTGGACGATGGCGTAAACAGGCGCAAACCGGTGTAAACCGAAAAGCTAATAAATCTACAACGACGAATTATATATATCTATCCGCCAAGGCGGCGTCGCTCGCCGCCCATGTCCACCTGCTCTGTATCACTGTATCAATAAACGTCAAATTTCCTTATAAACGGCTCGTACAACTTGTGTTCAACCAGAAGCAGATTCGAAGTCACAACCTCTGGTAAAACCAATCTTTTATCAGTGTAACAATACACTCAAAACGTAGAGAGAGAAAACTTCAACTTTTTATTAACTTTTGTTTTAAAAAAGTTACGCGCTCTAACATGGGTGCTATCAAACGTAAGGGGGAAATGGTTTCTCTTCTTAAAAAGATCACGCGGGAGGAGAGAAAAAAAGGCACGTGCTAAATGAATAAAGTGAATTAAAACAAGATGCCCTACCGGGCAGAAGTATTCCTGCGGATGACTGTAAGACTTTCTGGAGCCTTTTCAGAAAGAAATGAGTGTTAGTTCACGCTTTAAAACCATATGCATAATGCGGAATGATGTTTGCAGTATTTTACATTTTACCTTTTAGCTACGATAACTATTAAACTTTGTTGTTTCATATAAAACTTTAGTCTTGCATCAATTTAGAGATTTTTTTAAAAAAATTTCCATTCGAAGTTGCACTCCCTAAAGCATCTTCAAGAAGCAATTAACTAATTAAAAGATTATCGCGTTAATACGGTGGCCTATATGTGACATTCTCAAAAATAAAAAATGTAAACATGCAGCAGTGTCTCCCGAATGTTATAACGTTCGGTAACTAATAGTTACCGAATGTTACAATTTAAAATTCGGAGCGGAGGTCACGTTGTAACTTCCCGAATGTTATAACATGCATCATGCATGTTATAACATGCAGCAGACTCTCCCGAATGTTATAACGTTCGGTAACTAATAGTTACCGAATGTTACAATTTAAAATTCGGAGCGGAGGTCACGTTGTAACTTCCCGAATGTTATAACATGCATCATGCATGTTATAACATGCAGCAGACTCTCCCGAATGTTGTAACGTTCGGTAACTAATAGTTACCGAATGTTAATGTGAAATGCGAAGCGGAGATCACACGTGGGGCAAAATATTGAATCATTCATGATGGCGGACGAAGTTGAAGAGGTTTGTAGCTACATGAATATTTTATCCCTCGTTTTTATGTTTGTACAGCAGATGCTGAGCTTAATATGATATCATCCACCAAGTTTGAAGTATAACTTTGACAGGGATGTAGCTAGTATTTTGGATATTTGTTGTTATCTGGTCTATTATTGAAGTTTCCTTTGTTCGACAACAGTATTTAGGTATTATTTGATATATGTTGTTTATAATGATTTTGATTTAAAAATTAAATCGTTTTACAGCTGATGGGATTTATATAACAAACAACAAAAAGTACTATTCCATTTTTACTTACTGTAGTTGAAATTGTATCAAAGTTTTACTGAATGCACAGTTCGGGTCACTAGCTAAAATGTGCAGTAACTGTTCTATCGGGAAGTCACTTCCCGATCGGGTTTTGGCGATTTTACAAAGTTACAAAGAAAGAACGTGATTGGTTCTTTCGCTAATTATTCTTTTGTTCTTTCCCGCTCCTGCGTGCAGATATATCAGGAACAGTTGAAACGAGTTCAACATAACATTATAAACCAATCCGATTCTAGTATATATTATTTATTTTTCTTTCCTTTCCGCGGAAATTTTCCAGTTTAAATTTCTTTAAAAATACAGCCAGAAAATAGGTAATATTACCAGATACTTGTAAAGTATTATTTTCTTCAGCCATTCCTGAAGCACGCACCGCACGTGTAACACAAAAATGATTTGTGGATTCCAGGCAGCCGTGGTAAAAAAATTTTGTCTTTGGTGAAATGAGCTTCTTTTTCGTGCAGCATCTATTTATCGTCGTTGAAAAATGCGCTGAAAAGTATTGTGCTCCGCAGATCCACTTAGTTCGAATTTGCTATCAAATTGGGTAGCCGTTGCACTATCGGGTAGACGAAAAACTAACATATCGGGAAGAACTTCCTCATCGGGAAGTTACTGCACATTTTAGCTAGTGACCCGAACTGATGCATGTATTTGTTATTGTTGTCATAATAGGTTTGTTTAATGCTTGAAAACAGAAGGGTTGAGCCATCTGTTGTGCAAAACTTCAGGATAAATCAGGTATGTATGATCACTATTTAACGAATTAACAAAGAAAAAACTTTTGTTAAAGAAACAAAGAAACTTTTATTTCAAATCGCATTTTGAATAATTTTTCTCCATTTTCATTTTAACTTGAAGAAGGCACACAGTAATTGGGGACAATAGACATATTTTATTTGTGAAATTATGTATTTCATATTGTTTTGTAACAATATTTATAAGTGTGAGAAAGCCCTTTCAAGAGTAAATAAAGCTTTGCTAGTAATCATTAGAATTCTAAGTTCCTATCACCAACAGGAAAATCAGTTAATGTCATCACTCATACTGTTATTTCCTATATTTATTATTAGTCAAATTGATTTTAGATGGACAGATCTGCAATTTGCCATGCAAAAACAGACGACCTAGTAGAACTAGGTCTGGTTCGAAAAGGAGACATAGTGACCTTAAAATCTTTGTGCAGTGAAAAGAGTGAAGTGGATAAAGCGGAACTCATTAATTTCATAAAGACATCTGGAGTTGAACGTAGGAAAGGCTCAAAAGTACCAAAAGTAAATCGTCTTCAGTTCAGAAAGGTTGGTCTTGGATGGATGAATTATGATTTTGTTTCCAATGCTTATCGATCAATAAGGACAACAAAAGGTGGTGGAATACGAGAAATTGACCTCTCAAATGATTCAACTAAAAGTCACATATTATCTGAAGCAATGCAGCTGTTCTTTCCAAATGGAGAATCAACTTTTGGAAAAAGCTTTAAGTTCAACTTTGAGTTGGGTTCATATAAAGGTGATCCAATTTATGAAGAATTTATTCTTAGTGACTATCTTAAACAACACAAACTTACACGTCCACGACTGTATTTGATGTCTAAAGAGAAATCTAAACACACCCAGTTATTGGAAGCTCTTTGTGCAGATTGTGAAGGAAGTGGTGATGATGATGACTTCTTAGGTATGCATGAGTGTAGCATAACACCTGCATTTTCAGTACTTTATTCTTTATGTTAGCTATTTTTTGTCTTTGATATTCAACATTAAAATAGTAGAAATTGTGTAGTATAGACATTTGATCTCAATATTATTGTGCTTTTTTTGTAGTCCCGCCATTCAAGAAGAAATCTGTTGCAGATATCGAGCTTGCGTCTCCAACAAAAATCACAGATTTAATAGGTAACCAACCACAACTTTACAAAAAATTTGAACCTATTTATTATAGAGTTAATTACAGCATTTTTGAAAACTCACTGATTTAGATGCTTCAACCTCTTTCATTGCTACTCCAAGTGAGCGAGGTATATTAAAGGAAGAACTTGTGCAATTTGATGAACTACTACCTTCTGATCAAATGACAGCTGAAAAAGATAAAGACCTTGATGAAACCAAACTGCTTATCACCATGGAAGCAAGAAAAGCCCGCTTAGAACCCGAACCACTCCTTACTGAACCTCACGTCACTGTATCGGTTCGTCATTGTATTATTGGATTAAAAGTAAGACTGTTTAGAGAAGGTTGTACTTTTGTTCAAGTCTACGATTGGATAGGTTCGCTATCAACACGGCCAGAACATTTCCTGATAAAAGATTACAATGGTGCTAATATAACACCAGAAACAAATGTTTTTTCTGGTATCTTCAATATGGCGGAGTCAGAATCCCCTGTACTTATGTCGCCATCAGGAACTGTTGCTTTTACAGGCTTTGGAATATCTCAACATCTAGATTTGTCAGTGCATAATTCATCAAATTCTGAAGAACCATTCTTAGACTTGGAGCAGCTAAGAATTGATGAATGTAGTAAGTTTAAAGACAATGAATTGCTGATAGAAGTAAATCGTGAGCATATTTATGAGGATCTCATGAACTTTTTCAAAAAACGCTGGGTGAAGGGCTCCAAAGTCAAAATTCGCTTTCTTGGTGAAGATGCCGTGGGCGATGGTGTAACGCGAGACGCCTTCTCTGCATTTTTTAAGGCATTTTATGGAAAAACTGATGGTCATACCGCACGTGTTCCAAGAGCAAATATAGACGAAGACGAACTTAAAGTTGTTGGTACGATTATACATCATGCGTTCATTTTGTTTGGAATGTTTCCACTTCAACTTAGTAAAATGGCGTTAAAGTATGCGTTGTTCGAACATGTTCCAAACCGAGATGAACTAATCGAATCATTTCTAAATTTTGTGACCCCAGTGGAATCTACAATGTTATCCCATTATTCAGAAAAGCATCAACAAGTGGTGATGGATGTGCTTTTTGAGTACATGGTTTATGAAATGCCAACAGCCCAAAACATCAACATGCTGTGTGAAAAAGCTGGAAACTTTGCTTTGATAAAAAACGCCACTTATTCGATGAAGGCCATTGTTACTGGTATGGGTCCATTTTGGAATAAAGTCAGTTCACGCATGATTGATGGACTATACCGCACTCTCATCCCTACAAGTGAGTCATTGATAAATTGTATACAAGTTGAAGAAAAAAGCTCTCAAGAGCAAAAAATTGTCACGTGGGTATATCGCTACATTAGAAGCTGCACTCAAGTAGAGCTTTTGTCGTTTGTGCGCTTTATCACAGGCTCATCGAATCTACCTCCGGACACTAAAATTAAAGTTGATTTTGTGAACCAATCTAAAGATTACTTGCATCCATCCGCTCAAACCTGTTTCAAAATCTTACTTTTACCGAGGCAATTTTCTTCGTTTACAGAACTAAAAGAAAACTTTTGCCGTTTCTTAAACTGTGAAGAACCGTGGAGTGTGCAAGATATATAGACAGCTTAAAATGACTGTTTCTTATAAACTCTTTATAGTATTTTATTCTACAATTATGTTTCGGAAGGTTGGCAAAAACATGTTTTCAATTGTCATTAAAGATGTTATTTATATTTTAAACTTTTGTTCATTGTGATTGATATATATATACTTCGTAAAAGACCTTTTAAAGGTGTCGTGACTGAACAGTTGTTTTAAGTCTAGTTTGTATGAAGTGCGATTCTTTAACATTTTCGGAAAGCATTTTCCTTTTTAGTGTTACGTTGTTTTTGTTTTGACACAGTGATTGTGGTAAGACAATATCTTGGTTATTTTACATTTGTAAATCGCTTTTATTGTATTATACACTCAGAGATTATTATACGGTTTGAACATACGATGATTTATCTGGGCTCATCCTGTATTGATATATGTTAAAATTCCTCTGAACCCTTATCTTGTATCTCTGAACACATGTCCTAGATATATTTCTTGTGTTTTAACTGCGTGGATTAAATGTGATTACCTGACTGCAGATATTCGATAATTTTCATCAGTCTTGTAATTGTCCTATAATTTCCGTTATAAAATATATATATAAAAGTTGTCCCGGATCCCGGAAAATCCTTGACTGTCTTATAATCTCTAAATTATGAATGATCACCATGAATCGATATAAATATCCAAACCAAACCTTCTCACTCTTCTCACAAGAAATTTTTGAAAGTCTAACTATTAGTAGAAATAACGAAATACAACCATCACCCAGAACGCCTTACGACAACTCCTCCAAAAAGCTTGACATAATTTCCCTGTCGGTTTCTTGAAAGCTATTATATAGTTTATAGATTGCCTACTCTTGTCATTTTCTACTTCGTGGTGACAATGAGACATTGACGGTTGCCGGTTTCGAGTTCGGCAAAGCTATTTTGTTTTTATCAAACACGAATATAGTCTCGGTTCGAATCTCCTTTGCGTAAAACCAATGAAGGTCTTTTTTTCTCGATATACACGGGAAATCCTTTGCAAAACGTCACTAGCGCTTCGGAAAAATCAGCCGAAGACTAAGACCCTCTAAAAGAAACAGCTATTTTGAGGAATCGAGGGATCACAAGCTGATGTGAAAATATTTGCTCAACAAGAAGAATCCGAAGGTTAACCTGGAGATTTACCCCGGAAATTCAAACCAATATCCAATGTTTTCTAAAAGATGTTTGGGAATTCGGGGCGAGGGCAAGAAAGTTCTGCACAAAAGATTGTTACGCAGCAACATGAAACTCCAACACGCAAAACTACATCGTGACTACATTTGTAGTAATTAACCAAAAATAATCGCTATATGAAAAGTCTTATAGAGTACATGAACATGAGAAACCCATAATCACACTATAATCACATTTCCGTATTTAAACATAATTCAAGTAAAAACCTATTTCAAACAAACAGTTTCAATTAAGGTAGTACAGCAGTTATCGAAGTTAGTTATCAATCTCTTCCAGTATTAGATCATACAATGTTCTTGCATCATCGACTGTTTCGGGAACACTGATCCCATTTTCTTGCATTATCATAGCAGCCAAATGTAGAAATTCCTCCCTACACCCAAAATATAACGGTCTTTCACATTGATCTTTTGCTGCATTAAGGTGTGAGTAAGGGAAAAATCATTGACTTTTTTGAAAAAAAGTTTTTTTGCACATCAGGATGAAAGGAACTCTGAATTTTCCAATGGTGAAACTATTTTTTCCGGAAGTAGATGGGAAGTCCGTTTATTTTCCAAAACCGTTGTATTAGCGGCTAATTTGTGTACATTAAAGACCATGAAAAAATAAAACATATTGATCATGTTGCGTATTGATCCTTTTGTTTCAAAATTCCGTTTCATAAATAAGTAATTAGTTCACGCAATAAAGAAAAATCTTTAAAGCTGTTTTTTTCAGTGTTCACTTTTTGTGTTAGAGCCACTAACGTTTGATGCTTCATTTACAAAACTAAAAAAGCTCTGACAGTGAGACTTGGCTTACTGAAAAGCTGAAGGGTAGATCTAAAAACGGTTTTTTTTTTATCTTTTTAATTTGAACAGAATATGAGTTATAGTCTTGAAAGCAAAAAAAATGAAAACAGAAAACGATACTTTTGAGAAATTGAAAATAACTCTGAAAATAATTTGTTTGAGTAAAAAAAGAAAAAACCGTTTTTTACTCTATCTCTTGTGATTACAAAAGTGTAAAAAACATAAGTTAAACTTAACTCGTTTTGTAAATGGAGCTACGTTTTTACAACAAGGTTCATTTTCTTTGACTCGTTCTAAAATCTTACATTTTTAGTTTACCTTAAAATTTTTAACATGGGCTTTTAGAGATGTAAATAAGCTTTCCAAAAATGTATCATACTTGATATAAACATATTCCTGTCAAAGGAATTAATTAAAAAACAAAAACACGTTTTTTTCCCTTACTCACACCTTAATATCTGCATGAGAAATCATCAAACCTCCATCTCTACCGTTGACCGTTTCCGGAGCAAAATAGAGAATGTCGGGACGACCAGCAGGACATTCAGAATTCCGATTATATCTTATTCGGTGATTGTTCCAAAGTCTACGAGTTTCGTCAAGTTCTTTTTGTATAATATCCATGAAGCAAAAACGTATGCACTCTTTATGATGATCTAAACTGGCATCAAAACTTAAAGTGTCTCTCATGTCCTTAAAATAGTTTATCCACCAATTCAAACGACTCTTTCGTAACTGACACCACCATGACTCGATCCGTTGATTGTTTATCGATGAACCGTATTGGAAACTGCGACTTACACCTGACCGTCTGTGAAAATATCCTTGCAGTCCACCAATTTTGATGTTTTCTGAACCTCTATCAGCTCTTATCAGCCTTGGAACAAGTTTCAAACTTTCAATGCAACCAACATAATATTGTGCTATTACCGCAGGGTTATTATTAGTTTCAGCCACTTTGAGCCACATGATTCTCCTACTGAAACCATCAACACATCCGTGTATTGCAAGTCCAAATGGTTTCAGTTTGTCGTAGCCGTCCGTGTGCCAAACATAATTCGGCCCAATGGATCTGTACGTTCTCCTTCTCAGACGTTTTGCTGATCTATTCTCTACACCCTCTGGATCAAGTGCCTTTAACACAAGGCGAACGGTCTCTTTGTCCACAATATATCCATCTTCTCTCAACTTACAATGCATTGCTCTATAACCTAAACTTGACGACGACGTGCCAATGTTCTTTCGAATAAAATAAACAACGTCGTTTATAGGTGTTTTTTGCTTTTTCCTAAACAGGCCAAGTTTCCTCAACAACCGATGTAGCTGACGTAAACTTATCTTTATGCCATGAAATGTTGCAAGAATGTGTAATATTTCTGCATATGGATAGTTTGCACGAAAGTATTCCTTAATGATATCATCGATTTCCGCATGAAGAAGATGGTGTGGATTTACAGCGCTCACCAAACCAAACAACAAACATATCAGTATTAAAGTAAAATCCATAATGATGTTGAGATTTCCTTCAAAAAAGTAAAAAACAGCAGAAATAAATTCGTCAGATCAAAAAACAAAGTAAGAAAGCCATAAATCAAAACATGGCTGTTAACTCGATTAAAACATAATGTCTTCCAAACGTTTCACCAAAACATTAGCTTATACGCATGCTCATGGATTCATCGCGCATGCTTAGTCGTAGCGTTTGGTTGCTGCATGTTATAACATGCATGATGCATGTTATAACGTTCGGGAGAGACTGCTGCATGTTATAACGTGATCTCCGCTCCGCATTTCAAATTGTAACATTCGGTAACTATTAGTTACCGAACGTTATAACATTCGGGAAGGACTCTTGCATGTTATAACGTGCATCATGTATGTTATAACGTTCGGGAAAGACTGCTGCATGTTATAACGTGCATGATGCATGTTATAACATTCGGGAAAGACTGCTGCATGTTACATTTTTTGTATTCCTGCGTAAGCAAGGAATACTTTGAAACCGTTCGTGTTTTTTGTATTCCTGCGTAAGCAAGGAATACTTTGAAACCGTTCGTGTTTTTGTATTCCTGCGTAAGCAAGGAATACTTTGAAACCGTTCGTGTTTTTTTTGTTTTTTTGTATTCCTGCGTAAGCAAGGAATACTTTGAAACCGTTCGTGTTTTTGGATTTCTGCAAAGCAAGAAATACTTTACGATCGTCTTTGTTTTTGGATTTCTGCGTAAGCAAGAAATACTTTACGATCGTCTTTGTTTTTTTTTTTTTTTTTCATCTTACTGTCCAAACCTAGTCATATTTGTTTCTCCAATTTCATTGGTTCATAAAAAAGCCGTCTTAATTGTCATTGGTGCATAATGCCCGATTTCTACGAAAGGGTGCTAATTTAGCCACCTCCACTTAAATAGCGATAGTTTATTGGCTGATTTTCGCCATGCCATGTGATCGTCCACAAAACGTTTTAAAAATGGCAGCGAAAGAACGTGTGTAGTTTGCTAAAAGTTTCTTTGATGGAAATATGGCTTTAAAAGAAGTTAATACAGCTTATCATTTTATATAAAGAATTGCATTACTGTTGGGAACTTATCATGTTCACAAAATTAGACTACAGTGTGGTTATTCTGTTTTTTGAAAGAAGTTTTCTTGATGTTTAAAATATGAAAACAGTGCCAATACATGGTGTGTGGTGTGGAAGAAAAGGTATTTCTTGTTTTATTTTTGCTCCAAGCCTTTTTAAATATGAAAGACCTTCGTGTATTTTGTATGTGTATGCATGTTTGAAGTCAATTTTTAGAAGCTTTTGGATTTTTAAAGCTCAGCTTAGCTTCCTTTTAGCTCCTCCCCAACATCACCAACATATGCACTTTATACAGCTATTTATACTATATTTAGTAGCAATTTTTGGATGTATTCTGGCTATATCAGCTTATCTCTTTTCTCCCTACGTATGTTGTATTTTTTTAAACTTTTATATTAGATATGAGCTTTAATTTCTAAGTAATTATTATTGTGATATTTGTACTTTTCATTCTGAGGAGATCAATATAGAAACTTTATATATATATTAGTTTGTGCTGTCCAAACGATATGTTGGTTACCGCCAGTATACACAATCTTTTTATAGGATTCGTTATATTTAATGTGGTTAAATTAAAGTTTCGTATTGTGTCGATGCACTTTTTTGGAGTACGTGGGTGGCAAATATCCAGTAACAATCATTCAGCTTATTCGTACAAAAAAAACAGATCTTCATAAATGATCTCCGCGATAGCATAAAGAAAAGCCCCTTTTTATGTTATGGTAGGCTGACTTTCTTGACGAACATTGTCAGTCGCATCAATATTTTTGTTTATTTAATGCTGATGCATTTCCACGCCGTTCGCAAAATGGTACACTACAGCGTGACCGAAGAAGTTTCCAAAAGTTGATTGCTCAATGTTGAATGGATTTACAGTTCCAAGAGTAGAGGGTAGAAATTTATGATTATCTTACAAAGATTCTACTGTGTTCATTCTTTTTAAAAAACAAGTTTTCAATGTTTTATAAAAACAGTGTGTCAAAAAGGAAAGGTTTTTATTTTTTTTGAAAATGTCTGGTATTCTTTTAAGCTTTTCTAAATACAAAAGCTCGTTTGTTTCATCTGTGGGCTGTAATGCCTTTTAAGTTCTGGATACGTACAGCTCAGCTCAGTTTCCTCTTCAGCTCCAACAACAAGAATATCTGTCTAACCTCTGCCTGCATCATATCTCTAGCTATGTTAGCATATTTACTTGTATAGTTCTTGGCTGTATTATTATCAATGCTGTTAATTAGGAATTGGACTCCCTATTTACGATAGCAAATAGGAAACTTATTTTGACTGTCTGTAAATTTTAACTGCTTTCAGTTATGTTTGCTAATTTAAATCACATATTTACATAATCCAAATCTTTGTTTACTTTTTTTTGTTTGGGAAGTCTTTTCGTTATTAGGAAGATTGACCGTATACATTTAAAGACTTACGTAATCACTGTGATATCTTACAGCATCTATTTAAATTTATTGTTCTTTTGTTCATTAAGTTTATTGGCAGTTAACGTAAGTTTCATATTGTGTCAGCTATGCTTTAATAATTTCCTGGGGTGTATGCGTAATTAAAAATCTAATGTTTTTTTAAGTTTCTAAGTTTTTAAGTTTAAGTTTCAGTTATGTATGTTGATTTTGTATGTATATGGATGTATTTCGTATCATTAAAATCTACGCTTTCCTTTTTGTCCTTAGGAATTCTGTTAGGAAGATTGACAATACATATTTGAATTCATAACATTTACATTGACTTACATGCATACTCATTGATCACTGAATACTTAATATCATTTCGTACCAACAAAATAAAGAACTTATGTCATTCAGATATAATCAAGTTTATTGATGATTATTGGTATAAAGTTTTGCATAGTGAGAATTATGTTTTTCCAAATTTCTGATCATATTATATTATATTGCAGATTAAACTTTTCTTAAATTTCAAGAATCTTGTAGTCTTTCTCTTTTCATACTTCAGCTGATTTTGCAGAAATCCTTATGCCTGCAAGGGCATCTTGTTTTTTTTTTTTTCATCTTACTGTCCAAACCTAGTCATATTTGTTTCTCCAATTTGATTGGTTCATACAAAAGCCGTCTTAATGTTCATTGGTGCATAAGTCACCACTATTTCGCAAGGGTGCTAATTATCTTTAGTTAGCGCTAGTTTATTGGCTTGAATTTCCGCCATGTGATCATCCGGGTATTTTTCGACTTACATTTGCACGCCGTTCGCAAAATGGTACACTACAGCGTGACCGAAGAAACTTCCAAAAGTTGATTGATCAATGTTGAATAGATTTACAGTTCCAAGACCGAGGGTAGAGGGTAGAAATTTATGATTATCTTACAAAGATTCTACTGTGTTCATTCTTTTTTAAAAACAAGTTCTCAATGTTTTATAAAAACAGTCTGTCAAAAAGGAAAGGTTTTTGTTTTCTTTTGAAAATGTCTGGTATTCTTTTAAGCTTTTCTAAATACAAAAGCTCGTTTGTTTCATTTGTGGGCTGTAATGCCTTTTAAGTTCTGGATACGTACAGCTCAGCTCAGTTTCCTCTTCAGCTCCAACAACAAGAATATCTGTCTAACCTCTGCCTGCATCATTTTATGTTTGATATTTCTCTAGCTATGTTAGCATATTTACTTTTTGTATAGTTCTTGGCTGTATTATTATGCCCTTAATTAGGAATGGGACTCCCTACTTACGATAGCAAATAGGAAACTTATCTTGACTGTATTTATATTTCAACTGCTTTCAGTTATGTTTGCTAATTTAAATAACACATTTACATAATCCAAATCTTTGTTTACTTTTTTTTGTTTGGGAAGTCTTTTCGTTATTAGGAAGATTGACCGTATATTGAAAGACTTACGTAATCACTGTGATATCTTACAGCATCTATTTAAATTTATTGTTTTTTTGTTCATTAAGCTTATTGGCAGTTAACGTAAGTTTCATATTGTGTCAGCTATGCTTTAATAATTTGCTGGGGTGTATGCGTAATTAAAAATTTAATGTTTTTTTAAGTTTCTAAGTTTTTAAGTACATCGGAGTAAAAGTGAGGTCTGTGTGAGGTTTGTCAGCAAGCCTTTAGCTGATCCTAGCTGATCCTAGATAATCCTAGCTGACCATGCAAAGCTTTGAGGCAAACTTGAAAAATACAAAAATTCATCGAAGTGGCTCATAATTAAACTTTTAAAAAGTAAAATTTTTAAATGCTTCGTAACTAGCTTAGGTAGATACGTAGTTAATTTAAAAAATAGTATTTCCGATAAATTTTTTAATTTGTTTATATTTTTTTCGAAAAAGTTTGTGTTTTTTTTCTTTCGTTCTTATACATAAATTCTTTTTTTAAAAAACTGTCATATAAATTGCGTATCCATGGTTACGATTCGCACCTTTCTTTTCTTTGTATGTAATAGCTTATGTTGTTTTTAGTTAAGCCCTATTCACACTTTTTAAAAGTATTTTTGTCTTATCTATTTTTGATCTACAGTATATAATATGTTTGTTTTCAAGAAAAAACTATTTTCATTTTGATACTTAAAGTTTCATTCATTAAGCAATCGTCTCTCCATAACCATAAAAGTAGTATAAAATCTTGTAAAGTGTTCAAAATACTCAACAGGAAAGAGGAGCTTTAATATTTTTTGGATCTATAGTATGTATCATTGATGCTTTCATAGATTTCTAGGGTTTCATGCTTCAGCTGGTTTTGCAGAAATCCTTATGCCTGCAAGGGCATCTTGTTTTTGGATTTCTGCGTAAGCAAGAAAGCCTTTACGATCGTCTTTGTTTTTCTTAGTTTTTTTTTTCATCTTACTGTCCAAACCTAGCGATTTTTTCCGCCGTCTCAATTTTCATTGGTGCATAAAGCGCCACTATTACGAAAGGGTGCTAATAAACTTTAATAACGCTTAGTTTATTGGCTTGATTATTTCCGCCATGTGATCATCCGGGTATTTTTCGACTTTACATTTGCACGCCGTTCGCATAATGGTATACCACAGCGTGACCGAAGAAACCTTAAATTTCCAAAAGTAAGAAGATTTGCACTTCCAAAACCGAAAGTAAAGGGTAGAAATTTATAATTATCTTGCAATGATTCTACTACGTTCATTCTTTTCTAAAAACAAGTTCTCAATGTTTTGTGAAAACAGTGTGTGCAGCTTTTATGTTTTGCAAAATGTCTGCGACGCTTTTAAGCCTTTCTAGATGCGAAATACTGTTTGTTTCATGTGTGGGCTTAGTGCTTTTTAAGCTCTGGATACATACAGCTCAGCTCAGTTTCCTCTTCAGCTCCAACAACATACAAGGAATGTCTTGTTACCCTCTGTCTGTCGCTGTGCATCTCATTTTATGTTTGATGTTTCTCTAGCTATTTTTTAACCTATTATATACTTGTATAGTTCTTGGCTGTATTATCAATGTCCTGAATTAGGAATGGGGACTTACTATTTACGATAGCAAATTGAAACTTATCTTGATTGTCTGTAAATTCTAAATATTGGACATCTTTTAACGCAAATTTCTGTTTTCAGTTATATATGTTTGCTAATTTTGGTAGCTAAGTTTAGGTCATATTTTTCATAATCCTAATCTTTGTTTACTTTTTGTGTTTGGGAAGTCTTTTCGTAATTAGGAAGATTGACCGCACATACGTAATCACTGTGATATCTGAAAGCATATGAATTTGATGTTATTTTGTTCATTAAGTTTATTAGAAGTTAATGTAAGGTTCGTATTGTGTCAGTTATGCTTTCATGATGCCCTGGCGTGTATACGTAATTAAAAATTTATTGTTTTTTAAGTTTCTGAATAAATTTTTATAATCTTTTCATGAAATTTAGTTCTGGTAATGCATGCTTTTAAATTAAAAAGATGGCAATGACATATTGTTACTCAAATTAAAGCACAAATTTCTGTTTTCAGTTATGTATGTTGATTTTGTATGTATATAGATGTATTTCGTATCATTAAAATCTATGCTTTCCTTTTTCTCCTTCTGAATTAGGAATTCTGTTAGGAAGATTGACAAGACATATTAAATTCATAACATTTACAATGACTTACGTGCATACTCATTGTCTTATCTAAATTGATCACTGAATCCTTAATATCATTTCGTACCAACAAAATAAAGAACATGTCATTCAGATAAAGTTTTGCATAGTGACAATTATGTTTTTTCCAGATTTTTGGGGAGTACGTGATCAGAAATTTAATAAATATGTATTGCGGATTAAACTTTTCTTAAATTTCAAGAATGTCATAGTCTTTCTTTTTTCATACTTCAGCTGATTTTGCAGAAATCCTTATGCCTGCAAGGGCATCTTGTTGTTTTTTTTTTTTCTTTTTTTTTCACTGTCCAAACCTAGACCAATTTTTGTCGATGGGAAATAGCCACTCAAATCATTAATGTTCCCAACTTACATTCTTTTTATGATTTAACAGTCTAAACTCACACTATATTCATTGTATACAAGTACTTTGCTTGAAAAGACTCTAAAAGTGTAAAATATAAGCTCTAGTGAAAGGAATAATTAACATATGGCTAAATCGCAGATACCAAGGTAGAAATGTTGTTTCATGTGAGTCTTATGCAACGTTCTTTAGTTTTCCGTAGTTGTTTTAAAAATGGAAGCGAAGAAGCATGCGTAGATCTGTGAAAGTTTCTTTGTTGAATATATGGATATAGAAGCGGTTGTAGTACGGCTGTAAAACTTAAAAAAATCAAGAACATTTATGATCCAAACTGATAATCTACGTGAAACTAATATTCTTAGTAGTCATTCTTGATAAATAAGCAGTTCTTGATGCTTCAAAACAGACATGAACGACTACCAATAGGGTATGTTTATATCGATTTAATGCGTAAGGTTTCTATAAGTCTTTCTAAATATAATACAATTTTTTAATTCATGTTCCTAGATAAGCTACTCTGTTTTTATAAAGCTCTGGAATCATGAAGCACAGCTCATCTTCCTCATTAACTTCTACCTATTTTATTTATCATTTGATGACCACCACTTTTTTAATTGACTAGTCGAATTTAAAATATTGTATGATTCTAAAATTTGTATACTATCAAGCTGACGATAAAAAGGAAACGCAGATATTCTTATTATTTCGCAAGGCCAAGTAAAAGTTTTTATTATGAAGTTCAGGTACAAACAACATAAAGATTTTCATACTGTATAGTTTTAAAAGGAGTATTTTGAAACGTCCACGGAAGAGTGTTCTCTAATGGATTTTTAAACTGACGGTGTTCCTTTTTAAGCTTGATCTCCGGCAAAATTTTTCAAAGTCTCTTAACTTTTATGATGCTCTCGGGAATGTAATTAAATGAATTCGAAGTTATTACTATTTACGCCACAGATTTTCCATTCAAAACTTAATGTGACTAAGTTTTCATTACTTAATTACTTTTTGAAGATGCTTTAGGGAATATAACTATGAATAAAAAACTTTTTGAAAAAATCTCTAAATGATGCAAAACAGTGCAGTTTATATGAAATAACAAATATTACTTCTTTCACAGCTACAAGATAAACTGTAAAACACAAAGAACCTCATACCCCATTATGCATATTGTTTTAAACCCTGAACAAACATTCACCTTTTAAAGCACAGATTATTCTTAACGCGATAATCTTTTAATTAGTTAATTGCTTCTTGAAGATGCTTTAGGGAGTGCAACTTCGAATGGAAATCTTTTTAAAAAAATCTCTAAATTGATGCAAGACTGAAGTTTTATATGAAACAACAAAGTTTAATAGTTATCGTAGCTAAAAGGTAAAAAGTAAATTACTGCAAACATCATTCCGCATTATGCGTATGGTTTTAAAGCGTGAACTAACACTCATTTCTTTCTGAAAAGGCTCCAGAAAGTCTTACAGTCATCCGCAGGAATACTTCTGCCCGGTAGGGCATCTTGTTTTTTTTTTTTTTTTCACTGTCCAAACCTAGACCAATTTTTGTCGATGGGAAATAGCCACTCAAATCATTAATGTTCCCAACTTACATTCTTTTTATGATTTAACAGTCTAAACTCACACTATATTTATTGTATACAAGTACTTTGCTTGAAAAGACTCTAAAAGTGTAAGATATAAGCTCTAGTGAAAGGAATAATTAACATATGGCTAAATCGCAGATGCCAAGGTAGAAATGTTGTTTCATGTGAGTCTTATGCAACGTTCTTACGTTTTCCGTAGTTGTTTTAAAAATGGAAGCGAAGAAGCATGCGTAGATCTGTGAAAGTTTATTTGTTGAATATATGGATATAGAAGAGGTTGTAGTACGGCTGTAAAACTTAAAAGAATCAAGAACATTTATGATCCAAACTGATAATCTACGTGAAACTAATATTCTTAGTAGTCATTCTTGATAAATAAGCAGTTCTTGATGCTTCAAAACAGATATGAACGACTACCAATAGGGTATGTTTATATCGATTTAATGCGTAAGGTTTCTATTAGTCTTTCTAAATGTAATACAATTTTTTAATTCATGTTCCTAGATAAGCTACCCTGTTTTTATAAAGCTCTGGAATCTTGAAGCACAGCTTATCTTCCTCATCAACTTATACCCATTTTATTAATCAATAGATGACCACTTTTTTAATTGACTAGTCGAATTTAAAGATATTGTATGATTCTAAAATTTGTATACTATCAAGCTGACGATGAAAAGGAAACACAAATATTTTTATTATTTCGCAAGGCCAAGTAAAAGTTTTTATTATGAAGTTCAGGTACAAACAACATAAAGATTTTCATACTGTATAGTTTTAAAAGGAGTATTTTGAAACGTCCACGGAAGAGTGTTCTCTAATGGATTTTTAAACTGACGGTGTTCCTTTTTAAGCTTGATCTCTGGCAAAATTTTTCAAAGCCTCTTAACTTTTATGATGCTCTCGGGAATGTAATTAAATGAATTCGAAATTATAACTTCTTAAGCACAGACTTTTCTTGACGCGACAAACTTTTTATTACTTAATTACTTCTTGAAGATTCTTTAGGGAATACAACTTTGAATTAAAATGTTTTTTAAAAAATCTCTAAATTGAAACAAGACTGAAGTTTTATATGAGACAACAAAGTTTAATTGTTATCGTTGTTATCGTTGTTATCGTTTTAAAGCGTGAACTAACATTCATTTCTTTCTGAAAAGGCTCCAGAAAGTCTTACAGTCATCCGCAGGAATACTTCTGCCCGGTAGGGCATCTTTTTGTTTTTTTTTTTTCACTGTCCAAACCTAGACCAATTTTTGTCGTTGGGAAATAGCCACTCAAATCATTAATGTTCCCAACTTACATTCTTTTTATGATTTAACAGTCTAAACTCACACTATATTCATTGTATACAAGTACTTTGCTTGAAAAGACTCTCAAAGTGTAAAATACAAGCTCTAGTGAAAGGAATAGTTGACATATGGCTAAATCGCAGATGCCAAGGTAGAAATGTTGTTTCACATGAGTCTTATGCAACGTTCTTACGTTTTCCGTAGTTTTTTTAAAAATGGCAGCAAAGAAGCACGTGTAGATCTGAGAAAATTTCTTGGTTGAATATATGGATATAAAAGAGGTTATACGGCTGTCAAACTTAAAAGAATCAAGAACATTTATGATCCAAACTGATAATCTACGTGAAACTAATACTCTTAGTAGTTATTCGTGATAAATAAGCAGTTTTTGATGCTTCAAATCAGATATGAACGACTACAAAAACGGTATGCTTACATCGATTTAAAAAAATGCGTAAGGTTTCTATTAGTCTTTTTCTAAATATAATACAATTTTCTATTTCATGTTCCTAGGTAAGCTATCCTGTTTTTATAAAGCTCTGGAATCTTGAAGCACAGCTCATCTTCCTCATCAGCTTATACCCATTTTATTAATCAATAGATGACCACTTTTTTTATTGACTAGTCGAATTTAAAATATTGTATGATTCTAAAATTTTATATACTATCAAGCTGACGATAAAAAGGAAACACAGATATTTTTATTATTTCGCAAGGCCAAGTAAAAGTTTTTATTATGAAGTTCAGGTACAAACAACATAAAGATTTTCATACTGTATAGTTTTAAAAGGAGTATTTTGAAACGTCCACGGAAGAGTGTTCTCTAATGGATTTTTAAACTGACGGTGTTCCTTTTTAAGCTGAT